>JAODLC010000007.1:18345590-18365468 GCA_026781145.1 Hippopotamyrus pictus | reverse complement strand
CACCCCCCCCCCCCCCCCCCCCCCATAAAATATTATGCGGCTTTCAAGCTTGTCATCAGAAATCTATAGAAAACCAGAGATTCTGTTGCAAAAAGCTGGGTTCTATGACTCCATTGAGCTATAGCAAGACATTTTAGTTCTCTGATCCAGGAGAAGTGGTTGGAATATGGACGGATGGATGGATGGATGGATGGACAGATGGATAGATGGATAATCCCCCCCAGCACACAGGGGAACAGACACTTGCTGGGGGGAGCTGAGAGTGCGTGAGAGTACCTGGCCCTTTTGCTCAAATAGTGCCCCGTTTTGCTGTTTTAAGTACCGGTTTCCAATTACCAACGTTCACACAACGTTTACCCACCTCCACGGTGGCAAAATTCACTCTCCCTGCCTCCCACCCCCCAATTTGATTGTGTTATGTAGAACAAGGGTCTCCAGCTCCGGTCTTAGAGAGCTATCCTACCCGGCTTGGGAAAAGCCAAACCAGCTTCTGGCATTTGCCTCTGAGAGCAGGTGTGGCTCACCAGAAGACAGAAAACCCACTGGATAGTAGCTCTCCAGGACCGGAGCTGGACAGCCCTGATGAAGAGTCTGTATGTTCTCTCCATGTTTGGCTGAGTTTCCTCTGGGTACTCAGATTTCCTGCTGCTGTGCCAATGTGTGCAGTTAGGCAAATCAGTGCCCCCTAATTGCACATAGTGTGTGATTATTAGTGTGTGTGCCCAGTGATGGACTGGCATATCATCCCAAGTGTTCTCCTGCTCTCTGCCCGATTGGGGTGGGGATAGGCTCCCCACCACCCTGTTCCAGATACATCTATGGGAGATTACGGGTGGATGGATCGGCTGCCTTGTGTACACTGCATCATGCAAAATATGGCTGTATAGCTCTGAATATGATATGCTTACGGTCAGTTCCCCCTTCATTAAAAGCTTTAATTCAATAAAAGTAAATCAGCAGAGATAAAAAAAAATTCCTCGAATGAGCCGGAAATTTAAAGAAGCATCCAATTTCTTAATAATGATCAGTTTATATCACTAGTTAACATTATACCTAATACTGTGGATCATAATTACTGTAATAAAAGGCAGAGGAATAAAACTAAAAGAAAAAATTCAATAATATTGAGTATTGATTTTATTATAATTTTTTAATTGCAAATCCTTCAGACTAATACTGTTGTCATTGCACAAGTCCATATTATTCTGCATCTCCCAATACAACTTGCACATAAAGTAGTATGCAATTATTTGTAGAACTGCAGTCAACTATCAAATCAGAGCTGGAAATATTAATAAGATGTTTTTACTGACATAAATTTGTTGCTGTGCAAATTAGTATAGAGAAGACCTTTGACGGCAAAATCCAAATGGGATTGTATGACACTGAGCCAAGAAGAAAAAGCCAACACAATTTCAAGGGAATTGGCAAGTGTGTGACCTCGGCGATGAGTGTCCTACCCAACGAGATCAGTGGGTGGGACAGGTCTTGACACCTTGACAGATAACTTTCCTACTGATTTATTTGAGAGCTTTGATTATAAATGTTATCATAAAACATGCCCTTTTATTGAGGAGCTTAACTACACGGAAAAATGGGACACCCCTCCGGAAACCGCATCATTTTCTTCTTCTCAGAAAAGGCATGAGAAGTTGACAGTAGAAAACTCCCAAGCACAATCTGGAGATGTGTACAAAATGCTCTTCTTGAATCACATTACTATCTAATACATCTTTCCTGTTAAAACAAATATCAGTTAAGAAGACCAACGAAGCTTCGCTGCCAACGGTCTCCTCTGAGAAATAAGGTCTGTATTGTGCTGGGGCCTCTCCCTCCATCTTTTGTAATAGTCGGCTTTATTTCCAACGTCTTGTGCACCGGGGTGGCTGGTGCAGGTAAATCACGTGGGGGCCCTGTGTGCTTTCGAAAAATGGTTGCGCCACACGCAGGTTAAGAGATAAAACAGTCTTATCTGGTGCGACTAGGGGGCCTTTCTTGGCTGCAGCACAAAGCAGCTTTGAAGCATCCGTCAATGTCCTCCTCTGGATAAATGTCATGCTCGGGATATCTCTGGTGGCAGCCTGGCCACAGAGGTGTGCACGTAGGCCTCTAGCAAACAGTCAGGAGCGCCGCGCTCATTTGGGGGAAGTTGGCACACATTTAGTCGATGGGTATTCTACCCCCACATTCTAACTGGTGTGCACCAAACATACGCACATCCCCCCAGTCCCCACTTACAGTATAACAATCACAGACATATTGCAATTTTACAGGCTTCCCCTAGCTTTCATGTGGCATGATTAAATAGTTACTTCACATTATGGTTTGATATCTATGATTCACAGCGTAATGTTTCAGGACAAAATAGGTCCATTTTATATAAACACTCCGGACGTTTGATGTGTACTGAGCCTCACATCACACTGAAATACACCCAGAACGGAGTGTGATGTGGCCATTGTTCTCTTTGCTGCTGGTCGTTTTTGCCTGAGACGGGAATCGACATGACAGGATACATTTGAGAGGCATATCAGACACAAAGCTAGCAGCTCCCACACTCCTTACGTCTATAGATTAAAATGATACAAAATAAGCTATCTCTGCTGTCGGGAGTTTAACTGAACTTTGCATTTGTTCAACATCATTATTATAGTACCATTATTTTCTATCTATCTACTGTATCTATCTATCTATATGGTTATTTAAGTAGAACCCTGTTTACTTCTTTTTAAAGCTTACTTCTAATTCATATATTACATCTGGCTCTTTATACAGTACCACATAAGCAATTTGTTTAATTAGTGAATGGTTATTATTCATGAAATGCTAAATACAGGCGTGATGTGCTAATCGCTCAGGGGAGGCGTATCAGAGCAATCTCTTGGTCTCCTTCTCATCCTGTGCCTCTGCTATGCTTCAGGTGCCTCCATTTAATATCTCATTTCACAAGCGTCAGCCTTTTAACATAATGCACCGCAGGAACATCACAGCTGTTTCAAATGGACAGGCTGGTGCCCTTTCCTTTTTTTACCCAAAATGCACCAGCAATTTGCCTTGTGGTGGGCAGGGGATTTCATTTCTCCTATGATTTTAGAGGCATCATGGATTTATTGCCGTATCTTTGGCCTACACGAAACTTGGTATCCTCCCAGTGACATCCAGTGCATTTGAATTACCATCCAGTGCGTTTCAGTGCACCAGTTTGACCTTTCACATTACTGTAGTCATTGCAGCTGATTGGGAAAAATGTGATATGATATGTATTTAATATATAGCATTGTGTATCACTATATTTGGCGTTCTCTGATAATATTTTAGACCTATATGTTCTAATAGTTTGATTCTTTGTTGGAGTCCTAGATTCAGCAGCACCTTCCCACTATAGACACTCAGCAGCCTGAGTGCAGGATGAAGACTGACAGAGGATGAAAGGCGGTTATTTATGCAGAGTGTACAGCGGTAGATTGTTTATTGAACCCAGTGCTGTGTGTACAGCCCCAAATTACTGTGCCTCGACTTTTGAGAGTGCTTTGAGAGCGCGGTAGACTTGAGCTTCAAACAAAGCCATTCACAGACAGCCGACCTTTACTTCATGTAAATAGCATTTAGACAGTTTATCACAATGCAAATCCTGAATCACAATCCACGGCCCTGGACTATCCATCATCATTATTGTAGAGTGACCATCAGCGAGTCTATGCTTGAAAAAGCATTCATTTAGAAAGTCTTTTGATCTACTTCTTTTGCCCTCTAACTTTGTCAAGCATGATGGCAAAACACAATTAAACTAGAAAAATTCTTAACTCCAAAAATGAATCCAGGCTATATGTGTTTTTTCTGCAAGCAGTTGTGCTTTTCTTGAGAAGAAAATAAGCAGCATGGTTTATTGCAAAAAAAATCCTGATAATTAATTGACATTCTTGCTTTTGTTTATTGACATTTTGCATATTAACTCACACATATCACAGTATATTATACAAATTCATGCTTGTGTGAGTTCCGTTCTAAGTATAAAATACCATCGATGCAGTATGCTTAGCACATAACAATGACAAATACTCAAATAAAGATTTAGAATTAAAAAAAAAAAACGTGTTACTTTCTTCATTTTTTTTCCCTCCAAATTTTTAGTCGAAAGAAATTATTTCTGCGCCATTGCTGAATGTCTGCGTGTTGGAAAAGTAGCGTTAAAAACACACTGGTGTTAATGGACTCTCCAAAGCCTCGTAATTGCACGGCCCACACACCTGTGCAGCCCTGAACATGACCACAACGGACCAGCATCTACAGTAATACATGGTGGATGAAAGCTTTTCAATTTTGCTTTCATGAGCAGCTCGGTCTGGGCTGATGAGATACCCTGGAAGTGCCTGAGCCAAAGAAAATGGATGACTTTTTTTCTGTTTTTTTTTTTTTTTCTTTTTTTTGAGCGACATTGGTGGGTTTCCTGTTTTCAACATGGATATCATTTAGAGATGGGTATTATAGATATGTATTAGCTGTATCTGCAATTGATTAAACATCTATTCTATGGTAAATGTACAGAGCTATATTTGTTTAATGAATTTATTGTAATGGAGGACGTGATATTCAGCACTTTAGGAATTAGGTACATCTCACTGCTCATGAAAATGCAGGGTCATGGCTGTATTCTGGACATTGTGATGTAATATTTGTTTTCATTAATCCATTTTCCAGTCTGTTATGCAGTATACAGTCGGTTATCCCCAGGGCGGGGATGGGGGGGGGTGCGGTTGGAGCCTATCCCAGGAAGTATAGGGCACAAAGCAGGAGGCTACTTGGATTGTTTGCCAGTCCATTGCAGGGCTGCGTTTGTTGACATTGAAGAAATTTGCATGTAAAGAAAATCTGAGATTTTATTCTCCATTAAGCTCCAGACACATTTTGCAGTAATACTGGAAATGAGGAGTCTTAATTCTCTGCCTAGCCACACATTATAATAGCTTTGTAAACCATGACAATTACGGTGCTGTCCATTTATTTATTTTTTTATTAATATAGTATAAAGGCTGTGCACTTTAAAAAGACAAGCTCTTTTTTTAAAGTTGGGCAATGTTTGAATTCCATTTCAGTTAAACTTTGTTGTGTGTGTGTGCGTGCGTGCGTGCCTGTGTGTGTGTGTGTGTGTGTGTGTGTGTGTGTACAGTATGTGTGCCAAAAGACTTGTGTTTTGTTTGGTTACTTTTGGTTAAGGTTAGGGCTGAGTAGGGGTTAACGTTAACATTGTTGGGATTAAGGTTTTGCCCATAGGAATGAATGGACGGTCCTCACTAAGATAGGAGTACAGGTCTGTGTTTGTCTGTGTGCTTTAAATAAAGCCATTTCATATCCATTTAGGCATTCGTCTTCAAACTGCTTCTCCGGTGTCAGGTCACGACGAGCCTTTTTCCCAGGGCACACTGGAACACCGTGTGTGGGATGCCAGTCTATAACAAACTGCAACTACAATAAATGATCAAGTCACTGAACCACAGGCTTTCAGGAAATCTTTTACACTTGGTCAACCTGCATACTCCCCAAAGCACAAACGGGGGTCAGCTTCAAAACACAAAACTGAGGAGTATGAGGCAACAGAGCCACCCAGTGAAGCACTGCACTGCCCAGTGAGAGCGAGCTTGCGGGTGGTGACAAGGAGTGATGCTACTAGCATTTGTAAAAGGAGAGCGGGGTTACACGGGGACCCTAATACTATTCCCCACAAACTTTAAAATAGCTAAACAGTGATTTTAGTATGTTTTGCCAATTGACTATGCTTGTGAAAAATGCTGTGTGCTGTATTTATGATTTTTAAATGGTTTAAGTTCAGTTTTATCAGCAAAGCGACTACACAACTCTAGGATATTTTTTACTATTGATTTTATAATTTGTTAAAGGTAGTAAATCAGCTCACAACGATAGTTTAGTTTATGATATTTCACCATTTATTTAAAATATGAACCGATGACTTTTTATTTTTCTTCTTTTTGTATGGTTGTGTCCACCTTTACGGTTACATAACAGTAAAGCACTCAAAAGCTAGATGAAGCAAATCTAGTGATTTACAGTGTTGTCAATGTCTCTAATTTGTGAAAAAAAAATATTTGTTGAATCTACAATCATGCAATGGGTAAGCTGTTTGAGGATGGATGGACGAATAAATAAATTATAGAACACATATGATTACCTTGATGTATGGTATTTGATTAAGGATAAGGTGCACGGACATATCCATCACTGCTGTGAAAAATTGTTACAGTGTGACATGGTCACACTGATTTAACTTTGTGCTGTGAATAAGTTATCAGTCATGTGGAATGTATAAGATTGCTTTTGTAAAGTATACTGATCAAGGAACCTCATTCCTTATTTATTTTTATTTTTTTGCCCATTAGGTTTGACTGTTCCTTGACTTTGTCATAGCTCCTCTGGGCGTCATGGTGGATGTGTCCAAGCCAGATGGCTGAGGAGTCTGGGGAGGCAGGGAGTGAGGCATTCTGGGTGATATGTTGTGGGTCAAGCTGAAGCAAAGTAGCAGGAAAGGGACAGAAGGAAGGCATCTCCTCTGAGGAGACCCAGAGCCAGTAGAATCACACATTACTGCTGCAGCCTATCAGTCAGGAGCAAGTAGAGCATGAATACAGACCAAAGTGCTTAACCTGAATTGATTAGGGAAAATTTTTGAAACATTTAAATAAAAAGCATTTACCCAGAAGAGGTCTGATAGGCAACTAAACAATAATTAAAAAAATGAACCGATTCCAAGCCACCTTTGTCCTTTCATCAGCACACCCATTTAAGGCTTAACTGTTCCTCTTGTGACCTAGGTGGAAGAACATTCCTTCAAGGTAGGCATTTTGTAAAGGTCAAGTGAGTCGTGCAAAATCTACTGCATTGTTTGAAGGCTCCGAATTGCCTCCACTTTGTCAATCTCCTTCTTTGTGTGTGTGTGTGTGGGGAGGGGGTTATATACATCTATATATTACTTTGGGAAATTTAACTTTATGAAAATATGTAAATCAAAAAACTAAAAAAGCCGAAAGTCTTGTATTTTGTTTGATGGTTAAGGTTAGGGTTGGGTAGGAGTTAAGGGCGTCATGTGGAGATTACAGTTTTGCTCACAGAAAAGAATGGCAAGTCCCCACAAAGATATAATTACAAACCTGTGTGTGTGTGTGTGTGGTTTGTGGTCATGTATATGTTACATGACGTTGTGGGGATTTTTTTTCAGTAAGCGTTTTGGGTAGAGCTTAAGGTTGTCATTGTTGCCAATAGAAATCAGTGGTCCCTCCGTGTTTGTGTGCGTGTGAGAGAGTGTCGGTCTGTCAGTGCTGCTGCTCCATCAGTTTTATTGTGAAACATGACTTGTAAGTACTTGTTCTCCAAAACTTTGCCGTGTCCTCTTGCTCTCCTACTTCTTTAGGTCTCTGGTCAGTGCTGTGGTACCAAGAATATTTCAGTTGGGGGGTGAACTTTGGGGTGAACCTATGGGCAAACTTTGAGCAGCTTTGGGCGGCTTACAGAACGTCAGAGGACCAGCAAAACCTTCTGGAACAAAAGTGAAATATTTAAAGTATTAGTTCATTTGGAAGAAAACACATGCTTGTCGGCAATTGAGGGCATGCACTGTTTATTTTATGCTGTTTTATTTGTCTCTGAGTTATATTTTCCACCAACACTATGACTTGACCTACTGGTTTTGTCTGTTATCATCCTGTTAAATATTTCAGCAATTCCAGAATACTTCTGAAACCATTCGAGATTACCACAGCAGATTCATTCATTTCATTTATGTTGATTTTACATGGAAAAAAAATATATGTTACAGTATATGCACCTCCTGGTACATAGTTAATATTTATATTTAATCAAAACAGGGGTAACATTCTTTTGCTAGGGTGGATTTTCTCTCAAGTTTCTGAAACTGAATTTATTAAATTAACATTTTTTTAAACATTTTCATTTCAGTAGGAGGTAATCCAGCCTTCTCTATTTTAGTTGACTTTAGGCCAGGAAATATCTCAAAAACAGCATATATGCACACACACACTCACACACACATATATATATATGTTTTTTTTAGATGTATTTCATATGTGTGTGTGTGTGTGTGTGTGTGTGTGTGTGAGAGAGTGGTTATACCTTACCTTATGGGGGCACAATGTCCCCGCAATGTGATGAATACCCGTTTCAAAGTGCAAAACCTTTTGTATTTTGCTTGGTTACTTATGGTTATGGTTAGGGCTGGGTAGGGGTTAAGGTTGTCATAGTTAGCGTTAGCATTTTTCCCATAGAAATGAAAAAGTGGTCCCCATAAGGATATGTTTACCTGGGTGTGTGTGTGTGTATGTATAATACAGTGGGTGTACATGGAGCCAGAAAGATTGGTCACACAAAATGACTGATATGTTTGGTCATATAACTGAAAACCTTTATAGCCCCAAAGCGATTCACAAGGGCACGTGTGCAGAGGGTGTGTCAGGAAGGTCGGTGTGCAGCGATGTCAGTGTGGTGGCAGTTTGCCACAGGAATACCAAGTGAAGGTCAAACATTCAAATCTAGGCACCAAGAGGTATATGTAGTTTGTTTTTTCCTCCTGTTATTCTATTTATTTTCAAAACTAGAAAGAGTCACGTCCTGCCTGCAGTGCAATTGTGACAAAAAACAGACAATTGAATGGACAATGCACTCATGCCAAAGACAGTGTAAAATGTCGCAGGGGAATGGGGCTTATTTTACCTTTAGGACATCTCTGACACTGTCACCCACCGCATAAATGTCACAGTGCTTATATATATATATATATATATATATATATATATATATAAACAAAGTAAACACAGAGGAGGGAATAAAGTGAAATTTGGTACGCAATCCAGTTTTGATTGCTATCCATTTTTTTTTTATCTATCTTATTTTATTTATCTTCTGTTTTTTTTTTCTTTCTTTTTTAAAAGTTGGTTTCAACAGCAGCTTTGGGCGAAGCTTCTTGCAGAAGCAGAAGCTTCTAGAACTGCAGTTAAATATTTAGAGTACTAGTTAGAGAAGACATGCTTGACGGCAATTGAAGAGATGCGTGCACTGTTGATTTATGGTGTTTTGTTTGTGCCAGAGGAACCTCATTTTGGCTGGATGCATCCCCAGATCTTCATTCCTATGTGGTTGTGAGGTCAAGGGATCCCCTTTAGCAAAGCACCCAATGTGGTTTTTAATCACGGTCTCCACTAGTACTATGACTTGACCTACTGACTGCTTCTATCTGCTGTTAAGATATCAAATATTTCCCAACGTGATTAAACATATTGATCTCCCATCACGATGAAGTCACTCGTGAAACATGTGATACAAGTACAATTGCAGACATTGTTGCGCTGTGTGGATGGGAATTTCACTGCTACTCAGTCTCTTCTGTTGCTTTCTCCCTTGATGTTATGCATATAGTTGCTATATCTGTTTTCTTGTTTTATTCAGTGATAACTGCATGTTGTTCTGGACTTTGTTATCTGTGATGCCAGCCCATGAGATAGAGAATATGGGCACGGGCAGTATTAGCTTAATTTCAACATCAAAACACATGCTTGTCTTTCATTCGTTGTTAATAACAACAGCAACAATAGTAATACTAATAATAGTAAGAATAATCGCCATCATCATCATCATCATCATCATCATCATCATCATCATCATCATCATCATCATCTTCTTCTAAAACATTGCCTAAAAAGAAAAAAATAATATAATACCATTGCAAAGTAAAGATGAAAAGATTTCATTGAGTTCATCCAACAATTACCTTAATATATTATCCTTATCCTGCCTGGGTAATTGCTTGTGAAAGCCCAGGAGGAAGGGAGACTTTATTATGGTAAGGTATGCAGGGCATAGGTTCATATCTAAGGAGCGCGTTTACTGTAGGATACAGAAACCGGCTTTTTGTATCTGACCAGTAATGCATATTTTCTGGTTATATATAATACTGTGAAAAAACATTTTAAGCTATTTATCTGGGTTGTAAATGTATATTTCCTCAGGAGAAAAATCACAATTTAACATCAGAGCATATGCAAATTAAGAGTAACACAATAAATACTAGCAATAAGGTCTTATGTTCTTCAGAAAGTCTTGCTGGATGGCTGGAACAAGTCCATATCAAACTCTCCCCAGGGACACCTAGCCCCCCCTCCATTTATTCACTGGGTTTCCCCCACCAGGTCACTTAATTAATAAAAGAAATATCAAATAAAAATCCATCACTCAATTAATCAGTCAGTTACTTTATTACTTAAATTAGTTTAAAAAGTCTGTGAGCCATAGGAGGTGTGGTTAAGTCAAAAAATGCATGTGTACTGAATTGTCGCTGCAGATACTCTGTCCAAAGAATCGTCATTAGAAATCCTTTGAAATACAAAGACTCTTTTTTTTCTTCTTCAACACAGAGGGTTAACTGCACCTAACCGGAGGACAGGCTTAATATTACTTTGGAGAAGAACCGTCATGTGTGATTGTGCCCCGTCCAGCCCTTACAGACCTTCGCCAAAACCTAATGACATAAAAGAGCAAATGAATGAATGTTACTTTAAAAAACCTTGCAAGCCTGCAACAGAAGCACTGCAGTGAGCAGCTGAAAGTGCAGTCGGGACCCTCCGTGGCGTGCTCACATTTCCCATTACACGTAAAGCTGAAGCAGTGAATGAGCCCAATGTGGTAATATTGATAAATAGTTTTGTCATAAATGCCACTGGACCTACCGTTAATTGACAATTATGTGAGCCCTAGTTGGTATGCATTCGCTGAATGTTATTATTTTGTTCTTTTTCTCTTTTTTTTTTGAGGAACTGAAAATAACTCTGTCTTCTCAGTGATATTTATTTTCCTCCATACCAGGTTTTCAGGAAACTAATGATTGTGTTCCTCCTGTAAAGCAAAATACAAATGGACAAGCAAAGAAATAACAATGAAAGAACCAAGCAAGACATTGATTTGTCATTTAGAAGTTTATTTCTTTGTGTGAATTTATCCAAATCGCAATGGGTCATGTTTACAGTGGAATTTCCAAGTCCAGTCCTTGAGCTCGATATTTTCCCAGGATTCTCAACTATATTAGATAAGTAAAACGTAATTTTCCTGTGCAAATATGTGTGAAATTAAAAACACCAGAAAGGACAGCTTTACAGTCCCAAGGATTTATCCTGACCTTATTTACTGACTGCTTTATGGCATGGTCTGTTAAAATGTATATCGCAAAATAGGTTTATGACATTTCATGTCTGGGTGATTACACCTTTTGTGTAAAATGGGTTGTATGAGAGATATAGTTTCAGAGTTGGCTCTGCTGGGACATACCTCCTTGACAGCCAAGAAAGGATAATCTTCCAGTTTCCCCAAGAGGAAAGGATGAATGTGAGGAGGGATTCTGGACAGTAAAAGGTGAGATTGTTTGAAACAGTAAAATTTGAAAGTCTAGGAAAACACTTATGACACTAAGTTCAATGATAGCTCAATCATTCTCATTCATTTGACATTAGAATTATAACAGTAAACCATAAAGTACATTTTGACTAGAAGCTGGAAATCTGTTCTGGAAAATGCACTTGCAGTACACTTAAACCCAACAACTATGTCTGTTTTTCTTCTAAAACCTCAATATGCAAAACATGCCTGAATATCTAAGAATTATGAGACAGATAACAGAATAATAAAATCAATGCACTAGACTTTGAAAAATTAAGCAGTCTGCACTATTTAATAGTAGGTTTCATCTTCATCTTTTGAAGGGGAAAAAAGTCCTTCTTCCCACATCGCCTTCGTTTCTGCTGGTTACCTCATGTCTCATTGCTCTACTTGGTGCCCATGAGTTACAGCCTTGTAAGTTAATCTACAAACATACAGACATAGCAGCAGTAGAGTCTTAAGGGTGAATGTAGTGAGTTATATACCACTTTGACGTACACATAAACAACACACTACACGGGCTCGGTGGAAATCCATCTCCATCATTATTATATTTTTTTTAAATCATGAAATATGGAGAAATCTTGAGGTTAAGCAGTTTCAGGGCCTCCTGTCTGGTACCAGTGGCATTTCGACAGGTAGGTGAACTGCCTGGAGGTACAGAGCAGGAAAAGTGGCCACAGAGTATAAAGTAACATCCAGACATGCTCTGATTCTGTGTGTCATCTCTGTCTGACGTGTGGGCACCTTGTGTAAGATATTCAGCAGAGATTTCTGAAGGAGTGGGCAGTAAGTCTGTAGCTTACCTTGTTTTTAATTCCATCCTGTTATTTCATCTCTGATCCTGCCTGACACTATATATGTTTTTTAGGATCAGGAGTCTCAGTGCAGATTATTATGTTCACTCTGTAGTATATCACAGAAATGATCTTGTGCACTCCCATTGCCCAATTTGGAGGCCATAGGTGCCCTTCCGCTGTGGACCAGCTTGTTATTTAAAACGTCATGTCATCAAATCAGTCCTGAGTGTCTCCTTGACACAGCCCATGCTGTTGACCTAGCAAGCCATTGGCCAACATGACCTGTGACTTGTCTGTACTTTGTTTGATTGGCTCAGATTTCACCAGACCACGCCTCTGTTCCATCCTAGAATCTACAAAGTGTAAGTGCAGTGCAGCTCCAGAGCAGTAAAAATTATGTATTGAGTAAAGGTTATTCTTCCTTTTAAATGCTAATTGTTCTGTCAACAGTATTCATTTTGCAGGGCTTTCAAAGGGTACACATCCATTTCATTATGGTTCAGGGCAGATGTGGCCAGTGGGCTTAATTGAACGCACCTTGTTTATTGCCGTGTGCACCTACCGAAATAACCAAACGTGACGGCAGACTGGGACCTCACATGAGTGCCCCTCACCCTTTGCCATCTCTGTTGTTTTAGCAAGATCAATCTTTTTTCCCTGGAAAAAAAGACAAAAAAAAAACATGCTTGTAATGAGTTTTTCTTTTCATCCATTCATACTTTACTGTACATGTACATTCCTGAGGTTAAATGACATGACAGTATTTAGGTATGCTTTTTCTTAAAGGTCAAATGAATATTTTATTCCTGACCAGGCCGGATGCATTGAAATGCTAATGTAAATAGCAGAAGAACTGAGGCTATGGGGCAGCCACAGTGAAGGGAGTGTTTTAAAAGGTCAGTCTGATCCTCTACTACCACTGTGCCTTTTGTTGGTCTTGGAGGAAAAGTCCAGCTGGTGGGCCAGGGGTGGCTGTTCAAAACATTTGCGATTTGTTTACTACTTACTTACTACTGGGACATAGTGCCGCTTACTCTGTCAGATCGGGATCTGTGTGTCTTTTTATCTTCCCTTTGGAGTCTCAGAAAACTAGACATACGTAGATGTAGTCATCATGCAACAGTGAACTAGAGGAAAATGGATGAGCTTCAAATTGTTTTCTTTGTTCCTCTGCTGAACTGCACACTGCAGGAATATTCTTTCTGGCATTTATTTTCCACTATGGATATGTTCAATCCACTGTAACAAAATACTGACAATAACAACTAACAATCGTATGAAAATCATAGGTGGTTGAAAGAAATCATGGTCTTTATATCAAACAGTAATCTTAATATTGAAGCAGAATGGGCAATGAGGTGTTCATAAATACGATAAATCAATTTAAAAAGAATGAAAAAATATATAGGATTTGTCACACCCAGCTCCGTCCGATCCTCGTGTGTGCCACGCCCTCCTCGTTACCTTGTGTTAATCCCTGATTGTCATCACCTGTTTCCTGTTTCTTTTGACTTGTCCTGTGTATTTAGTCCGTGTCTCGGTTAATATCCCCAGATCTGTTGTTGTAGTGTTGACGTTGCGTTCTGTTTGTCGTCCTGCCCAAATAAACCCTATTTACCCATCTCACCGGCTCTGACCGCATGCTTTCATGCTCGTCTGGTCCACGCAATGTAGCAGGATTGCACATACTAATAAGGAAATTACATCTACTTTATTAGAGAGACGGCTCGCCAACAGCCTGCTTCTACAAACAGTGAATTGTGTGGCTGCCATGTCACACACACAGACAGGGAGAAGAGCTTCAGTTACTCTTCAACAGAGCTTTAGAATGGGAAACACGTGTCATTAACACAGTTTTGAAAGTGTTATCATTGTTGGTGCTAGATGTGTGGGTTCCAGCACCTTGGAAGCAGCCAGCGTCCTGGGATCTTCACACAGTACAGTGTCTCGTGTTTAAAGGGGACTGGGCAATTTAGGTCAAGTCAGTGGCAGAGTTTCGGGCAAAAGCACCTGGTTAATGAGAGCAATCAGAGGGCAATGGCTCTTGAAAGCCAACAGGAGAGATACAAGTGCAGAGATGTCATGGACCAATCCCCATAGGGGACGTTTCCAGCACCGTCTTGACCATCAAGTGGCAAGTGTACCGAATAAAATGGTTACTGGGTGTATTTTTTGCATAAAAAAACATAAATAAACATAAAACATGCACAATTTTGATGAATAATTGGAATCCAAATATCAGGGTTTATTGCAGCATAAAACAAAATAAACCAAAATTATATAAAAAAAAAAATATTAGGACATGACATATTGCCTTTGGGGAAGGTCACTTCGTAGGTATAGTGCATATTTTTTGCTAAGTTTAAGTTAAATTGCCTGCACTGTGCTCATTCCATAATACTCCATCTTTCTGTCTGTGAAGAAGTAAAAAATAACTGCAGAACACTAGTAATTACATTTATAAAAGACTTTTTTGTGGTTTTACTACCAGAAAAACTAAAGAAGATATTATTTGCATTTGCTTGTGCTTAATGCGTGTTTAATAGCCAAATTAATACATCCTTGCTTGTGTTGAGTTACATTACCTCAAGGACATTATTTTCTAGTGACAACTTTTAAACAAACAATTAAAATACTATATTTGGCATCTCTAAAGGCAAAGCACCTTAGATTAATTCTGCATCACATACAAGCCCTTGAGATACACAGTGTATCGATAAAAAGGACGTGAAGATAAAATTATTAAATTATCTTTTGCACTCCAGAGTGGAATTATCAATACAAGTAATAAAATGCTTTATCTAGTCAGAGGTTTTTAATTGCTTTTTCCTCCAACGTGCATTAATTATTTGTCTGCTGTCATTTTATTGACTTATACTTTATGATATTAAGATGTTATCTGTCTTTTTCTCCTGCCATTCCCCAATGGGATGGGAAAAAAAAAAATGTCCATTGATTTTGCTGTTCACCTCTACATTTAAAGTAGAAGACATTTTGAGTGTATGTTGGCCTCTGTGAACAACCCGCTATATCACATCAAAGGGGTCCAATAATTTTGTCTATGTGTGCAATTAAATGCGATCAAAATTGCCGTTGAAAAGAAAAATCTATTGGGAAATCCCTGGGCAGCCTGGGTGTGCTGAAAAACAATCCAATTGCATTCTTGACAGGATTTCATGATCAATTAATCCATGTTTGCATGTGCCTGCTGGATAGAATCATTATCCTTTCGACTGTCCTTCAAGCCACGTTCCTGATTAACTGTAGAAAGGAATGACAAGCAGCCAGTCCCAGCAGTGTGTTATCACTTTCATGTACAATTTTTAGGAATTTATAATATCCGCACTGAATATGCATGTATAAATAAATAAAGGCCAGTCTCTTTAAGCTGTTTGACCAAACTCTCAAAAATTCCTGTAGAAAAGCCTCTTATATACCTGCCATTGCAATATACCATTTTAAAAGTCTTGGCAGCCATTAGCAGGTTGTTTTTTAGTCATTATTTTTTCCCTCATAAAGATTTGGACTCTACAAATCTCTCATGGACATAGCTAAATAGCTATTGTGTTGTAATATGTTTCGTTAATAGATTTTGTTTTGATAATTGTGCAACAGTGATTCACATTCTGATATTAACTCAGTCGTAGAAAAAGATGACATTCTTACAAAGCATAATGGTTGCCTAGAAAAATTAAGTAGTTTCAAAATAAGTCATGAATGTTAATGGTGAATCCACATGAATCAATACATTTCACACTTCCACTTGAATTCCTTGCATCAAAATACATAACTAAAAATAAATAACAATATACATGTATAATGTATGCATACAATAGGGTATGCAGCTGACTCAGACACCAGGACCAAGCAAGGAGCATTAGAGAGGCTTTAAATAGGAAGACTGACTGCAGGTGTGAGTGACTGAAGATTGGAAGCACCTGAGAGTGGGTGTATTCCTGTTAAATGAACTGCTGTCACCTGTGCCATGTGACTCGTGAAACTGATTCTGAACAGGACGTGACATAAACAGCTCTTTTGATTATTACATGGGGGCATACCGTTTTTTTGTTTTTTTTAAATCCAGAAGTAAGAATATAGACCAGCAAGTGGCAGAATATAATGATTTAGTGTTTCCATGGCAGTTTCTCATCTGCCCTGTGCTTCGGTTCATATTATTTAGGAAGTTATCCACAAGGTCAGCTCGGCAGCCAGTGAAAGCAGCCTGGTGAGTTTGTGATTTCCTTTGTAATTCTGTTTCTCACATTTCTGCCCTGCTACATATCTAAATCTGCTATTAAGGTCATAAAGAGAAAAGGGGAAATCTATAGAGATATTTTAAAGAAAAAGTTGTAATAGATATTTAGAATAATAATGTTATAGTTGCTGCGATGGGCTGGCCCCCCATCCAGGGTTGTTCCCTGCCTCGTGCCCGTTGCTTCCGGGATAGGCTCCGGACCCCCCGCAACCCAATACGGATAAAGCGGGTTGGAAAATGGATGGATGGATGGATGTTATAGTTGTTAGTGCAAGTTTAAGTTGAAGTTGTAGTGCGATATAGAATAATTAATAGCACCTCCCCCAAAGAAAAACAAAAAAAAAAATGATTTCCTGCTTAGTTTAGTGCTTATTTAGCAGAACCGCTACTTTTGAATAAAATGGCAATAGTGACACACGAATCTGAGGAAAGACATGTACTATGTTATAACATTTAACTGTACAAAAGGGACAATATAATTTGTCAATGATCCACATTTAAATAGCATATTATTGGTTAACAAATTGCTACTTAATGGTAATATTGTCAGCTATTTTCACCAGCAGAAGTTTTCACCTATAAAACAGCATCAGCACAGAGATATGACTTAATTCTGTAGAGGAGCTTCAACTGCTGTGAGGATCCCAATCAAGAAGACAAATGGAGATACTTTGGGAACAAATAGTGTTCAGCCAAGGAACCACACAAGCCTATTTATAACCAGCCTGCGTCCATTTGTAATCGTAATCCAGAGATACTGTTTCAGGAACACTGTAGCAAAAGCCAGTGTACACTTCAGCCAGCTTCGGCATGGTCAGAGGCAGAAAGGTAAAACCTCCGTAAGATGTAGCAGATGAGAACTAATGCATGCAGCTTAAGGATTTACACTTATTACACAACTGCCCATTTTACCAAATCAATTCATTTTAAGTTCCTCACTTATAAACAGGTATAAAGTCAGATCTCCTGCTGGAGTTCGGAGCCGTTTGTTGGCAATTTCAGCTAACAAATAACATGACATAGCTTTTTAAATCGGAAGCATTGTTGGGCCCACAATCAGGGGTACTTAAGCAGAATGACTTTGATAAACATACAGCTAAATAATGCCATTTGATTGCTTTGCTTTTACTTGTTAACTGACAAAAATACAAGTGAAATATATTCATTTAAATGCAAGTATGTTTATTTGTGACAAGAATATCAACCAGATGGGCATCCAGGCAATACGCTGCCGTTACGTATGAAATATTATTATGTACAAGCTGTTCAATTTTTCAATTGATATGCCACTTACTGTAGTTTAGCAAACTCAGTTTGATGATGTCACATATATGACAATTATGATTATTATTGGTACATAAAATGCAGGATGGTAGGGGACTGATTGCCTTGACAAATTACATTGGATAAAAGTTTACTGTATATAACTGGTGTCCAATCCAGGATATACCCCAGCCACATGCCCTATGTTGCCTGGGATAGGCTCAAGGCCCCCTATAACCTTGACCAGGGTAAAAGGATGAATGGATGGATGATTGATGGATGGATGGATGGATGTTATGTTATGTGTGCATGTATGTATGTATGTTATACAGGGTCAAAAATATTTTGGAAAAATATATTTCCGTCAACACGCTCCATTTTATTAAAAATGTATTACTCTTTGCAAAGAGCTTGAATTCTCCTGGAATATTTTATTCAAATAGCAGAAGTTATTGTACATCATTCTATGGACCGACGCTGTACAAATATGTTCCTTAAATGTGATTTAATCTGAATTTAACTGAAGACTAAGCACTTAAATGTTAACAAATCAAATACAGTCTTTCCTTAATATTTTTATGTTAAAGTAAAAAGCAGTAAATTAAATCATGGCTTGTAGGTTTTTGTCTTTATTTCCATAATGCAGACTTTAATGTAATTGGTTTCTTTAAGAGTGGGATTTTTATTTACATTTATCATTTGAAATTCAGATGGCTGCATATGGAATCTTGCTGACAAAATTGAAATCCATGAAACTGCAGCAGCAGCCCGTTTTCACTCCATTTAATTAGCGAGAGCAAGCAGTCATGTAAAACAGACTGATCTCTTTCTTTGTTGAGATTATGGAAAGACGTTGGTATAATAAACCATTTGCGGTTGGTTGCAGAAATACAAAGATACTGTGGCTTAATTGCTTTGTTTATGTATAGTTACTTTAAACAATATCTCTATAATTGTGTATCAAACAACATTATTAATGTAATTTCTTTTGGAAGCCCCCCCCCCCAACATTGTGTGTCCATTGTGTACTAATTTTTTTTTTTTAAGGCAAAATTTAGTAGCAGCTTAAAGTCTATATAATGTATAATACTGCCTAACATAGATACGGTAATAGTGATAACCTCAAAGTGCTATATTTTGGGTTTTTTGATTCTGAGACAGCTGTGAAATATGCTTTTTCTTGCATTGTTGTGAAATTTTCATTGACAGCTTTTGGTGCTTGTCCCATCCCACCTCTGAGGAAAAATGGTACAAAATAAGTTCTGCAAATTAGTGATGTACTGTAGTCAAGAACACCTAAACCAAGACCAAGTCATTACCAAGACCAGAGTGCATCGAGACTAAGACAAGACCAAGACCAAGGCAAGGTGAGACCAAGAAAAGACCAAGACCAAAGCAGAGCTAGATCAAGTCAGGATCAGAAAAAGACTACATAACACAACACATTATAAAATGTGGAGCATAGGCACCATCTTGGGGCTACGCAGTATGGCCTAAAATCCATGTCACAGTATAATTTGAAGCTGGGATTTTTTTTCTTTAAAATTTGAATACAAGTAGTTCTGTTCAAATGTAACATTTTTTTCAAATAAGATGCACCTTACTGGTTGCATTTGAACTTTGAAGTAAGATGTTTTACACCCAATCACAGTACAGTGCCCTTTGTATCCTATCCAGTTTTGAGAGTTTTTCTATCCCTTTGATTTTAGGCTTATTACATTGTATGTTTATGAGTTAGCCACATATGCTTTACGGTTTTATTTTCAGGACATTCTGAAGACATTCTATTGAGATAAATGTGTAAATGCTGACATAGTGTTGATTTCATACCTGTTATGAGGAAAAAGTACTTGTGACTGTTGAAATTTCTCAACTTTTAGTCTCATCTAATATAAAAATTTGCAGGCACTACAAATATAATCTTATAAATGTTGAGATTAGAGTCTGCATGATGTGGGAATGCTGGGGTTTCATTGGAGACCTTTCTATGGCTTAGTCTTATGAAGGAAAACATGGTTATTCCAGGTGGAAATTAATATTTTTGATGTTACATTCATTTAGCATCTCGTTAAAGTTATCTGACAGACAGCAATGCATGGTTTATATACAGTG
>JAODLC010000007.1:18331150-18345490 GCA_026781145.1 Hippopotamyrus pictus | reverse complement strand
TCGTTAAAGTTATCTGACAGACAGAAATGCATGGTTTATATACAGTGTATATATATATATATATATATATATATATATATAATGTATTACTTTATGACATCATAAAGAAATTGAAATAGAGAAAGCTTTGTCCAGTTTACGATCCACTGCATAAACAGACATAACAGACGATTTTAGAGTGCTGCATGCTGAATGTTTATTGCTATCGCTTTTCTGCTTATATACGCTACAATTGGTAAAGTTAGATTTGAGAATGAAACTTTTGGTCGGCAATTTAGCCTCAAACAACAAGCCAACGCTGTAGCGCGTCATTGTGTTTCCATGACGGGTGTGTACTACTTCAACTGTTTTGACTGAGCTCGACATCAGACTTACATATACAAACTTTTGTGAATTTGTGAAATTTGTGAATATATTGTAAAAATATCAAGTAATTGTCAATATATGTAGAATGCTGCATTTTGCTGTTATTTGGGCTAGAACTCCAGCCCATTTTTGAGTGTTTTTATATCACTTTATTTATAGGCTTATAATAAATAAATTATAAAATAAATATTTTGGTAACACTGCCTATGAAGCTCATACTGTATTCATCAAGATGTTATTATAATTCATTGTAACATTCATGAAGTATTATAGATACGGTTATAAATATTTTAAAAAGGCAGAATATTTGCCATGTTTATAGTGCATTATGAATGCATATCATGCACTATGAATACCTTCAACATGCATTATAATGGTCAGTATAACAATTAGCGCTGCATTATGAGACCTTCGTATAGCATTCATGATGCATAATACACATGACTATAATGGGTTATGCCTTTTTGAGAAGAGGTCTTGAAATACAGTAAAACTTTAAAGCTCCCTATGTCCAAGACAAAGACAAGACTGAATCAAAATAAAGTCGATTTCGAGACGAGACCAAGACCCCCAAAAGGTGGTCTCAAGACCGGTCTCAAGTACTACACCACTACTGCGAATGCCAATAAACCTTTATATGTGGTTTATATACTGAAAATGGAACTTTATAAAAGTATTGTGCATTTTGATAGAATTTTTTTAAAAAATTACTGCTGTTTTGCTGGATAACTTGGTGTCCTCACTATGTATGGAAACAGGTATGCGGGTTGGGAAATTTCAGTCTTGTTCAGGCTTGGGGAGACTGCTGAATTAGGCTGAAAATACCCACATGCAATTTGAAAGCTCAGGACCAGGAGAATCAATCTGATGATAGATAAAGATTATAATAATTATAATATCAATCCATCCATCCATGCATCTTCCAACGGCTTATCCAATACATGGTCGCAGGATAAGAAAGATGGATGGATGAATTATGATTATTATAATTATAAATATGCAGAGCTCCCGAAGTGACTTACATGGGGATTAAGGACCACAGCAGGATTTCCCGACATTTGCTTTAAAGACAACAGGCAATTTTCTCTAAATAGAATATGTATGGTGTCAATTTGAAATTGGCCATATCATTTTACAATATCCTAGAATGACAATGCATTTGAAGATTAATGGAAAGCAAACTTACTGGAACTGATAACAGTAAAGCCTTCTTTTAAAGCACTTACAAGGCTATTATTGATTTCTATTTTTTTTTTTTTTTTGTTATTTATCTATCTATTTATTTGTTTATTTATTTGCTCCACTTCCATTTCTACACTGATATATTAATGGATTCATTACACCAAAATTAAATCACGAGTGCCTGGAAACTATAGTGTAATGTAATAGTCCTTGTAATTAAATATGCTACTGAATGACCTGTTTTAAAGGTACAGTCTTTGGTTTCTCATTATGAGAGTGGGGGTGTAGCCCTTGTCATTTCACTAGAGGGTCACATGACCATGGTTTTTCGTACTGATCAGTGCAGCGGTTGGCAACTTATTTTTACGGTGAGAGCTACTTTTGCAAAGGAAATTATCTGGCCATCTAGTTAGTCATGAAGGAATGTTTTGCTGACCCTTAGGGGGATAGGATGGGGCTGATTGACCAGTTGGCGACCACTGGGTTAGTGCCGCCTTTTTGATAAAAAGTGTTAATATTTGTGTCTGCAAACCCCGACCAAAACCACCCCCAACCCCCATTTATCTATCTGCTGTTCCATGACCTATCTTGTGCTGTTTTTGTGTCTGCGTCACATCAGTCCAACCTGCCCAGACTCCCATATAACCTGAAAAAGGGCAACCAAACTAACCTGCTCCTCACTGTAAAGTCCTTCCTTCATCTGGTTCTACTCAGTGTATGAGCTCTCACAGTGTAGATGTTCTCACATATGTCGATGAAAAAAGGTACATGAAGGTAATTGCGCTACATTGTTGCTAAACTATTAGCCACAACTGGCATCGCAATCAAAAAGACTCACTTAAGTAATATAGGCCACTAAAAGAGGCTTGCAATTATTCCGAGTCATATTCTGGATATTTTGGGAAGGGGCTGTTGTATGAACTGGTAGTGTTTCATTTCTGTGTTTGGCTGCTTTTGAATGAAAGTTCTAAATCAGTGGATGAACGGTATTGATATATTTCAATGGTTGTATTAATTTAAATTTGCACATACAACTTCACTTCATTTATGAACAATTTTCAGTCGTATAGTTATGTTTATTAATTAATGATAAATATAGTTACCTAAAGACCCAGCCAACAGGGAACGCTGCCAGAAGTTTAGCTAACATTATATAAAGGTCTTCTCAAAGTTGGCTGAATGGATTTTTTTTTTTAGCTGGGCAAGTGGCACCATAGCTCAGTGGTGAGTGCTGTTGTTTTCACACCATCAGATTTGAGTGTTCGGTTATTGCCTTGTCGTGGACTTGCATGCATCCATGGCGTCCCTTTGCCTCCGTCTTTGTGGTTCTTGTGACAGCTGCAGACTCATCATCACCCCGCACTGGGTAAGTAGCTATGGGAGATGGACAGATAATAATATTATAATGATGATTAGGTAATAATAAGGGTGATAATAATGTACTTCTATGTGACCTTCATCCCCTTGTTTCTTCAGATAAGCATTTGCTGGCCTCAGCAACAGGAGCAGGGGCTGCAGTGCAGTCTGTAAGCTGTGTGTGGCATTGGACGTGCCATGTTCAGGGCAACCATGACGATGGGTGGATGGAAGGATGGAATTGTTAATGCAATAGATAGATGGTTCATATGCAATACTTGCAGGAGCTGAACTTAGTTCCTGGTACCTGGTATGAAGTTTCAGTATAAAAGAAGCAAAATGTTAGTCCTGAAACATGTCAGTCAGTAATAGACAGTGCTGGATTTCACCGGTCTGTTCATGCAAATATTGAGTAATATAACGAATATTACATCAGTGCCCACACCTTACCTTCAAACCATTTCACCTGTCTCTTCCCTTTAGCATATCTACTGTGACCAAAATTTCAGTCTGTTAATATCAAGAAACAGTTTACATCATCACAGCAGCACCAATGGTTTTCACTCAGTGGTCACGGAATACATTATTTCATCACTACCTTGAGCACATAGGTAAAGTTGTTTTTGTGGTGCTTTTTTAACTTCTGAGTACTGGTGTGATTTTCTTTTTTAGTTTGTTGCCTTTTAATGAGACCAGACGTGAGTTCCCATGTCAGCCTAATCAAGTCTGAGTTTGGCCTCAGCCATTTTATTTCTTCTCTTTAAGACCAGTTGTTCAAGTTGAAGAGGCCGCCGAAATGCAGGCTAAAGACAGACGACCACTTTGCATAATAATGATCTAATCAGACGATGCAAGTAATTCCAACGTATGTTAAATTTTACGCAGTAATGATACTTAATCCTGTCTCTGGCTAGCCTAGAACTCCAAGACAACACACTTGGAAAAATTATATTTAATGGTCTTGTGGGAGGTGCCCAAAGCATCCATTACAGGTAATTCTCTGCTCCTTTGGCAGCAAGAGCTTTGGAGAAAGATGTTTGCATGTTCCTGGCAAATTCAATGCAGCACTGTTTCAAATTCTTGCAGAATATTCCACCAGACTTTACAGTCTTGTCTTACTATAGACTTTAAAACAAATAGGTGACACTGATATTGGCATAGCTGACGATAAAATTTTTCCGGAAGGTACCTGCTGGTGCTTTCTGAAAGTGTTGCTGGTGTTGGTTCCACGCGATGCTGGTCATTTCTTTTTCTTTCCCCCTGGGTCCCGCTGGTGAAAACATTACTGCGGACTTTATAAAGATATCAACGCCACACTTAATTGCTGTTGAATGGTGAAGAGTCTGAGTCTCAGAAACACCTCTCGTCAAAATCAGCTCTCGCTGGTGAGATGGATGTAATACCCTCATTAAATCAAACAGGTTCGGCTGCGGGCTTTTGTCGGTTACTAAGGTTTCTCCAATTTATTATTAACAAAGGAGCTTGACAGTAATCGGGTGTGCTTTCTTTCCCCTCAAAAATGTAGAACACTCTATTCATTACCAGCGAGGCAATGAATCAAGGGTTTCATCATCAATTACCTGAAAAGAGCTTGAAACGTATAGGGACTGGAGATGTGACTTTGTGGACATCATAAGGCTAGTCTTTCAGAACTAAAAGACTGAGACAAAGATCACATGATATCTGGTTACAATAGTAAAAGGACATTTCAGACGGTGTCAGCTATATTAACTTGCAGTGGAGTGTTGGCAACCCTTTCAATTCTTTAGCTGTGACGTTTTATTGATCTTATACTCTATAGTTGAAATGGTATTAAGTCCATATTGCCACTGGAACAAAAAAGAGGGCGTCTCCAGGGCCTCTGCTGGTCCTCATTGTATCACAAGTCAAACAATCTTTATTATTTGTTGAAATTGCATTAACCCTTTTGTCTTCTCAAGTCCTGGAAAGGAGAGGGCTTTTACCCCATAAATGGATCATGTTTGGCTGTTTCATAGTCCTACTAATTTTGTTCTTTTACCAAGAACAGCTTTGAAATCTATAGCTTGACTCCATTTTTATTTAAATTTAGATGGGAGTGAATTGGCATTGCTTTCACGTCTATCTGCCCGATCAAGGGCTCTGGCTGCATATGAAGGCGCTTGCATTGCCTCGCAGAATAGAGGAATTAGACTCGCTGTCCCGTCACTGTTTCACTGCCTCCGTTTGCCCGGCGACGTGTTATCAGGCGCCCATCTCTCGAGCCACAGATAAGCTCCGAGAGTGAAAACGTCACAGCCAATACGGGCCGGCCGAGCCACCGGCTTTGACATCGAGCGTGTGGAACTTTTAGCTTTCCATCTGTGTAACGATTTGGCCCAGACTGAAAGGGGCCGGTCAGTTTTCGAGTTCCCGGGGCACGATGAATGTCGTTTTTAATGGATGACTCGGTTTGTCCACCTCCGCACTGATATGCGGCAGCTGACAAACGAGACTGGGAGATCACCTTGGCAGCCAACTGCCACAGACCCCCCCCCCCGCCGACTGCCTTCCCCCACCTCTTCAGGTTCTCTTTCCAAACCGGAGCTTGATGTTTATGGTCCATCAGTCAGAGGCACCCACCACAACAGGCATCAAGCTGGTGATATGGGGGGGGGCGTTCAGATTCTTTTCTTTCTGGAAGTCAAACGCCCAGACCTCACTGGAGAGTAATGGAGCGATAAGGTTGTCAGTGTTTTCACTGCTCTGATACGAAGACAGCAAGGGCCCTGTCAGGTGATAAGCATCCAACCTCTGTCTCAGTCCTCCATCTTTACACAGCCCTTCTTCCCCAGGGCCAGAGTCGTAACGCAAAGCATTTAATGAGCACTAATGATACACAAATTAATATATATTTACATAAATTAGCAAGGCCTTTATTATCCAGACTAATAATTATAGATTTTTTTTTTCATTTGCGATTCATAATATATGTGTTTACCCTGGAAACTATGACCAAGATAAGCAGCTGGAAGATGGATGTATATTTACGCTTGTACATAAAGTACCACATTTTATCTGATATTTGATTAAAATAGAAATCTTGCAAAATAGTCAAAAAATCTTTTTTATGCATTAGGCTGTTTTACATATTGTATTTTGGAACATATTGATCTAAAGTCATTTAAAAGGTATCAGGATTTCGAAATCCATTTCCTCGTGATGCTTGGGCTGCTATCTAACCCATATCCGTTTCTCTCTTCAACTCTGGCAGACATTGACACGAATGAAGCAGCTTACCTTGCTATAATGTCTATCTGCCCCGTTGATAGTGTCAGTCAATAGTGAAATTCATTTCCTCGCTGCTGCTTGTAAACAAGACACCCATTCTTGCTTCTAATAGGATAGCTGAGTAAAGCATAGAGCATTAAAAGTGTTTTAGTGCCGGCAGATGGATCGATATTTTATTATGAATACTTCATGATTTTCAATTAAGTATAACAATTTCGGTAAATGCAATCAAGGATTGTTGATGGAGATTTGTTTGTTTTTTTTCTACACTCTTCTTTACCGGAAAGTAGCTGCCACGGTCGATGACAGTGGTAATTGTTCTGCACTGCACCTGAATCAAAAGCTTGATTGCTTGGGCTGCAGAAGTGAACTGACAGCTGGTAAGGGAATGGGTGTGGCGGCGACACAACGCGCGCTAAACATGCTGCAGCGAAGGCCGTGTGACACAGTGGCGAACCGTTTTGAATAATGCAGACTTCTGCGTTATTGTAAAAGGTGAGCTTATCTTCATCGGTCCTGAGAATGTCATTAAGCGTATAAGAGAAATGATTCGGCATCCGCCCACTTTGCTGAAGAACAATCGAACCCTTTCATTTAGCAGCTACTGGTTTAACATATATCTTCAACCAAAGACTCAGAGCACCAGTTGATAAATGTCTTATATTGGCTTAGATTTACTTTGCGCCCCCCCCCCCCCCCCACATACCCAAAGAAAGATGCGACAACTCATTGATACTTTTGTGTTTGTGTATAGCTGTGCGTTTTCAAATTTTATCCTCTTTTTTTCCTGTTTATTGTCACTGCTGCACTGCGTAACTCACTTCCTTTATCATAATGGATTGTTAATTGCTATTCCATTCATTGGAACATATAACTAATACTTCGCCTTTATTTTATTCTCAAATGTTATTACTCTTTCATGTCTTATTCTAATAAGAATTATTAAGTTGTCGAGGAAAAAAATGGGAAAAGAGCACGTAATTGTATCACAGCTCACAGATGCAAAGTGATACCTGCAAGCCTATCTGCTCACGTTTATATTTTTTTAATACTCGTTTGATATTTTGTACCCACTGCTGTGGACCAGCACTGCATGTCCATTGTAGTAGCTTTTGTTTTCATCTATGTCTTGTCATCATCAGGTTTCTATATACACTCATAAAAATTTGATAGCCTTGATAGGGGTGTTTATTTCACCAAGGTGGCAGTTATTCTTACCAAACACATGTAAGTAATTATATGTGTTAGAGTAATTAATTTACTCTAACACAGACATTATTGTTTTCTAAAAATATATTAGAAAACAATTTAATTAATTCATTTTGTAGTCTGCAAATGCTTTTGGGCTGCAATATTTCCGCAATATATTCACTGCCAACACTTACTAAGAGACGCGTTGTGGATTCACAGTCATCTCCTGATACTGGCTGCGTTGCCATTTTGGCTCAATTACTTAGCACACCACTCTGGATGACAGTATCGGCTAAACGGAATAATGTGGACGGTGCTTGATGTAACTGCTTGAATTAATTTAGCTAAAATAAAACGTAAAACTCCTTGCTATCCCCTATCAATATTTTGAGTGTCTAACATAAAGACACTTCAGGGCACATTTCAGAGACTCGGCGTAAGCAGAAATGACGGTGAAACAGATGGAGAGGCCTGTTTTATTCAGTTGTCATCAACTTTTAATGTAAAAAATAATGCCTTTGTATATAATTCTGACAGTTACGACCCATCTGATGCAGAGGAAAACATGAAGCACGTCAAAACGAAGACAGAAATGGTGCTATATTTTCAATCATCTCCCAGTATTTTGTGCTGTATTCTGAGTTTTGGTCTAGTATATTAGTTCCGACAATTAAATGACAGCCAAGTCTTTTGACCTTGAGCTTTAACAGTGTATCCTAGATATTGCTTTCCTTTTGATTGGCAGAATAACTGCAGTGATGCTGACATGTACAAAACTGAAATTAAAGTCTTTACATTCATCACAATGTATAACAAAAATATGGAGTAATTCTACAAAACCTAACTACCTTATTCTCAATTATGATTTTATCATTTGGTAAAATAATGCGTAACTGACAATTTTATGAATGAATAACGGGTATGAATGTTTTCAATGTTTATCAAACCGCAATGAATGACAACAGTAACATTATGTGAATGAATATGCGTTAAATTACTGAAGGTTAAGAATTAATTTATGTATTAAGGTATATATGTGTAGTATATATGTGGTCAGTTAATTAGGTACACCCGCTTGTTTACGTAAACAATGAATCACATGGCTGCAAATAAACACAGAGCGCAGGTAGCGTTTGGCAATACGTTTGAATAGCTGATCGAGCTGTGTGATCTGCTTTTTTGAATGTGGTGTGATTGTTGGTGCCAGATGTAAGAATTCCAGCATCTCATAAACGCCATCCTGGGATTTTCACACATTACAGTGTCTAGAGTTTACATAGAATGGTGCACTAAACCAAAAAAAAAGCACACAAATGAGAGAATTGCCAGGCTCATTAAAGCTAACAGGAAGGCCACAAGGGCAAAAATAACAGCTCTGTGCAGCACTGGTGTGCAGAATGGCTGCCCTGAATGCACAAATTACCTACCTTTGAAAAGTGGGACCTACCTGGTACTATTTATGTGTACTTAATAAAGTGGCCAGTATATATAGAAATTAGAAAGTGTAAATATCTGTATGAAGTAACATGTATTTGTAATATGTCAATCGTGCAGACAGACGTTACATTAACAAAGTTAGATGCATAGTGTGTATTTTAATTTAATGGAAACTGGCCGATCCACAGTGCATGAACACATTACGAACTGTACTGGATAATAAGCTAATGCAGGTCAGGTAAAAATCTCAATATAAATAAACGGCAAATTGTATTTGCAAACTATTTCTGAGTATGGATGCCGAGGCAGGCAATAGGAAGTAAAATAAGGAAAAAAAAATCTATCTCATATTCACATCTTTGCACAGGAGCAAAAGTCTACCGGGAAAGGTAGCAGGCAGCGGTCAGCATAATCCATATCAGTAGGCCTGTCAGTGCCTGTCAGTCTGGGTCTGAATGTGGAGGGCAGGCTGCCATTTACAGTCCAAAGGTAGTACCGTCGCTCTCCCGAGGGACAATTAGGCGCTGGAAGACTAATCATTGTTTGTGAAGTAGATTCCTTCATCCCATAATGCGGCATTCTTCCGGCGCCGGTCTCCGGAATGGGAATCGCTGGGTGTCAATAATCAATTGTCCTTGCGCTTTGGAGAGAGGTCGACAGGGGAGAGGAAAAAACTGCTGAAGCAGAGGTTTGTGGGTTTGAGGGAAGAAGTGGTGGCAGATGTCTCCACATTACAGATGCAACCCTGTGGGCTGGGGCAGCAACCCACTGCCACGCTCTCCAGTCTCAGGCAGCTCCAGAGGTCAAAACAGACCCCCTGTTGTTTTAGGCATAAAAGTGCATGGAGATTCATTTGCATTTATATTGTTTAAAGTTTAAATGTCAGCTTTGTGACGGGGATCAGTAAGATGATGATGATGATGATGATGATGATGATGATGATGATGATGATGATGATGATGATGATAATAATAATAATAATAATAATAATAATAAACAAGAACTGGGACTGGTCTCTATTGCGCGAGTTTCCAAAACATATTTATATAACACAAATCTCCTGTTCACTTATATGCAATTTCATTCTTGCTCGGGTGGTTCGCTTACATGCAGTTTCATTGCTGAAATGATCCCCAGTTGGAGCCCTGGCCTTAGCAGAATAGTCACATCTCCTTTAGGCCCTTAAGCAAGGCCCTTAATGCCCCAAAATGCCCCAAAATGCCCCAAGGGTGCTGGATAAATTGCTCAGACCCCAAGCTTCACTCTCAGCTGAATCAGAGGTGAATCACATGACAACAAAATGATATTTTTTCAGTGGTGTCATTATGTATAGTGAAACATACCCAACAACAAATGCACATATTACAAACACACCGGTGGCAGAATTTAGAAGTGGCCAAAATAACAAACAAAAACGCAGGGAAAATCATGGCCGGCCCCTCACACCCTGATCACTCAGCCAGCGGCTTCCATCTCAGTGGAGATCAGGAGTGAGAGCCCTAAAGACTCTGACCTACCGCCATCTCCTCCGCTTCTGTCTTCAAATCATCATCCATCTATTCAAGGACTCTTCTGATATCCCTCTGGTTCAAACTGCTGCACACCTCCTTCATTACCTGCATTGTAATGCGCACTGCTACTGTCTATTCCATGCCATGCCATAATCCTTCTGAGTAAAAACCATTCCCAGTTCTACCATTGCAGTCAACACTTATATGCACAGTAGCACTTTAACACATTGCACTGTTACATATTGCACATCCTTTTACCTGCTACATAATCTATTTATATAAACGATTAAATTTTTTAATCAGATTAATCACAGGGTTACTGTGGATTAATTTCGATTAATCATGATTAAATATCATTTATTTTTAATCTATATTAATCACATTTCATTTTGCATGAGCTAACAAACTCAAGAAAAAAGGAATGTATATGCAGTTAACATGTTTATTGAACATCTTGAATACGAGTCTGATGCATTCCATCTGCCACAGAAGTGCAATACCATGGACCCATATCAAAAAGCAAGATTTTTGCTTAGCCGGACAACTTGTCGGATTTAAGGTCTTTATCTTCGTTCACTTACAATTAGCCCGAACTACAGTAAATCCGACAAATAATCAGAATAATCATGAAATCCACCTCTAGCCCGGTTAATTTCCATTGTTAGCAATATCAGTTGATAACACATTACGCGCGGTGCTTTACGTATAAAACTCCGTAGCAGCACGTCCACAGATAAGTTGGATGGTACAGTGTGTGCGACCGATTTAATGAGCCACAAATGAGAAGTAGTGCTTAAACAGTATAAAACTACAACTTTCCCTTCTGTTGATAAAGGGCACAGCCATCTTGGATTCTGAACTCGGGATCCTCTGTGCTGCTCCGAGATATTTCTCGTATCTCCGAGAAACGGAAGCGCGCATGTCGTCATTTCCGGCTTCAAAAGTCCGAAATCCGACTCGGAATACAAGTTCTGAGGGCAAATGGAACACAGCAAAACTGCCCGAAATGGGTTGACAGAGACATTTCATGGAATTTGAGTCATTCTGCGATGCAGATGGATTAATTGCACTAAAAATTTTAATCAGATTAATCACACACACACACATATATATACTGTGTATATATATATATATATCTCAATACATACTCTTATCCACAGAAATTGTTACCTTGCAGAAAACAAAGAAGAAACAAAACGACGATCACTCTCTCAACACTCTAACTAACAAACACAACACACGTTGTAACAGATGGTGTATGCAAAGAAAAGCATCCCAATGTATTTGTACTTGTACAAATGGGAAATAAAGCATCATTTCCTGTTGAGGTTTTGCGTTGCGGAGTCACACACCTGCATACACTGGACAGTGCAGGACAACTCGTGATACTAGCTCAGTTACCACACATGCTTTTCTTTTGGAAGTGCTGTTTTTCACAAAATCTATTTCTTGTCATAATTATCAGTGAATGAGGTGTCTGTGTTCTGTTGCTATCCATTTTCATCATTGACGATCAATGGGATATTCAAAGAAACACAGTTATATGTTCTTTGGTATGTGCTCCTTTCCCTCTCCGTTTATGTATATGCATATATGTTATACATTTTATACTGATTCCATTGTTACTTAACAGACATACAAGGGATATGAAAGGATTTGGGTGATAGGTTGATAAGCATTTTACAGAATTCAATAAGTTATTTGCAGCCCGTGTGAGGTGAGTCTGTGAGTAGCAGAGCAGAACATGAGGATAATTAGCCTGCTGTTCAGAGTGGTTTTATTTTGTATCAACAGGCAAGAGAAAGCAAAGTAATTGAAAATGTTGATTTCCTTGGACATACTGCCTTCTATTTAATGATCTTGTCTGGGAATGGGGCACCCCAGTTATCTGGGGAGGGAGATTCGGGTGACAGTGCTTATTAATATCGATTTTTTTTTCCTCACCTGTTCTTCACTCTCAGCGGTTTTTGAATATCAGTCTGTTCACTCTTGGTTTGCCCACAGTAACCTGAACCAGAGTTCAAACCCGTCCCAAAGCCATCATTCCAGTCACCTTTTGTCTCTGACGGATCTCTTCCGAGTTTGTTTGTTATTTCTATGTTTTACTCACATTATCATATTGTAAATTTTCCCATTAATCACTCAGTACGTTTACATGCACAGCTAAGACGAGCTACAGTTATAGCTCAATCATGCCGTTTGAATCGGACTACTGTCCTTGTCCCAGTGCACACGCACGGGAGGGGAATTGATTTATCGACCGAAGTTTGTTTGACTCCGGTACAATAGGTGGCGATATGGCTCCTTTCAGCTTGTTAGTTTTGGGCTTTTTCCGGTTGACCTATTACATCACAGATGTAAAAAAAAAAAAATTAAATAATGAAATTAATTATAATGGCTGCATGGACAAATTAAGGGATACAAGCTTTAATTGCGATCTGGTCGGAAGAACCAGAAGCCTGGAGCCTGTGCTGAGTACTTAGGCCAGTATGAGTCCGACTGAACGTACACATGCAGAACATGGTTACATATACTTTTAAAGTCCGGTTTTAGTTGGACTAACACAGTAATTCTATTTTCTTATATGCATGTGCATGTAAACGTACCAAATGTCCCATGTGCTGTTCTGCCATCCTGACCTCAATAAGCTCTCACATGCATGTCATAATCAGGGGTCCTCAACATCCGTGTTTATTCTCCGATTTGACGACAATCCTGCCAAATAGCCCAGTGAAGCCATAATGTACTTAATGCAGTGTCTTGAAGCTTGCATGAGTTTGACAGTTGATATACATTTGTATGATATGAAATACAAGTTTATTTTCAAGTGAATGATATTGTTTAATACTTGTGATGCATTTCTCACATGTAAGTGAAAATTGTAATTTGTTTGTTTGCATGCTTGTTTCATTGCATATAAACAGTTCAGCTATAGAGGGATTATCACATGAATATTACTCACTTTCTTCTCCCAAATCAGCATGTTGTTGGTTTGTGAAGTATTGGTAAGTATGGGATATTTTTTAGTTTGGAAAAGAGGGATAAGAGGAGAAGAAATGGACATGACTGCAGTTACAGGCATCTCTGGGAGGTGTTATTATTCCTGAACAGGTGGTTCCACAATCGATTGAATACTGAGCCCACGGCTTTTAATGTCTCTCTGTTCCTGAATGTTCTCTGGCCATAAATAGTGGGAGGGAGTAACAGGAAGCACAATCCCTGTGAGTCTCTCACTTTTTCATTCTGCACCCCACCCCCCCCAAAAAAAAAATCGGCAGTACCCGAGACAAAATGTGTTGAGACTCAACTCGTTAACTCTTTGAATATCAGAATATCCTCTGCTTTTATTCCTCCCCCCCCCTTTCTGCTTACGTTCATCTGACTAGATGTAAAGCCTTTTCCTACCTAGTGAAAAGGTTTCATATGAAATCATTGACATTACAGCGCTATTAAATTATGTATGATGCTATCAAAGTGTACAGAGAAACAAGCTTGCTGGAACTGGAAGGAGAATCCCTCACTTGATGTTGCATCCCCACACTAAACGATAAGAGCTGCAAGGTACATCAACTCGGGGATGACACAAAGTTGAGAGTTACTGGCCTGAGATCATTGCTTATATGAATGAATGAATGAATGAATGAATGAATGAATGAATGAATGAACACAGAAACAAGGATTCACTTCAAGTGGCCCACATATAGTACACTGGCGTTGTAGGTATGGCAGGATTTGGCTTGAGTGATTTAAGAAAGATGTGAGCAAATGAGCAGTCATACATTGATCCCCATCTACCCAGCTAAATAAGATGCCCAGCTGTACCTATAATCTGTGGATTGGTTCTGGGAGTCAAGCATACTCTCTGTGACAAGTCCCCACTACTGATTCGTCTCACAAATATGTCCAGGAGAGTGCATCAAAGCAGATGGAAATGACTGTTTTGATGATCCATGTAATGTATAGTCAATAACAGTCAGCAGGGGGAGAAAAGCAGGGAACTCAGTCTTGAGCTGGTTCATGTGTAGGGTAGGGCATGCAAATCCCCCCC
>JAODLC010000007.1:18305868-18331050 GCA_026781145.1 Hippopotamyrus pictus | reverse complement strand
AATGCCACAACTCCGTTCTAGAAGTTTCCATTTGCCCCAGCCCCCCATGCCAAATCCTGATGCACGGTCGCAGCTAAAGGGCCAGCTATCACTGCCAAAATGAAGTGTGAACGAGGGAAATTTGAACAGACGCAGACGGCTCAAGCAATGACCAGCCGTCCCGTCCCCTGGGGGCTGGAAAGGTGTGTGAGAGATGAGGGCTGGACACTGAGGCATCCTGTACTGTGTCGCTGTGGGCAACTTGGGGTTCATTTCCCAGAGCAGATGGAGCTACGCTGAGACATTTTATTTGTGAAATAAAAACCACCAATCGGTAAAAATCCCAGTTACTCTCCAGCTAATGAAACGCCGCATCATATTTCACTATAAATCTACAGCTATATGACAATATACACAGGAATTTGTAGTAATACGACGCTTTGGTACCATGCGAAAATGTTAACTAAAGTACTGATTAATCCTCCATGCCTGGGTCTGACACGTTCATGTAGCAACTGCTTCTCTTTATTTCATTCCTTCTGAAAGCCAGAAAACACAACAGACAAACAAGTGTATAGTGCGAGGCCTTGGTTCAGAGGCATGGGATGAAATTTGTTCTGACATATGCAGTGTATGAATAAATGGAAATGAGACAGTGATGTAAAGTAACGCTGTAGCAGCTGGATTCATGCTACCGAATGCCAGCGTCTTCAAAACCAGTATTAACTCAAATCTACAAACAGCAAGTTGATTTATCCTGGCCGCCTGCCTTGGCGTTGTCTGTGCATCAAAACAAATAACCATTTATGCTGTGCATTAATAATCAGCGATTTGTGTTTTATTTTTTTTGGGCTTGGAGGCTAGCAGTGTACAAAAGTCAAACAGTGCCTGACACGTTCCTCTCTGCTTATGTAAAGAGATGTCAGTTGTTAATTATAGACTTTTAATAAGCATTTTTAGCAGCCACATACTACACGTCATGGGAGGCAGTGGATTTGATTTAAAATTAATTTCTTAATCCAATAATGCATTTGTCTAATGCCATTCCTCTGGAAAAATAATAACCCCCAACTACTTTTTACAAAGACACTGTCCCGGATATTCAAGGGCGGTGGTGGATTAGCTTGCGGATTGGTTATTTGTCAATATTAGAACTTATGAGGCAGAAAGCCTACAACTGAAACTTGTAAACACTGAAAAGAATTTGAGATAAGCTAAAATCTCACATCTATATTAGGGAGTTAGACAAAGAAGCAGATGATTCAAGCAAGAAACTTTTAGAGATCAGGCAAAAACTACTAAACAGTTTGATATATTAGCAGTAGGCATATCATTTGAGCTGAGTTCCTTTTTCCCATCATCAAGACATGTTAAGAAAATGTTGTTGCTAAAGTTGATGCAAGTTAATAGTAAGAAACCAGAAACGTAAGGGTAAAGCTCTTCTCTTAACACAATAACAAATATTAAAAAAAAAAAAAAAAATGTATTTATGTAAGTTGTGGCAAGAATGTTGTCAACAGGGACTGCAGTTCGTTGTACCACCTGGAAGAAACATTTCAGGAAGTCCCTGCAGTTATCCTAGCTGGGAATGTTTTCAGTCTCTGCCGAAAGGTGATGCGTTTCTGATAAGTTTGAGGCACAATCGTGTTTGTCTGATGTCATTTCACTGGTTCATGCCTGCGGCAAAGAGAGAGCAGTGGCCTTGAAGTGAGAAAGAGCCATGTTTGTGGATTTAAACGAGAAAGCAACTGTACATCCTGGAAATCTTTATATAGTACATGATGAAAACCTGACTGTCGAAATATATCTGCTAATATGTTGTTCTGGTAGTTAAAAGGTCCTCATTTGGTTTGGGTGGCACAATTTGATAGCCACAATATTATAGCAAATCATGTTGTGTAAAAAAGTAAACATAACAATAATATTAATATTTCACAGTCATTGGAAGAGGTGGAAATGAAAAATGTCAGAACACACACTTTTCCAAATAAACACATCCCCTGACAATTTCCAAGCATTCAGAGTATATTTGCAGGTCTGACTGTTTTGCCAGATTCTCTCTTCTGTATCTATTTATTCCCAATCTTTGCTGCATTCCACACAAAAAAGATGATAGCATTATTCATTCTGCTCTTTCTAATCTGAGAACACTATTCCTTTTTGTCTGTCTCTTGACTCATTGCTCATTGCTCAATATGACTCTGTCTCCTCTGCTTTTATTTCCAGATGCGACGTTCACAGCATTTATCTTGCAGTGAAATTGTAATTTCTGGCATTTCTTGCACAAATGTTCCCATCCCTGAATATCCTTTACTTTTTCTATGTAGCTCCTCTGTTCCCAATGTCTAAGCTCTTCATCCATCCATCCATCCATCCATCCTAATTCTGTTTATCCTAGTCAGGGCCTCAGAGTTAAAGTTCTACTACAGATGACTCCACATTTCTTATTCCTTATTCAGTTTTACTTAATTCATCTGTAAACACGATTATTAGCTGAACCACTGAATTTAATGGAATATAGATTGCAGTAGTATACAAGAGAAAGGACATTCATTAAAAATGGACAAACCAAGCAAGATATCTGTGGAACGATTACACTTATTGTACTTACTCTAACTTTCCATACATATTTACAATTTGACTTTATTAAATGGTATAAAACGTTAAAAATTAAATGAAAAATTACATTGTAAAAATAATAATATACATTGTTGAGTTGATAAATCAGATTTTTTTCTTTAAAAAAAAAAAAAAAAAAGGTAGATTATGCTGAATAATTAACTAAAAACTTTTGTTAACTTTTTGACATGAAACAGATCTCTCCATATGTTCAGTCTGATCAGATGCTCCATTTCAAAGTCTTGGTTCTGTTCTGGAGAAGCTGGATTCATTCTGCACCAGCAGACGTCCATTTCCAGGCCATACGTGGCACCATCGGCTGGCGCGGCAGGGTGAACCTTCTCCTCCTGGGGGTTCACAAAGATCAGAATTGTCAAGAAAATGACTAAGTCCACCAGTGCCGACATATGGCGGTTCTGTCCTAATGTTGTTTTGCTGGTCCATGATTCTCGATGGTGGACTTTCTCACTTCAACACACATCCGACTGCTGAAAATTCACACAGAACTGAAAAAGCTGGCACTTCTAACCCCAAAAATCCTGCAGTCATTGATTTCATGTCCAGACAGAGTGTGCAGCTCAGCGGGTTATGTCTCTGTGCCGGTAACCAGAAGGTCACTGGTTTGAATCCAGTCCTCTGCAGGACAGTCACATCTCCGTTGGGCCTATGGGCATGGCTATTACCCCCCCCCCCCCAATGCTCCCTGGGTGCTGGAAAAATGGTTCAAAGGAGAGCAAGATGGGGTATGTGAAAATAAGCATTATAATGTACTTGTCTATATAAAGGATAATTTCATTTTGATTCCAAATAGGGACCCAAAAATGTTTTTTAACAAGGCAGAATCGGCCGTAGTTAACTTGCTAAATAAAAACAATCAAAGCCAATGAATTGAATTATCAGATTAGCATTTTCCAATAAGCAAGCTCAGAAGATTTATGAAAGGCCATGAGCTGGGAATACTGAAACTGATTTAAAAACTGGTATCAGTTTATTCAGCAAATAGAGCAGACTATCTTAACGCCCTGTGGGCATCATCATGAAAATGTTTACCTGTGTTAAACAAAAAGGTGAAAAGCCTTGTTATTGTAATAACATAAAGTCAAAGAAAAGTCAAATTCTAGACTATGATGCACTTGTAGGGGAGGAGCAGTGGCAGAGTGGTCAGGACGGGTGCCTGTGTCTTAGTCTCCACTATGTGTGGGTGGATGCCTGGGTCTCAGTCTCCACTATGTGAGGATGGATTCCTGGGTCTCAGTCTCCACTATGTTAGGATGGATGCCTGGGTCTCAGTCTCCACTATGTGTGGATGGATGCCTGGGTCTCAGTCTCCACTATGTGTGGGTGGATGCCTGGGTCTCAGTCTCCACTATGTGAGGATGGATGCCTGGGTCTCAGTCTCCACTATGTGTGGATGGATGTCTGGGTCTCAGTCTCCACTATGTGAGGATGGATGCCTGGGTCTCAGTCTCCACTATGTGTGGATGGATGCCTGGGTCTCAGTCTCCACTATGTGAGGATGGATGCCTGGGTCTCAGTCTCCACTATGTGAGGATGGATGCCAGGGTCTCAGTGTCCACTATGTGTGGATGGATGCCTGGGTCTCAGTCTCCACTATGTGAGGATGGATGCCTGGGTCTCAGTCTCCACCCCGGCTCTATGTGTATGGAGTTTATACTGTACATTCTCCCGGTGTTACCCTGGGGTTTCTAAGGTGAATGCTAAGGTGAACTGGAGTTGCCAAATTGCCCATAGGTGTGAATGTGTGTGTGAATGGCGCGAGTGCCCTGTGATGGGTTGGCGTCCCATCCTGGGCTATTACCTACCCGTTGTTCCCAGGATAAGCGAGCATCGGAAATTAACGCATGATGCAATGAATAAAGACTTTACACAAAAAAATCTGAAACGCATTGTAAGGTGGGTGGGGAGTTCTCATGGTATTTACATTAAATATTACACAGAGAACATGATTGATTGATTGACATTTTATATTCTACGGGTTTTTTTCATGAAAATTATGGAGAAAAAAAAACAATTCAGCAGAGCAGCAAACTGTCTCTGCATGGATTTGATAGTAGAAATTAAGATGTGCACGTGAAACTGATAATAGAAATTAAAAGTATACATGCCACTGAAGTATCTGAAACAATGTAGACTCAATAGTGTGGCTAGTTCGTAAAATAAGGATAACAATATTTCCTTAAAGAAATTGTTTAGCATGACAGTACACAGACAGTAGCGCATCACATTAAGCTATATTAAAATAGATTTATCAGAATCTTCCTCACTTTAAATTATGTGATTTTTTTTTATGAGGTTTGCATTAGGCTGTAATAATTCCTACTCATGGAAAAGCAGCCCTAGCATAGATTTAAATCTTTGGGGATTTGGCAGCAAACCTACATGAGCTGTCAGCATACAGCCAATTACGTTAGTTGACATTAAGTGTGTGAATAATTTAATTTTCTGTTTAGTTTAACAAATTATTCTGGACTTTGAGATAAACACAGACCAATGTCAGTTAACGACTGGCTGCATGAATCAACTTACCTGTGGACTCCTGTGGATAGGCGCATATTGTAAGAAGAATGAATAAATGAACAAACATGTTCATTTTGAGGATACCCGGAGTGTACACTAGCACTGTGCTATCAGGATTCTGGAGTTGCCTCAGGCAACAGGAAGTTTGAATATCTGATACAGGAGAAGGATGAGGAGGGAAATTGTAATCGGGTGCAAGCAGAATTTGCCGGAATATACAAATATTTAGCACCTCACACTGAGACTAAAGGGATACACCATCTGGAAAAATCTTATAAGCTGCTGTCCTGGTGGATAATAGGAAGTGTCAGGATGTAGAATAATGAAAGACTGACTGCAATATTACAGGTTTATTGCTAGCATGAGTGCGGGTGTTGTGCAGATGAGCCAAATTCTTGTTTTGAATGTTAATGTATCAGAGTTTCATTAGATAGAGTATCTAATAATCATGGAAGAATACCACTAGCAAAAAATGCCAATCTGCAGCTGACAGAAGTGGATGAAATACCATTTCATACCAGGATAAATGTGTATTTGGACATAGTCACGTGCTTAGAGGTACTTATAGTATTAGAGTGTTCACCTGAGCAACATCTTTGAAATGCAGGAGCGATATGTTGGTAAACCAACAAGAAACCCACGTAAAGCAAGGAGTGAACATGCAAAACTCCAGATAAAATCATTCAACATTCTTTGTTTAAGTTTTCCGGTGTGTTGAATTTAGTGTCATTATTTGACTCAACACAATAATTCTAGGGCACAAAAGCTGACTTCCCAATTGCTTTGCAGAGCAAATTTATAACATTTTTGATATGATAGAAACCCCAATTTCAGTGCAGACTCATAAAGATAACCTGCAGTGGTGGGGTAATTCACTTGTAATTGTATGCTCAATACAAATTGTTTGGCTAAGACTGTCAGTATTTTACTTTACTTTAGTTCATTGGTTTCTGTACTAAAACGATAATGAATGATATGACAGAAACATTGTTTGTGTAGCATATCATTTTACTCTGTTGGATGCACCCTGAAAGACAAGAATGAAAGCTTTTGTCCCTAATGAAAGCAATATAATATCAGATAAGACTAAAGCACAATTCTAATATTTTAGAAGGATTAACACAAGGAGGAGCTGAAACTAGCAGGAGCAGATAAGATCACTCATTTAAAAGACACAGAGAGACAAAGAGAGGATGGCGATGCCTTCAAGCCTGTCCTTTGTTTGGCAACATGATAAGGGGCAGATAATGCAAACTCCATCAAATTATCATACAAAAGATGTGGCTTGGAAGAGAATAGAACAGTCCGCTTTGTGAGGCCCTTTTTACGATTTATACATGTTGTTAGCACAAGTCCTCAGACATACATAATTGAAGTTAAGCATTTAGCACAAATATCCGCAAATAATTACCAATAGACATATTCTTGCAGCAATATTACTTTCAGAGAAACACAACTGCATCTATTGACAGCAGCGTGAATAGCAGTTTCCTTGGGGAAGTTAAATCTTGTCAAGTAATATTTGTGCTTTGAAAAGGTAGTAAAGTATGAAATTCTGGGAATTCGCTCTAAAAGATCAGTGGACGATTGCATTTCGGGAAAAGTGAAAACTTATCTTGGTTTGTCCGTGTCACTTTGCTGTTTATTGTGTCTATCTACTCAGAGAACGTATTAGGACTGCTGCACATTAGCTGTCTGTTGGTCCTTTCAGTACACTTGGTGCCACCGAATCCATGAGCAATGTGCAGTGTGCAATTTCACAGTTGATGTGTCCCAATTCTGTACCGCCAAACTGATAAAGTAGCAGTTTGTTCAGATAGCGTTGAGCAGGAACAATAGCTTAATCTCGCTCCATGGGAATACAGTATGGCTTGTTCCAAAGTGCTTTCAGGATTTGACCAAAATAACGTGGAAAGAAAACAAGACGAAAGACATAAGATGTCGACAAAACATTTTCTGCCTTTTCTAAAAGGTGCGTATCTCTTTAAATCCTGAAAGCGACTGACCAGAATGACCGTGACTTGTTATGCTGTTACGCTTTTATCTGTCTTGCGATGAAAGGAGAAGGGCTGGAAAAACAGCTTCTCTTTTACAGATGACAGATTTAGCAGTAAGTAATTGTACTATAGTAAAAGAGCAGCCAGGTGTAGTTTTCTTCTTTTTGATCTCACTTCCTGTTTGCAATAGGGCACAGCTTCATGGACAGGTGCTTTATTGAAATGCTCCTGGTTGCTGGCAGACCGGTGTTAGTCCGTAGTGGAGTGAAGTGTCACGGGAGTACTTTGGACTGTGTAACGGTGGGCGAAAAATCTTACCACAGCCACCACTGGTTGGTAAAAAGACCACAGCTGCAGTATTTATAAAAATATATTTCACAAAGTAGGAAACAATACAGGGGTATCTTTGATTACAATACACAGAGTAAATAATTAAACATACAAGTTTATAAGCATTAATGCACAGTAGAAAATATGTTTCGCCTTTAAGACTACCTCAGATACGCTGCCGAGTCTACGGACGACTGCAGTACAAATTGGGAATGCACGCCGCTTTTCCAGAATCTCATGTGCAAGGGCTAACGTGCATAGACAAAACCCCATCATCCTAAAGAAAAGCTAACCATGTCAGTCGTAATTCTATGTACATGTATCTTCTTCTCTAATATCATACAATGTAGCACAATAAGCAGTTGTTTTTTTTTATTCATTTTTATTGGTTGATGGACTAAATTAATCAACTAGTTTTATAAATGTAATCACTTGAATGGTCAATGGTCAAATATCCACATGAACTAGATCAAAGCTATTGTGCTTAAACTATTATTGGTAACTGTTTATATATACAAAGTATGTGTTGAAATGACTCACCTTACCTGTATGTCTAAAATATACAGTCTGTGTTTTCACACATTAACATCTGCCTAAAATTGCTTAAACTTCATTTTCTGAACATCTGGTTTAGAATTAATAAAACAGCTAATTTGGTGAGAAACGAAACAGGAAACTTAAATAACATCCATTTAATATCAGTAGCACAAAACAGCCAGTGATGATATAAAAGTATACTAGCTATAATGATGAAACAACATGACCTTTTCAAAAACATTTGAGTACAATTGAATATGAAGCTTGCTTTTATAAAAAAGGCCTCAGTATATCTCAGAAGTGTCTTTTTTCCTCAGTTATTTGTTTTAGGCTAACTATTTTTGAGTGTGTACCCAACTTCAAACAGGTAGATATAAAGAATCATAGAAAGTAAGCCAACAGGCTTATTCAGTTCATATCGTCTTAGCCTCTTGGAACCAAAACTAATAAATCTTAATGCCAATTCTTGGATGGGTATGTACTTTTTAATCATACTTACATTCAGCAATGCAATGAAGACCATATATTGCTTTTTTTGCTCATTAATCTACTGCTGTATTTTCTTTCTGATTGGATGACGGTTAAGTGTAGCAAACCCGGTCAATTACAACCAGAACATTGTGGCTTTTTCAGCCCAGCACCCAACCAGTCCAAAGCGACAGCACTCCTTCCAGGGCTGGTTCCCTCTTGGTTCTTCCAGCGTCTCTCACGAAACTGAGATCCCGGTGTTTCTGGCGGTCACAGTGAATGACAAATACCCAAAATACTTCTAGACACTTGACAGAATCTAATTCACACTCCACAAGAATCATAGACCTCCTAAAATAGACATTGTTTAGTTTGCTCAACATCACAATGCATTTGATGCAGTACTCTTGATGACAAACGCTATGCTTTCTCCTAAGAATTGAAAAAGTGTGTCTCGCTCCTCCTCTTCAACAGGGTTTTCTAATATCTGGCAACCCTAGCGTTATACACAAGTATGTGGACAAAATTGAACGTTCTTAGTGGGTCCATAATCAAGGTTCCTTATCACTTTCACCCACTGAGTAGAGCTCCCCAAGTCTTCTGAAACGTGGCCCCCACTCTCTGAGGTAGTCATAGTTCTGATCTGAGTCAGAGGAAGCTGTCTCCAGGGAGCTGAGGGACCCGGCTACTGAGCCTCGCCCTTCATAGCCGTAGATCTGGATGGAGTCGTAAGGGGGCGCCGTGGGGTCATTATCTGCCTCGTGAAGTCGCACGTTGATAAACTCATCCACGTCCACACCGTTTGGCCCAGAGTGCTGGGCCTGTCTCGGCATAAACTGCAAGTCAGGCTTGATATCCTTCCGAGGAAGGTAGCCGTTTATCCCGTCCGGGTTCTGCAAGGTGGCGATGTCGAAGGCCTCAGTGTCCTCTTCGCCGCCGCCCTCGTCGTCATACCGGATGATGTTCTCCCTCACGTCCTCGTCATCTTTGATAATCAGCGGCTCATTTTTGTGCCTCCGGAGAGTCACGAACAGCACCACGATGACTGACCATTAAGAATAAGGACACGGCAGAATTAAAGATTCGGAATGTATAAATCAAATAGAATGCATGCATATAGAATCATCTGAAATGAGTTGTAAGGGATCCTACCTAGGAGTAAGATGATGCAGGCTAGGATAGCGATAAGTGCCCCCATGCTGAGTCCAATGGGGAGAACGTAGGCCTCCACGTTGCAGGACTGGACGATCCCCTCCTTGCTGCAGCCGCACACGCGGATGGTGAGGGTGTTGGTGCTGCTCATTGGGGGGTTTCCATTGTCACTGACCACGATGGGCAAAAAGTACATCTCCTGCTTCTGACGGCGGAAGGTGTCGTGCTTGGCTAGAACGTTGATAGAGTTGTCTATAGGAAGGACACGGGAAGGAAAACATCAACGCTATGTCCATACAAATCTGTAGAGCTTTGGATTGACATGTTGTGCTTCAGTGTAGTAGTGCATATTAGAAACACAATTCTAGAACTTGAAATGAACATATGGGAAATTCCCCCTATTAAAAAAATGCACGTCACGTTTCTATAGTTTCCGTTTCTCAATTGCACCGCTGCTTTCAGCAGATATATTTAGACATACGCTTTCTCTTTGAGAAGGAGAGAGGCACTGGCAGGCCTGCACCCGAAAGATGGGAAGTGTTGGTGTTACAACTGCAAAGCAAAATAAAAAACTGCTGTGCTGTGGCATAGATTGATAGAATGTGTGCTGATACTTGTGAGAAGGCCTGTGTTCATCATTTATGCTTACAATATAATTGTAAACTTTAGAGTCTCACATTAACAAATATAGCTGACGTGTGGGAACTGGATTCGGAAATTAATTTCAGACCATGGTGTACTATACAGCAGTATGCCGAGCTAGCATTTTGAGATGTAAGTTGAGGAGAAAGAGGATAAGAAAGTAGAGGGAGGTAAATTTATACTCTGCTGGAGCGGACACTCTACAATGGATAATTATTATACCAAAGTGACAGGGATCGAAGCCATTCTTTAACCACCTCATAAATGATGATTGGTATGAGCTCAGTCACTGCAGGACATCCTGTAAAAGCTGATACCTTGAAATGATTTTCGAAAAATTTTCAAGATGGATGTGTGTTTCCGTCTTTCAACAATGCAGTTAAAATACGTTATTAACGTTTCACACGTTTCTTTTCTGGGTCACAAAAGCAATTATTTGCAGATACTCAGAGCTGATGTATTGTAATAATGTAAGACATATCTTTTATTGTTAATAGTTGGAGAAAGGTGAGGCCCATCACGATGTAGCATATATTACTTATAAAAGGATCTTTGTAATTAAAAAGTCAAATGTTTGACTTCAGCGCTGTGTCACATCAGAATGAGATATATTCCATGTAATATCACACAGGAAATAGACAATAAAGTATTTAAAATGGATAAATGACTTTTAACAAAAGAGACAGCTTAGTGGCAATGCTTTTAACAAACTTCTGTAGGTAGAACAGTAGCTAATAATATGGCAGGTAAAGATAAAGCTCTTTGTTAAAATAAATTGTGCACTAGGAAATGAAAATGAAAATAGAATTTGAAGGCAATGCTATGAGTAATGTTTGTGTTGCCAAACAAATACCCTGAATTCTGAGTCTTGGATAGTTGTATTCCACACAGATAATAAATATTTCGGGGCACCCAGAGATGGGCTAGCCTTCTGCCCAGGCTGCCCCCCTCCCTGTGTTGCCTTGCGTGGACTTCAGCCTTTACTGTAACCCTGCATTTATGCAAAATGAAAGCATGGATAAAAATTCACCCGTTCTTTCGTTTATTCAGCATTGTTAACATGCAACTGCTATGGGTAAGGATCTGTTCAGCAAACTACACCAGTGATCACTTAAAGAGCGATTCATGAATATTTATAATAACAATATTCATGAAAATTTTCACAAAATCCACAAAAGACTCTTGAAGTCCTAAAAGAAAGCTAACATTTTACCTGACTTCCCTTAAAATCCTAATGCATGGACTATTTTGGCAGATGTGTATACAGTACACAGTAAATGCTCTTATTAGCTGGTCGAAATAAGCAAATATTTTATCCTTTAAGAAGAAAAGAAGTTTAGGAGCTTTCAGGTGAGCATTTTCAAAGCGATGTGTTTCTTAAAGGGACCCTGTGCCTGTTCTGCTTTTCTGTTTTGTGTGTGAAAGGTGTTTTCCTTGTTTAAAAGCCCTTCTCCGGCACCTCTCTCTGCCATTTGGCAGCCATGTCCATGCTTAAGGCAGCGATTATGTTCGATTCAATCCATTTATCGAAATAAATTATATTATCATTAGTGTATTTTCGGACTTTAATAAAAAACTGAATGAATTTATATTGTTTATTAATAATTTAGCTGGTGAAGGTCGATTTGGTTCCTAGAATGCAATACACACAATAAAAAAAAAGACTACAAGGAAAATGCTGATCTGTTATGACCGTGTGCAAATACGGTAGAGTACTTAGGGAGACATAGACACAATTACTTCAAAATTTAAAATGCAATTATATCCCTTTGAACCCGTCGTCACGAGTTTACTGTAATTCTGTACATTCTCTATTCATATGCATTTCATTCTCATTTTCTTTATGCGCTATCACATATGCATCACGGTAGGTGTATTGTATTCGGGAGAACCTGGAGGTAGTCTTAAAGTGCACCTCACTTGCCCTTTTCAAAATGACACCGATCCACTATATTGCTGCTGTCAATCAGCCCGGTGCTGGCTCCCTCCAGACTCCGGGCAGCGTTCCTCCTTAGAACCTATCGGAATTCCCAGTGGGTCACAGCAGATCTGAAGGCAGCCACCTCATTGAGGTACTGCGGAGGAGCTGGAGAAGGCGTTACTTTGGCCATAAATACAGAGAGGCTGATAAAAAAACGTAAGTGGAGTCAAGAGAAGGGTGTAGAGGGCCAGTGCTGTGGCTGGCTGAGCTCCAGGAACGGAATCTGAGACAACGATCAGCTTAAAGGTTTTATATTTAGAAAATTAACTAAATCTGTATATGTGTTCTGTTTTAGGGTTTATCATTCACTTGATCTCAATTAATAATATATAATCGTATTGCAATCATAATATATCATCATTCTCAATCAATTATCACCATAGCAAAGGATAGATTTGCATTTTGACTCTTCAATTATTGAAATCCTTAACCAGAACTAACGTTTCTGAGGTGCTTTCTGTATGGCCTCTGATTGGTCATTCTGAAGCATTCAGAATCTTATAATGATCTACTTTTAGTCGTACGGGTCTATGGTCTAGTCAGGGTAGATGCCAGTACCATAAACAGAGGTTGTGTCCTCACGCTGGTGAGCTGAAGACGGTGGGATGGCAGAGTCTCTATGAGCGGACATCGATAATCTGCTTTGCCAGTGACCGGGCCACTTTAGGAAATATTTTAATCCAGTTTCCTCAGCTAAACTGGAACTCTGCATGTGTGCTACATTTCAGTCCCACTCTGTGTTTGAAGGGATTACCTGACATGGGGTCTCCATTAATCTGATTTGGCCGTGACCCTCAAGATCAGCTGTGTGTGCTGGTACAAGGGACTGCTCTTTCATTATGCAGTATAGCTCTGCACAGTTTCTGCATACAATGATGGTGATGATGATGATGATGATGATGATGAGGATGATTGTATATATTGGCCTCCATTAATCTGATTTTGCTGTGGCCCTCAAGATCAGCTGGATGTGCTGGTACAAGCAACTGCTCTTTAATTATGCAATTATGGTACAATATACATTTTTGCAGGTGATGATGACAAGCGATAATGATGATGATGACAGCAATGATGATGAAGATGATGATTATTATTACTGTTGTAGTTATGACATTGAATAACAAACAAGAACTCAAACAAAACAAATGTTTTATTTATTGAATTGAGAAAACTTTTTTCCATTTAACACAATTACAGAAATTATGCAGGCCTTTTGTAATTAAATGCCATCCATTTTGCGATGGCATCTACAGTTACTCACAGTCACTTGTTCTCCCTGTACCTTGTTCTTGCTCTATACCTGTTTATGTGTTCTGATTTGTTTCACCAGTAACCCGGACCTGAGCTCCTTTTATCTTGGTTCTGAATGTCCCAGCAGAGAAAAGCTTACATGTGAAGTGCTCATTTTTTATTTCTTTTCCACCGAGAGGAAAATGTTAAGTTGAATTGGAAGGTATCCTTATTCGCTCCTACTGCTGTTCACCCTGAAGAGGAAATCTCAAATAAAACTCTTGTCTGTTCCAAAGTCTCTTTGTCTTGGGATTCTGTTCCAAAAAATCAGCCAGGCCTTCCGGTGTAATATATTATATTAATTAAATTACAGCAAAATCCTGTGAATACAGCTTTTAGTGATATTTGGTATACTCCTGTATTCAGTGTCTTGTTTTATATGTGCTTTGTGTGAAGATGTTCCAAACACATTCTGTCAATGAAACTAACACGTTAAAATGTATGTTAAAAGCTTATTTCACTACCTGTGTGATCAGAAAAAAGTGCTCTGAAAAACCATCTTTATGATGTTTTTTATTTTCCTTTCAGTTTTCATTTTGATATGCAATGACAGAATATATGCATACTTATACATATATGTTTCCAAATAACTAAGTAAATATATCAAATTCTGCCACTGTGATTCTCTTGAACTTCGCAGGCTCTGACATTTGATTGTATTATTCCAGCAAAACAAGCATGATTTTCTACCAAACAGCAATTCCTCTTGCCCGCAGCGTTTACACCCGAACAGACGGAAAGAACCAGATGAAGATTCTTCGCTCCAAGCTCTTTGACAATATTATGTAACATCAGACTGAACACCAGCTCCTCAGCGAGTGTGATGGGGGGGAAAAGAAGAAATCCAGATAGCTTGCTAAACCAATCACTGTATTTAGCAAACAAATTTAGCGCCATCTGTTACACTGCGACGACTCGAACAGTCACCCTGCATTGAGTCGCGGGATAATTTCAGTCTGGGCATCGTTCGTTTGCTTTCTTTTAAAATGCATGGTACAGCAAAGGAGACACTGGTATTATGATTCTACTGCTGCACTCTCTCTTATTTTATTAGTGTCACTTAAACGAATGCATCTTTAGTCATTTTGAGACTTTTGCCTGCTATTTTGCTTACTTTCATTTATAGTATAGAGGGCAGTGGTGGCTTGATGGTTAGGGAAGCGTACTTGTAATTGAAAGATTGCAGGTTCGACTCTCCCACCAGCAAGTCGCCACTGAGGTACCCTGAGCAAGGTACTGTCCCCAAGCACTGCTCCCCGGGCGCTGAATTAGCTGCCCCCTGCTATGCACGAAAGTCACATATGGGTTAAATGCAGAGGACACATTTCGTTGTTGTGTGCTGTGGTGTGTCAACAATGACCACTGATCACCTAATTCTAGTACTTCATGCTGTGCTCTTATGTTGTGTGCATTGTCTGATCCTGTCTATAAATGCTGCTGTAATGCTGAAATTTCCCTTTGTGAAATTAATAAAGATCTCAATCCTAATCTTACTCTTACTAAAGAGAGGCGGTTCCTACCTTTGTTGTCTTTTATTGTGAAATTGGGGTTGTTAAGCATTTCTGGCACCAGGCTGTAGATGAAAAAGTGTCCGTTCTTTGGGTCGTCCTTGTCCACAGCGCTGATTGTCTGTATAACCTACCAAGGGAGAAAGACCCTCGATCTGATTCCAGCTCTGATTTCTCTTGAACGACATCCATTTTTGTCATAGCAAGGAACCAGATAAATGTCACAGAAAGTAAAAATAAATTTGCATTTGAAATTTCTCCTTTGTGAAATCAGTGCAGAATTCGTTGCTGCTGTGATTTTGTTTTTGTCCACAGTTAAACACCACCTATCAAAAAGGCTGTGTAATTTATGATTGTCAGGTATTTTCGCGTTTGTACTGATTTGACAGTAGATAATTACAGTAAAGCTGTCATGTCACTGCATTTGACTAGTGTGGTATTTTTAAGCACGGCCAAGCAAAAGGGACGCGCTTGATTGATGATTGACAGAAAACACTGACAAGGGCCACGATTAGCATCCACTTTTGATGCGAACAAATGGCCCTGCAAATCAGCTAGCCTGGCCTGAGAAGAACCCAAATAAATACTGCCAGTGATGTAGCAGAATTATGAATGATAATGATCAGTTCCGATGGTTTCAGTTCCCTTTGTTCAGCCTCAGTCTGTGCCAGGGAATAGTACATCAACTATGGTCCTGGTCTTTTCTCAGTGAAATAAACAAGCTATAATTCACGATGGCTGATCATTACCAAGGCGATGCAGCACAGATGCTGGCAGCTCTGATCGATGCCCTTACCTGGTCGGGTTTTCCGTTTTCACACAGGAAAGTCTCGTATTCCGTGGCAAATTCCGGGGCGTTGTCGTTTATGTCCAGCACTTTAATGGCGACAATGGCGCGGGAGATCTGACTGTGATTTCCTGTTGGGAAAAAGAAAAAAAAAAAAAAAAAATGGGAGAAACCCACTACATAAGCCATTGCACCAGGTAAGGAGTCCCCATGCTATGCCAGTTACCTCCCTGAAACCGTGAAAGATGATATAGGACAAAGTGGAAGCTACATCAACTGCAACTTTTTGTCCTTGTTAAGTGAGGGAAAAACAAGATGAAAAATATACTAGACATTATCACAGGGAAAGTGCTTTTGAGATTCCCTGCACAAAATTCATGTTTTATACATGACCCATCCTTTTTATTTTTTTATTAAATGCATATTAACGAACTGACGGCAATTGAAGTGTAAAAGACGATAAAGGGCAATCGAATCCTGCTCATTGCTTATAATTTGTGTTCCCTTTTGAGACCCTTATAAATTAACGTTGTTATTGAAAGTCACAATCATTTACTAAGTTGGTGGAATAAATAAGCTATATAATCAGTTTATTTGGATAAGAGTATTATATCGAGGTACAGTGATGTTACACCTCTGTGCTCTGTTTTGCGGGGAAAGTCATGCCCCTGAAATCTGTCTTTTAATAGCAGCTTCCAGTGATCAATTGCTGTATTGAATCACACAGTGCTTTTCTGTATCACCTATAGAGGATCTTTCTTAGATGTAAGCTGCCTAAAATCTTCTAATCAATACTCAAAGTGGTAGTCCTTGAGGTCACAGAGTCATTTTGCCAGAACGATGGTTGTTTGGGACACGGGACAATCAATGGGAGTCCAACCCCAAGTGCAAAGATCTGGGCTGAGAGAATACGGAAGACAGTATCTCAGATGTCACTGTAGGGAATGAGAGAGACGTGCTTATCGTGACCTAGTCCAGCTGCCAGAATGTGATGTAGGACAGACACTGCCAGGTACCAGTGTGGAGAAGCAGAATGCAGGACAGAACATTATAAAGTACAACTTTTGGGTCACATGGTCCCACACATTTGATTGGAGGAATGACCCTAAATCACCTACCAGGGGTATTGTCTTAGAACTATGAAGGTATCAGTGAGAGTAATGTTCAAATGCCAATGAGTCCAAGTCAAAAAGTCAAGGAGGCTTGGAGCAGTGGTCCCGTGCCGGTGAAGCCTGCCGGAAATGCTTTTTCGCTCTTCAGCGGCTGGGGATTCAAACTGATTAACCAGATGTCCTTGTGTGCAAATAGTGTTACACGGCCTCACTTGAGTGGCAAACGGTGGCAAGATTTTGTGATTCTTCCCATTGTCAGAGTCAATTTTTAGTTAAATTCTTATAGCTTAAAGGATTGCAAATATGACCAGGTTTAAATTTTTTAAGCAAACTTACTGCAGCCTCTTCTGTAACTCAAAAACACTCTACTCCGAGGTAGATAAACAACGCGAAACCATACTCAAGGACAAGGAAATTGCTTGTACTCAATTTTTTTGAGTGCCAACATTTCCTCCTTTTTCAAACAGAGGATTGAAATGGGACGACTCTGCTCATTTTAATTAAGTGACAGTGGTGCTTTTGTGTATATTTTCAGAAAACAAATGTGGAAAATCTGTTTAGCAAATAGACACATTGTCTTCCAATGTTAGTGTTACACTCCCATGCAACATCTGCCAGTGAAGACACACACTGTACACACTGTACACAGTGTGCAAGTGTTCAGACTCTATGCTACACGTGATTTTATCTTCCTGGCGTAGAGTCCGGTGTGAGTGTATTAGGGGAATCTAAACTCGCTTCACTACCTCAGATTAAACTACTGAACTGTTTAACTCGAATTTAACTCAGTCAGAATGCAATGGATTAATGTATTTTCACTTTCCGCTTGAATTCAGCTACTAATTGCGTAGCAACATACAGACCTAAAGTGGTAACAAAGTAGGTAATACTAAAATGAAGTAACAACGTGGCCTTGTGTGTGCAATTAAATAAAAAAATATACTTTGTTATGAAAAGGAATAAATATTCAATATACAAAAGCCATGTGAGGAGGTGGTACTTACTGACTTCCGTAGCCGTCACCGTAATGTTATGCCACATGTCAGTCTCCCTATCGAGAGGTTTGGCCAGTGTTATCTTGCCGTCGTCCACGTTAATATTAAACTGTCTCTCGAGGTCTGTGTGCCGGTCGATAAAATACCTGGGGGGGCGGGGGTTGGTGTGTGAAGAAACACAAGGCATAAACACAAACACCTTCTTCAGTGTTGTAAGCATCGTTTGCATTCAGCACACGGAGTTTTAAATGAAGCCTCCAGAATCTCCCTAATAGACCCTTATTTATCAGGAGCGTCCTGTAGATTAATATATGTTTTAAAGCAGCAAGAACTCAATAATTATCACCTAAGGATTAATTACCCCCCTTCGGACTTGAAAGAGGAGACATTAAGTGGCTGTAAGGTTTAGGAAGCCCTGAAAAAGTTATGAAGAAAGAAGACCAGGTTGTCCCCTAAGCATTGTTTTGCTAATGTCCCTTTCTCCGCTTCTTGGCTGCCATGGCGGCTACCCCATCCCTACAGCTCCTCCCTGGGCAGCCCGTCCACCTACGTCTGCCTACCTGTGCATCTGTTCATGCCTAGGAGCAGCGCAGCACACGCTGAGAGGCCGAGAAAAGCCAGCACAATGAGATGAACTGAATTACTCATCATCTTAAAACTGGAAGAGAGAGCTGCATCAAGGGTAGCAGGTTGGGCTGCTCGAGTGCCCCCCTCGCTCCATGCTCGGGGAGATTGTGGGTTACCTCCAGACACTCCGCTGACTTCCCCTAGTCCAAAACCATGCGGTCAAGAAAACTGATATCTCTAATTTGCACTCAGTGTGCGTAAACTGTGCAATGCTGTTTGTGGGAACTCACTGGCATCCTGTCCAATGTGCTTCCCAGTCTTGTGCCCTATGCTGCCTGGGACCCTGAATAAGTGATTGGAAGATGGATGGATGGATGGATATGAAACACTGACATTTATATGAAATACGAAAGGACACTGTAGACAGATGTAAAGCAGTAGGAAGGAAAGTATTACAACAATACTATCACTAATGAAGTATACTGGTGCTAACAAGTGATTATCATGTCAAATGGGTGTAACTCTCTATTGCCTTCCCATTTGTCCATTTTTACAGTTTTAAAGCATTAAAGCGAATGCCGCTGTCCATTAAATTATTGATAGCGCAAAGACTATTCTCTACTGACACCAAACTAGCTGCAATATTCCTCATGCTCGCACATTTGAGCACACAATGAAGTAAATGTAAACTTTAATCTTTAACTGCCAAGCCATACCTAAAAGTGTATGCAAAGGATTTCATAAAAACAGAAAAATCCATAAATAGTGCGATGGAGAAACTCTCTATGCCTGTCTTTACTTAATTCTAGGCCTATATTATTGAGTATAAAACACTTTTTATAGAGCACATTTGGGCATCACACCATGAAATAGGCTCCTAAACTCGATTTGACACCCTGTGTTCAGTGATTAAGGAGCTAAAAGAAAAACCACTATAATTTCTGACGCACATTCTTGTTGTATATAACAACAGACTGAATACATACAGAAAATCTAAGTGTGTGTATATATACGCACCCTATGCATATACCATTCTTAGCAAAAGTCTCTGTCGGCTTGTTATCTGTCTATATATTTATATATATGGAGCTGGGATATAGAACATACAAACAGTCATAAGTACTAAATGTGTAGAAGAACAGAAATATTATTCAATGTTAATTAATCTTCCACACATTCTAGAAGGAGCACCAACAGAAGGTACTGTTTTCAATAAAGGCTTCAAGAATGAAATTCTTTGCTTCTAGGATTCTAGTGTCTTCATCAAAGACATCAAGACTGAAAATCTATGCATCGAAAGTTCTATTGTTCTCATGAAAGGCATTCAGACTGAGATTATCATGCATCCAGGTTTCAAGTGTCCTCATCAAAGGCTTTCAGACTGAGATTCTCTGCATCCAGGTTTCTACTGCTCTTATAAAAGGCTTCAAGACTGAAATTTTCTGCATCCAGGTTTCTACTATTCTCATCAAAGGCTTCAAGATTGAAATTCTCTGCATCCAAGTTTCTGAAAGAGCTTTAACACTGAAATGTTCTGCATTCATGTTTCCCCTATTCCACATTCTATTGTTTTACTTTTTTTCTTTACTGTAGGTTTTCCACACAAAAGTGTGATGTTTGTCTTACTAAGACGGATCTTGTAAAAAGGATGATATTGATAATACAGCAGCAGCAACAACAACAACAACAATAATGAATCCTTAGAATAACTTACTTAATAGATTAGTTAACCTGACATTCACGTTGCATATCCATCTCATGCAATCTCATTTACAAGACAGTCCCCCGTGTTACAAGGCACACAAGATGTCAGACATCATGATGAATGCATGTGCTGTGAGGGTTTCTTACAGGGAAGGTTAAAAGAGCCATTGACTCCTTCACCCAGCATCTTAAAAAATAAAATAACACACACACACACACACACACACAAATTGGGCTCACGTCCTTATCATAATAAAACTGCCTAACACCATGTAATGTCAAAAGGCATGCATATCCTGAATGCCTGAAGCCAGAACGGGAGGAAGGAGTGACCCTCCGTCACAGACAATGCACATCTACACAGGCTTATATGCACTGAAGCGGCAGTGGGATTGCCGCTACACTATAAGGAGAAGTCCCGAAATCACATTTGCCTAAGTACATTAAGCACAGCGAGGGAGAAAGAGCAGGGAAAGAAAGAGAAAGAAAGAGAGCACCACAGGAGCAAGGGAAGAGGAGAAACCAGGCGGCGGATCACAGCGGGCCACGTCCCTCCACCGGCACAGTCAGTCTGTGTACAGTCACCGTCAAAGTTTTCATGCAAAATGGGAAAGGAAACCAATTAAATGCAAAAGATCTCCCTGCACTCCCCCCGAGACAGGGAAATTATTTTGAATTATGCCAAATAATTTGCTCAAATTACAACAAAAAAACATATGTTCTCAATTCACCAGTCCACCAATCCATCCATCCATCCATCCATCCTTTTTCTAGTCTGGTGTTCTGTTTAATGAGGCCACCAGGCTAAGGAAGTAACATGCCATATTATGTGTCTATTTATGTCATTCAGCGGGAGGAAATCGCATTCAAGGAGGGATAATGGATGTCTGTTAACTGCAAGAAACACCGCATGCTGTATTGGGACAATTTATCTCCGCTGGAAAACCGCACAAGATTGCAAGGAAATGTCAGGTCGAGGCGCAGCCATTAGCTTCAAAGTCATGGCGTCCCATAAGTCGCCCGCTCTTCCTGTTGGACACCCTTGTGTTTTTTTTTTTTTTTTTTTTTTTTTTTTGGCAGATAGGGGAAGTAATACAACATAGACCACTTTGGTGTAGAAACTCTTTGGTGTCCTGCAGCTTTCCCGTTCCTAAAATGTCAAAGTTAAAAAAAATAAAAAATACTCTCTCTAACAAGGATCCTCCTGATGTGGTTTCCCTTAAAACCTCACGTCTGTCTATTTACTGCTGGCAAAAGGCCTTCAACCCTCAATGTTTTCTAGGAAGTTATAAATGCCACGTGAGTACACTCACTTATAGCAACAACAACAAAAATAATAATAATTCATTTTTGTCTTCTTCTTATTATTATTATTATTATTATTGAGTGATCGTGCAAAGTTAATGTATCTAAAGAGCAAATTTATTTGTTTATTGTGTTCCTGAACCATGGCACAATGAACCAGCAGACGATAATACAGTAAAAAAAATATAGGGTATAATATTTTGTGTAAGGAGTGAACACAGTGTTTAAATAGGCTGCAAGTGTACTTGAACTAACAGTGTTACTTCTACAACCACATAAAGTACAAAAAAATGATGAATAAACATGAATCTGCAAACTACAAAATGGAGAAAGAAATGTGAAGTCAGCGGGTTTCCTTTAGGGTAGCACCTAACTGCAATGCAAACACTAAAAAAGCTAGTAAATAAGTAAATAAATAAATTTATAGGGATGAAGACGTATAACCGCTGTGCACTACGCTGCACCAGAAAAACACCCCATCTGTAATTTCACCTGCTCTCGGCCCACTATATAATTAAAGAACCTGTTGAGTGTGGCGCAGAACAAAAGAGGCCACAGGAGACTTAATGAAATGCGGGAAGTGCATGGAGAGAAATTGCCTTCATAACCTATGGTGAAGGTGCCCTTGTGGTATTTTCTGGAGCAAGCAATAAAAGGAGGATCCGAAGAAGACATCACTGCGAAATCACGCTATTATTATTATTATTATTATTATTATTATTATTATTATTATTATTATTAGTAGTAGTAGTAGTAGTAGTAGTAGCAATAGTAGTCACAGAATATTAGTTGTAGTAGTCGCATAGTACTGCATAAGAATTCACCAATCCTTTTAAGTATATAACACATACATAATATTGTCACAAATACAAAAAAAAGGTGAACCCTTGCAACAATACAGAGGTTTGATAGAGCTTGATATAGTGGGAGTGTACTCCTGTCCTTAGGTGCTGGCAAGATTCTTGAGATGGATTTTAAGGCCAATATGTTATGTTTTATTCATTTTGTTTTATATGTGGTGTCTTCATCTTCCAATTGTGTTTCATCTGGAACACTACTTATATATTAATTGCTATAGAAAAGAAATATTTTTGCTGATGCATATATCTGTACTCAGAGGCAACTGATCTTCTTGTGAATCTTGGATTAAGCTACGTGTTTGGATTTTGTTTCGTGGTGTTTTTAGGTTAGACATCGCATGGTCCTTTGTTTTCCCAGCTGATCCATTCCCCATGTTGAAGTGATATAACTCAACAAAGCAATTATCCGAAATAAATCGTGCCACCCCAGTCACAGGCGGCACATGCATTAACACAGCCAGCGTGAATGTCAGAATACCTTTTAGCCCTCTAAATGGCTGGTGAATCGGGAACACTAGAATTACTAATCAGTCCAGCAATTTCAACTATTTTGTCAGGATAGATCTGACAATTCTGCCAAGTAATGAAATCCTGCTCTCTCTCTCTCTCTCTCTCTCTCTCTCTCTCTCACACACACACACACACACACACACACACACACACACACACACACACACACAGACACACACGCATTCACACAAACAAACACAGACACACACACATACATTCACACAAACATATAGATGTAAATTTCACAAATAAGAATGGGGAGCAGATATCAAGTTCTTTCCCATCCATATATTTCCAACAAACACTTGACTAATTAGGTTTGTGGTGGACAGAGCCCATCTGGAGAAGTACAGGCCTTGATGTTCAGTCATATTCTGCAGATAATGGCACTTCTTCACTGAGCAGTTCATTTACAATAACACGCTCATTCACCTACCGAGTCTCAGAGTGAGGGGAATTCAGAATCACAGACCTGAACCATTTTTTTTTATTTTTAAATTATACAGGATACTGTATGAATTTCCAAAGCAAAAGCCAAACTGACTTTTTAAATCCTTAACAAATTCAACAATTTATAAATGCCCCAATTTATGTAATAACCTTATTACAAGAAATATTCTTTTCCCCGGCTACAAAGAAGAATTAGGATTGACTAATTTTAATAATGTTTCATACGTTTTTCAACCAACCAGGATTTCTTTTCGCATTTGAATGTGAAAAGTGGTACCCACAGAATATAGTTTTTATGTAGGAGTGAGTGCAAAAGAGAAAAAAAAAGTTAGAAGAAAAAGACAGCAACTGAATAATTTCAAAATATCTGCAGTTGGAAAATATCGTTTTAATATAAAACCCCTTCACTTCTGATAAAGGTGGACTTTTTTGCCCCGTTAAAGGTATAAAGTACAGTAGACAGTGATTTTATTGTATGAATTTATCAAATCTGTTGGATGAATTTGGCAGTTAGGTGAATATATCCATTCTTCTTCCATCCTACTTATCCAGTACAGGACTGCAGTGTGTCTGGAGCCAACCACGGGAAACATGGGGCACGGTACACACCGGACATTACAGTACCTACAGACACATTACACACACACACACACACACACACACACACACACACACATATAGTGCCGTACCTATCTAAATGGGGGCCATCCATTCATTCCCATGGGCGAAACCCCAACTATGACAACCTTAACCCCTATCCAGCCCTAACTTTAACCATAAGTAACCAAACAAAATAGGCTTTTGGCATCCTTAGTTTTTCGATTGCGTTCACTGATTTTTTTTTTTTAATAAAAAAATAACTTTTGGGCCCCACAATATCATATATGGAAACCCCCCAAATAACATTTGGGTCCCACAATGTAATAATTAGATCCCCCTCCCCCCAAATAAAAACTTGGGCCCCACAATACAGTATATGGAACCCCCCTCCCCCCCAAATAACATTCGGGTCCCACAATGTGGTATATAGAACCCCCTCCCCCCCAAATAAAAAATTTGGGCCCCACAACATAGTATACAGAACCACCACAACCCCCCAACAAACACACACACACACACGCACACACACACACACACACACACACACACACACACACACACACACACAGATTAGGTATCTATTAGGAGTGCAGCAGTACACGTTCTTCGGTTTGGAACTTATATGTAATAAATGAATGCAGCAAATGTTGATCCTTTCTGTATCTGTGTGTTTCTTCGAGTCACATTCAGAAAGAGATTAAGCCCCATCACTATGCATGTGTGCATAATTACGGTGAACACAACTAAACCAATACTTGAAGACCTTCCACTGATGCACCATGATGAATATTTTTTTTCTTATACTTTGTATGTTTTGAGACAACATTTGTATTGCATAGTTCTAATATAAAGCTGAAAACTGTTAACGTGAATACAATGCAAGTCAGGTACCGTTGTGCACCTTAATGGATATTTCTTACATTTTTATTTGCTTAAGAGAATATTTATTTTGATTTACTTTTAAGTAAATTTTACTTTTTCGTTAATAGGTTGCAGAAGTATTGATGAGACATTTAATTTAAGAAAGACAGTCATACTGTACATACAACCCAGCTACCAGTCATCTGTAAACCACTATTTAATAAAGAAAAAAAAAAATTATTACTTTTACTCATGCTGTATCGAAAACGTGCCGAATCGTGACCTCAAAACCGAGGTACATACCGAACCGTGACTTCAAAACTGAGGTACATACCAAACCGTGACTTCATAACCGAGGTACATACAGAACCGTGGCTTCAAAACTGAGGT
>JAODLC010000007.1:18266154-18298668 GCA_026781145.1 Hippopotamyrus pictus | reverse complement strand
GAGGCAGGCCGTTTTATCTAAGCCATAGGAGTGACAGGCCTTTCTTTGAGGCAGGCTTATATTAGAGGCAGGCCGTTTTATCTAAGCCATAGGAGTGACAGGCCTTTCTTTGAGGCAGGCTTATATTAGAGGCAGGCCGTTATTTCTAATTACCTCTGTTACTGCATTACGCTGATAATACAAATTCTATATATAAATGATGAAAACACCACCATTGTGTCGGTTTAAACCTTGTTAAACATACCTGGTACATTTATAGGAAATATTCTCTGAAAACAAACTGTATAATAGTCGATTACAGTATGGGAAGGCCATTAAAATTTTAAGAACTAGCTAGCTAGCATCCATCCATCCATCCATCCATTTTCCAACCCGCTTATCCTACTGGTTCACGGGGGGTCCGGAGCCTATCCCGGAAGCAATGGGCATGAGGCAGGGAACAACCCTGGATAGGGGGGCCAGCCCATCACAGGGCACACACACACCTATGGGCAATTTAGGAACTCCAAGCAGCCTCATGTATTTGGACTGTGGGGGGGAAACAGGAGTACTTGGAGGAAACCCCACGACGACACGGCGAGAACATACAAACTCCACACACATGTAACCCAGGCGGAGAATTGAACCGAGGTCCCAGAGGTGTGAGGCAACAGTGCTAACCACTGCACCACCATGTCGCCCCCTTAGCTAGCTAGCAGTACCAGTTATTGCCTTCTAATGGTTAACTTTTCGTTAGTGTCACATGCATCATACATAAGATGAATCTGATTTCCTCCTAAACGTTCGTACGACTGCTATGGACCCTTCATAAATGTGCAAACTTCTTCAGGTTATGTTATGGTTATATTGTTTCTTGATGAATTCCAAAATCTTCATATAATCGTGCGTACAAACGTTTCTTGTCTATTCCATTCGTACAAAGCCTTTATAAATGAGCCCCCAGGTGCCGACCCACCCTTGTTTTTTTCCTGGCCTGTTTTTGGGACCTGGCCATTATTAGCTCATGTCAATCACGCCCCAGCCGTTATCTGAGAATCCCAGTTTATATCTTAGGAAATATGGTATGAAAGGTTTGTCACTTTCACTGTATAAATGGTTTCCTGTTTGATTGCTCTGAACGTTCAGTTACCATGTAGAGGTGACTGTAGATCTGTGCACCTCTATCTTAATGACAGAGCAAGGAAAGAGTGGTTTGCTGATTTTTTTTTTCTCACATAGGTATAGCCAAGAATCCCCCACTATACTGACAAAGGCTCAAGTCCCCTCACTGTATTCATCCCGAGCTAAGAGATCACAAGACATATGAAAAGCAGCCGTACCAGCATGAGGTCATGCTGGGGAGGGCCCACAGCCCCTCTCCTCAAATCCACCCTCCGTTTCCGTGAAAGCGAAAGCGGGATTTGGCCGGCATTATCGGCATAGAAACTCCAGCTTCGGCATGCCCAGGGAAAAATAATCCAGCCAATTTTTAATAGCATGAAGCGGGGTGTAAATATACTCTCATTTCACTCCACATCCATTACCTCACCCTAATCCTCAAGAATCATAAGTTATTCCCATTAAATAATAATTACCAAGAGACGGGGAAAAAGAAAACACTGATTTTCATGGATGTTTGGATTTTTTTCTGTCCATTTATCAAGTGATGAATTTGAGCATAATGTTTACTAAATTATCAGCATTGGTTAATTTCCTGCATGGGGTTGGAGGTGTCAAATGGATTGTTCTGGGTGGGTGTTCTAATGGTGTTTTTTTCCCCCCTACCTTTTATCTTTCATTAACATTCATTAAAACATCTGTCTCATTTGAATGAGCCATCTGCATATATTCAATAATTATGCAAAGTATGCACGATGTTTTCTAAAGGAGGACTCTTTTGTATTTCATTTTCAAGCAAAGGGTTTCCACACATCCAAGTCGAATAACAAACTAAATAACGTTACAAAAAAGTTATTTTTCAAGTACAGAATAGGTAAAGAAAAGAAAAAAAATATTTTGTGTTACTTGATCTGATCTATTCTCTTTTTATTTTTCAAATCACGATCTTTTAATTTCCATTTAATTGCTTGTTAATGTAATTTTACATTATTTAATCATGCTGCTTGCAGACACAGTTAACAAGTCTGCAGAAAATGTAATTTAAAAACGAAGCCAAGGTTAAATATGAGGCAGGCAGACTACAAATATAATTTAAAGATAATCAGGCTATTAGAATTGTAGGAGCATACCAATGGTCGGAAAACCTATCTCTATCCATACTCTCAAGTTTATATCTGGTTCTAGCAAGTAAATAGTAGAATTTATGTTTCATAAGATGGCGTAAAATGAAAACTCTTGCTATTTGTTTTCCATTTATCATCTAGGAACCTGTTGCAAAAGAGTGTACCTTATTGAACACACTACTAGTTTACCATTTTTATGTTCCTTTATTCCTTCTTTGATATGAAAAGGATTCATAGAGATGTTGACCTTAGATACCCACACTGTCATTTTTCAATACAACCACTTCAGGATACTGCAGTCAAAGTAGACCCTTGTTATTGTGTGACTGGCTCAGACTGTGGATTCCAGGGAAGTAATTGGTCGTAGAAAAGCAAAGCTCTCAGAACTTTTCCTGAAGATGCCGTCACCGGCCCCGCTGCTATACCTTACTCACCTGTGTTAGGATCGATGGAAAAGTACGGCTGCCCCTCTAAGATGCTGTACACTAGCTTGGCGCTGTTCCCATACACTGGGTCGTCCGCGTCTGTAGCTGTCACCTTTGTGACGGACGTGCCTGCGGATGAAAGGTCAGGAAAATTAAAAAAAACACAGCTGGACATGAAACACCAGCCACTCACCTACGCGCCCTAAATGCAGGGGAAAAATGATAACGTGTTTCTAGTTGCTCAAAATGACTATCAAGAACCCATAAAATTGCTCATTATTGATTTAGAATTACGGCAAATATGTTACCCTGCACAGAGGACATACGTCTACTATAGACGTACTGTTTACAGGCCTTTCAACTCTCGTTAAAACACAACAACCCTGATACTTTAGAACCAACGGACAGTTGCACAGTACTGTAGAAAAAAAGATGAATTTGGTGAATGAGTTAGTGTACGGAGAGTGTCTGAGACAAAAGGATATTGCAGTTTCTTTCATCTATTTAGAGTCCCTTATGGAAAACATGTACAGTGAAAGTGAGAAGACTCATGTAAGTCAGCCCTGTCTGATACAAATCTGCTGAACTGTTGCCATCAATATGAAGGTGTCAATATACAGGGTCTAAGCTCGGAAAGTCCATCATTCCCTAGCGAAAGCCGTATAACTGAGAACGTTCAGGAGCTGCAGTAAATCTTCCCAGGAGTGGAGATCAAAGAGCGAGACGAAGCATCATCCAGGAAGTCAACAGAAAAATATTAAGGGATCTCTCTCTTTAGCTGAGCCCACTGTTCGCGAATCCATTATCTGAAAGACCCGGGGCGAAAGAACGGGATACATCGCTGCTTCTTTCCAGCCAAAATCCACCTCAAGAGATATGGAATTATGTTCTTTGAACAGATTAATCAAAAGTGTAACTTCATGGCCAGCATGGAGCCGATTATATTCGGCAAAAGCCAAACAGCGCATTCCAGAGTGAGGGCTTCATTCAGATGGTCATGCTTGGCTGTGGACCCGTCATTGTTTGGGGATCATTGGATGCGTCAGGAACCATGGATTCTGCTGGAACCATTTTTTTTCAACGAAATAAATGACATAAGTATAGTTACTTTCATTTAGTCAGGCTCCCTGTTTTCTCTAGTAGTGCTTTTCTTTGAATAACACAAAAATAAAATCATAAACTTATCCCAACCTAACCTAATTTACCACAATCTGTTAACTTGCTGTTTCTCAAACGTTGAATCAACAGACCGGTCGGTAAGTATCCTCTCATGCTGTTAAAAAGATATTCCAGACTGAGAGTATTTTCATATTGCAGCATGTTGATTACGCATTATCGCACAGATCAGTATTTGGAATGGGTAGTGGTAAAAAAAACAAGATTGTGTTAAAAAGTTTTCCTCTTGGTGGGATGCTATATAAATAGTCTGCAGTCACCGAATACACAAGGTAATAAATTACTCTCCTGATTCTGTTCTTTTGTAAAACAACAGTGGATTAATCAGTTTATTTTTTTTTTTACTTGTTCCACATGATTGCCCTTCAGCAGTAGCTGAAAAACTGCTCGTAATTACAATCTGAGAGGGGTATGCTTATTAGGCAGCATGCGGAGAGGGACTAGGGGGCCATGTTCGAGTTGTGTGGCTTCAACCCAAACTGTAGGAAGGGGGGGAAAAAAAAAAATCAGTTAACAGATTTTAAATGAACAACGTGACAAACAACCCAACCTCAATGACTCTGTAACCCCTCGCCTGTAGCCAATGGCTGGGAGTAGGAAAAAAAAAATCAGAAAGAGCTGACAGTCCAGATGGTATGGTAATTGTTTGTAAAGGATATTCTTTGGTGTTCTAACAGCTCTACTAAGTGCTAAGCGGTCACAAGATGTACCCAGCTACGCTGCAGGTATCCAAAAGTTTTTATGAAGAAAGGCAGGAATTTTGGAGGGGCGCGGGATTGGTTCGAAATAGCCCGAGAAGTTTGGAGCTCCCGACGCTATCGGCTATTCAGATTCCAGCCACGTTGCCTTGATGAGCCCCTCTCTTGCAGGCGAAGAGGCAAGCATCAACAATTCTGGGATAGACTCACCTTTCCAGCCCTCAAGCAAAGTGGTTTGGACGGGCTTTGAAGATACGGTGGATCGGAAACTGGATTTTGTGAGGGCAGATGCTGGGTGGATGCAGAAATAATGGAGATCTCACAGGCATTGTCTTCATGTGTCCAGGGGGCCAAGAAACACTATTTCGCTTTAACCCTTGACCTAATAGAACACCATCTTACTCAATTTTCCAAAATAAAAACATAACTCATTGTAAAACTGAAAAACAACACTCCTGTCCCACATGCAAGAGTAAACTTTGCTACACCATCCGCCACACCATTCTCAGTACAGTCGCATCCTGACCCATGGACCTGGTATAGACCAGTGGAGCAATTATTTATGACTGAGATCCCATCAACAGTCCCCTTCAGGGAGATGTGTTTTTGCGAGTAATTTCTTCATCTTTACTGTGCAGACAAGCACAGTGTTAAATCATGCTGGGATTCACCTCTGACTTGCAACTTCCGGCTTGTCAGACCTGCTCCACATACAGGCAGCGTGTGCGCGCTGCGTGTGCCGACACGTGCTTGTATGTAAAACCGGCTGCACCGTGGTTGTTCTTCATTCTGTGGCATCCAGAACATTCACTTCGACAGGACAGTAAAAGCGGGGATGAAGTGGCTCAGTTCTTTAGCAAAAAAAAATTGCTGTGTCCATAAAATAACTAATAGACACCAATACACAGAAGCACCGTGGACATTAGTCCTGAAAATAGAAGCTTGCCACAGATAGGGCTGCACTTCGCGGTGGAAAATCAGCTCATCTTATTGGACAAAGCGCTCGATGTAATTCCAGGAGGACCTAACATACCCTCGTTTTTCGCATTACCTACAACACTTGCTAAACGCACGAAATCTATCGCCAAAGCTTCTATACACTGAAATCGATGTTTGTTCATTGCCTGTTTCTTTGATAGGTCTAAAACAGGACAATAACACAATCTCGCAGAGGTTATGGAAATTTCACTGAATGGCTTCAGAAGATCAAGTAGCACCACGCTTTTGAGCAAGTACTTTAATTGGTCTGTCATGCATCATAAAAATGAGTAAGAATGTAAAAAGAGAATATAAAAATAGATCATCCACCTTCTTTTCGCTTATTCTGTGTAGGTTGGAGGCAGCATAGGGTAAGGAAAGGCTACCTTGGATGAGGTGCACGTTCATCATACTGGTTCTTTGACAACATTAGTTTAGTTGAGTATTAATGAGTATTAATCAGTGCCTTGATTTACTTCTTCCCCCAGGTAGAATACAGCCGAATTCCCAAACTCAACAACTAAACAAGAACTCTCGTGCCAATAGATTCAATTATTCATTTTCCACATTAAAACGCCCTCGCTGAGGACCCAGTACAGTTTAGCAAACCATTTGACAAGGCAGGAGACTTTGGCACTAAAACCCAACCTGCGTGCAGCCTGGTGTTTAAACATACAGGACTGGAGTCAGCAGAGTGTGAAACAATGTGGTGGCGGGAGGAGAAAATTAAAGGCAGAAAATGGAAATCAGGGCCGCAGAATTGCACTTGGAGAAAACACGGCACAAAGGACAAGGTGGGGAGAGGAGGGAGGGGCTGAAGGGATGGAATATTCCAGAACTATATGCACAAGCATCCGTGCTTACAAACTGTCAACGAATGCAGTTTCCTCACTACTACTACTACTACTACTACTACTACTACTACTACTACTACTAATAATAATAATAATAATAATAATAATAATAATAATAATATACATTGTCTGTGTTTTTTCCAACTGATGAACTACAAGATGAATAACCAGAAAATATTTCACATGGTCTCTGAGTCTCGAAAATCGACGAACAATATACGACATGAAATGGAATTGTTTCCAAACGTAAAATATCGTACCTGGAACAAAACGAAGGGTACTGTTATTGTGGTGCATATGAGGAGTGAAATAAGAAGTACTAAACAAAAGAATAGAAAAAATAACCTGCGAGCAGTGAACCATGAAATAGCTCGCCCACAACCTAAATCCTCCTTACTCTCTCCTCACTCTGAGGTGAAATTCTTTAAAAAATGAGGGATTGCAGACACTCCTTCATGTGGCACTGTTTCAAATCAGAACAGATTAGCTTGTCCTTCTTCAATATTGTACAGAGGTTCCCTGGACTCTCAGCTGAGGGGACTATGGGCTCTTCTGTGCCCTGATGGTTTGGGGGGAAACTCGATTGGCAGAATATTGTGTCTGGCTGCATTTCATGTTTCGTACTGCAGGTGCAGTGACAGCAGTGGCTATAAAGTTCTGGAGATTAGAGTGGGGAAAACCGGTTTAGGAACAACAGCCAAAGTAGATTCTGGTCCACTAAACAGACTCGGTCCATCTCAGGGGTGCCATAGCAAGACATCTCTGAGGTGAATCGACTGATGTGCTCAGTCACCTCTCTGACATTTATCCCCACACATACAACGTGTAAGTGGTTGTTTTTGAGAATGTTGAGTTAGGTGAATAAGTCTAGTTTATCCTTCTGCCTTATAAGATTTGTTCCCTCGGGGCCAACTCACTCCGTCTAGTGTCGCCTGATCTGCTTAAAACGTTCGACAGCAACCGAGCTGCCAATGATCTCCCCACCTTCTTATTTGCACGATAGCAGTCTGCAGCCAGGGAAATGCACCGTCGCATTATAATCTCCTGCGTGTGAAATGGTTAGCTGCACCCCATAATTACAGTTTCAATCCCAGATGAGGTGCTTTTCAGTCATTACGCCCTAATCCCGTGGCTGTTAAAGAGAACGCCAGCAGAGAGTATCCTAAGCATGATAAATTAGGCAGGTGCACATATATATCTTTGTAACAATGTAAGTATTGAGCCATGGACCCACACTTCCAGGGTTGTGGGTGGAGTTTGCATCTGCATGGATCATAAAGTATTTCTTTGCTTTCACAAAGAGCCACCGGATCGAGTGAAGGGGTTTTTTTTTGTTGTTGTTGTTTTTGGGGAAAAAAGGTGGACTATGGGGGAGAAATCGATACAGAACTTCAAGAAGAGGCGTGCAACGACAGCAGGGATGACACCTCGCCAGTCGCGACGAGCCTTCGTCTTGCGCTTTTCGGCTCAGAGATCCTACCTGGCTCGGCCTTGTTTACCGCGCAGCTGACGGAGCCAGCGGAGTGCCAGCGGGACTTTAGCCGGGGCCCCCTCTGTGGGGGCCCGCCTGTCAGGGGCAGTGCACAAGCCTCATGTTTATGCATGCGGGCGCCCAAGCGTGGACAAGCAGACCGCCACCCTATAGAGCTGCGGATCATCTTTGCGGCAAACAGACACGCAACACCCCAATAATGTTGCAGCTATGCGACAGCAGCGGGATGATGCAAGTGAGGATTGTCCGGCAATTATGCCACGGCGAGGAAGGAACTGTAGTGAAGTAGCTTGCAAATCCCATCTGGGGCTTCAGAGTGATTTGAAGCTAAGGTGTTTACTTAATGCACATCCTGAGATGAATCCCTTTAAAAAGCATAGTTGGGTACCGTTTTATTTCTGCAAGTATTAAGAGGCGTGCCTTCATATTTAAAATCATTAAGCTGAGGGAGAACGCATGCCTGGAATGTTGTCTTCGGCGGGAAAGTGCCGATCGATAATCGTCAATCACGTAAATTATATAAATAATAATGACCATAGAAAACTGCCGCCGGCTAATTACGGTGACAGTGGCACTGCTGTCTTGCCGCAGTCCTGTAGATCGCAGTATTTCCTCAAAGGGCGCCCGGCACAAAGGCCAATGCCATTCGAGTGAGCACTTATCTTGCGACCCCAGCCTGCCTGATGCACTGACCGTAATGAGATCGGGATTACTGTCATTATTACTGCTGGCGTGACGGCACCAAGCGGAACCTCTTATTTACCCGATTATAAATACGAAACATTCCCATGCTCAGGATTTAAGAACTGAGTAAAAGAAGATATATATATGTGTGTGTGTGTATATATATGTATATAAACTAGGGAAACACTGAACATGTTATCCTTCTTCTTCAAGTTAGTCTGTATTGTGATTCATACTCTATTCTAAAATAGTGACGACTGCAAACAGAAGGATGATTGCTTCCTTAAACATTCATCCTTCTTGCAGTTATTCAGTTGATTTTTCAGTGCGTGTTAAACAGTGTATACGCATATTAACTGGAGTCGTGAAATGTGCAGGTATGGTGCCTTTTTTTGGTTTTTAGTACTATAATTAACTATTACGAATAAGATAAGATGATAGTCAGTGAGGCAAACTAATAATCAGCTGGAAATTTTTAATGAAGAGCATCCTTCCATCCAGGGCAGGATATTTGGGGGGATGGGGGGGGTGTTGGCTGAAGTCTATGCCAGGCAGCACAGGGCTGCAATATAACCTGGACAGGATGCCAGACCATCACAGGATACATAGATTTTTGGCAATAAACCAATCTGCATGGTTAGGTCATGCACAGAACAGAGCAGGGACTCACTCCCCAACTCTGGGCTTGTGAGGCAGCAGCGCTAACCACTGAACCACTGTGCCACCCAAAGGAACTCGCCAACATATTTGGTTAAGATTTGAGTTAATTGGAAGTCCTCAGACTAGCCAGTCCCTGCAATGCATATGTGTGCGTGCGCTTTTGTGCAGGGATATGCGCTTTCATGTAAAATAGTGAGTTCAACAACACTGGTAAACCAATGGCTTTGAAATCCTTTCAGCCAAGTGTTGTCTATTCTTATACAAAGGCAAACATATTCACACCTGAATTACTGGCACATTTGTCGGGAAAAGACGGGGGAGAGGAGATGGCAGCCCTGATGAAGTATGCACTTTACAGCTGTCGAAGTGCACCTACGGTGTCCTCATATGGTACGATATCTTCAAAGAAGTCCCTCCCGGGCTATATTTATGGATACGGGGACACGCTGCATGTTTAGCTACAAAACCGCAACATGATGGAGGGATATTAACGAGCAAACTTTTTCATCCTTCATCCAGAGAGGAGCAATTTACGGCGTGGCACCCGGGCTAATGTGGTTTAGCGTGTGGCCGACGACGGAGAGGGATGTTCTCGTGGCGTGGTTTATCAACTGACACGTAGCGTGACAGCCTTCATGCACGTCTACATTAAGACGGTAACGTAGAAACTCTTCCTACTGATCGTTCCCGATAATAGAGCTAAAATGTACGTAAAAGCCAGCATTTATGCTGTGAAATGCAGCCGGAGGGACACAAAAGATGATGAGTGGTTAACATTCACCATCAGCAATCAGATCTGGCCTATTTACGCAGTAAATAAAAATGCCGTCGGATCTAAGCTACGTAGGATATGTGGGCTAAGGAAATGAAAATAATCTCCTGGCAATATAGTTGCCTCTGTCTTGCAACGCAAACGGGTGGGTGTTCGGAAAGGAATTTTAACTTTAAGCACCGCCACCTCCAGATCCCTCCCTCAATAGCAAGGAAACAAAAACACTGTCAGAGTCAGTTTATCAATTAATAGCTTCTCATAAGGGAGAGAGGCAGCCCTTAAGTAAATGAGCGGGAAGTTGGAGGCGTGCGGGGAGGGATGACAGATGATGGAACGCTACATGAAGGAGAGGCAGCGAAGTGTGGGTTCTGACAAGCTGCCTTCACAATGCAAACAATTAAAAGTGTCCTTTGTAAACCACTGATGGCAGCCTGAGATAACCGCCATCTTGTCAGTTGTTGTGCCGGTAATGCGTTTTAATTAGCTCCCCGGGAGAAGTGGAACACAGGCACCTAGTCTAAGGGCCACTTCGAGGCCTGTAGTAATTCCTGTTTCCGGAATTCCGGAATAAACTCTCATAGGCTTTTTAGGGACAGAAGGCACAGCACGTTCTACTGCTCCTTCTGACATAGTGCACGTGCGCTTGCTAGAGCGGCTAGCTTGCTGTCAGGGTCATGATAAGAGATGACGTAATTACCACACCAATGGCTATGAATCAAAGGTATGCTAAACACAAGCTATGAAGTACTCTGAAAACAAAACAAAACAAAACAAAACAAAAACAACTGAAAATCAAGCAATTGTCCGAGTACTATCGTTGCATAGTGCATAGGCATTTATCTATTTGTGTAGCGTACACCTCCATCCAAAACAGCGCTCTATCATTTTTTAAATTTATTTTTATCCATGTCCAGTTTTTGGCAATGTCAAAACATGCCATTGAGAATCACAGAGACCCAGAGAAAAGATGGAATATCCTACAGAATTGCCATCTATGTAGCTGCCAGAAGTCAACACTAACTTAATGGCAACAAATCACAATAATTTTTGAGTTTTTTGTTGGACCCCATCCAACTCGAAACAACAACACCGGCCGCCCGAGTATCATAGAAAACCACCACAAGAACATCCCATAATCCCTGTATATAAATCTCAGTCTCCAAGCATAAAAAGAGAAGGGATGAAAGATGGGGATCATCATTAGTATATTATATCCAGCATATACAATATGTTAAAATGGCCCTTGATACCGGAGTGAAACCAAGGTGAGAAAAAATGGCTGAATCGGTATATGACAGAAACCATAAAAGCTAATTACACCCGGAAAAGCTATCCCAGAATATATAGCCCAATAAAATGCAGCGTTGACGCATCGTTCTCTGGACCTGGGGACAGCATGCCCCGCAGGGTGTTTTTCAGAACCTCGAGCCAACATTTATTGAGGCAGGAAAGCCAGCCAATGAGGGGACACCTTGGTGGGTGGGGGTTCCACACAACTAAAGATAATGGGGACGTTTCTGCTCATAAAGACTGGAGAATGTGAGGCATCATTGCATATATTGAGAAATTACACCAGCAAAGCCCAGGAGACACTTTTTTCTATACTCATGACCGGAGTACTTAATCTGAATTGCTTTTGTAGGCGGTTTGCTGCATTAATGGAAGCAGGTATAAAAACGTAAGCGTCGTCGGGATCTTCAGAAAAGAGATCCAGGCAAACAAATAAGGGAAGAGCCTTCTGTCGGCATTTGAGGGATTAACCATTTCATTTTTGCACCTCAGAGGGGCAAAATGAAAGGGCAAACACTCTGTAGCTACACGGACGAAAGCATTTGTCTGGCTCATGGAGGCCTTGTAGCACCTGCTGCCCTGCCATTCGTCATGCAGAACACACACACACACACACGCACACACACACACACACACGCACACAAAGGTTTGTAATTATATCTCCGTGGGGACTCTCCACTCATTTCTGTGGGGAAACCTCTAAACCCTACATGAAGACCTTAACTCCTACCCAGTCCTAACCTTAACCGGAAGTAGCCACACAATAAATGAGACACACACACAATGCGGCACAGATTTAGAAGAAAAAGACAACTATAAACCACCAAAAGATCATCCATATCGCTTCATTTGTTCTGGATTGACATGTCATATGTTACTGATGTTTATATTTTATGCAGTATTCTGAGACCAGACATCAATAGCCAGATAAAATGTTTTTTTTTTCTTATTTACTTTAAAGGCAGTAAAGCTCTTCAACCTCACGGCCACAATAACTCAGTGAGTTTCTCCTGGAAGAGGGTTTCCACGACTGCTCCGAGGTCAGATTTAACCAGTCACTATTAAGCAAGTTCTTCCTGTAAGATTTGTCTGCACCTGCATTGCAGCCACATTCAACAGCTCACAAAAGAAAATCCTTTAAGCGATGGTCACCCTGACCCTATCCTCCAACTTCTGATGGAGACTTTCCGGAGTGGTAACCTCAACGTGTATTTCCAGACCCAAAGGTCGGGTGAATCTATATCCTGCCCCTGGGCTGAAGAGGCCACAGCTGATATATCACTCCCAGCATGACACTTATGAAACACTCCGATGTTGAGATGCAACTGTTAAACGGCAAAGAGATGGCAGATCTTCTCTTGAAGGACTACGGACTACAGGTTTTAGAGGGGGAACTGGCAGTAACACAAACAGAAACACTCATGAGCCTGCAGTCAAAAAATCATCATCTTCATCATCCTATCACCAGTGGCGGTATTTACTGTAACACCAGTCAAGCAACACAACTGTTTGGGGGCCCTGAAGTTTGGAGGGAGGACAAAAGTCACAAAAGTCACAAAATGTTAAACAGCATGTTCAGCTAACCAGCTAGCTAGCTACGATCTTCTGACTCTGCTTGCTAGCTGTTTATTTTAGTTTTTGAAACATTTGGGGGGGGGGGGGGGTGCTTACGTGCGACCACAAAAACAACAAATTTTACACCAGTTTTGTATATATACCGCATACAAACATGACAGCCAAAGCCACCATAACGGCACTGCTTGCACAATGACAGTGCGGTACTCTCGAAGCTCTGCTAATGGGACCAGAGGGAAGCCTAACAGACAAGATGGATTATAAGATGTGGAAGCCGTACTTGTTTCATTTTCAGATGACCTTGCCTCGCAATCCCTTATCCTTCCTTTTTCTACAGCGCGGGCTGCATTTGACCAAACGCGCATTCCGCCTGCATGATGAATAAAGCCCCCTTCTGTGTTTCTGTGAGAGCAGATCAGCTGCTCTCGTTCGCTCCGGTTCTTCGCTGGGATGCTGCAGGACATGTCCAGAGAGAAGGTGGCTTCTGTAATTTCTGTGCGTTTATTCAATTGCAAAAGGAAACCGCTTGTACCCTTCATTTGTGCTTGAACACGTAACAGGTCACAGCTGTGTATAGCCACTTTGAGATGATATTCAGCCTCTTACAAAGAGGCCTTTCTGGCACAAGAAGCCTGCAGGCAGATGAAATCAGACAAAATAAAGCTCTTCAACCCCACAGCCACAATATGTGAGGATCTCCTGGAAGAGGGTCTCCACGACTGCTCCGAGGTCAGATTTAACCAGTCACCATTAAGCAAGTTCTTCCTGTAAGAGTTGCCCACAGTTGCAATGCAGACACTCACAAAAGAAAACCCTTCAAACGATGTTCACCTTGACCCAATTCTCCAACCGTTGAGACTTTCCGGAGTGGTACAGTATTTCCAGACTCAAAGGTCGAGTCCATTTAGTATCTTTGTATTGATGCACTGATGTAAAAATTTTGACCAATACCAATATTCTTCTGTCCATTATTACCAATACTTATAACCAATGCCAGTAACCGTCTAACCTCTGAGCTTCACCAAACTTCTTAAGACCCTGTCTGTAGCAGCCGCATCATATAATGCAAGCAGTGAGACGTCACTGATATAGTGCCAACTTGGAAGTCCGTAGTGAAGCTCTAAGCGGTAAATGAATCGACGAAATCCCTCGTCCTCTATTACAGAAAATTGCTGACAAAATGGCTTGCCCAATGTAATCATCTCTGATATTTTAGTAGTTATGTATTTAGCTCTGGTGCTGCTAACGTTAATTATTGATAAAATCTAAATATCAGCCAGCAATATCGAACTAGACTGACATGTAGGACCATATCTTGATTTTTAACATACAACAGTTGATACCGAAATGTTAACCAATATATATCGTGCATCTCTACCTGTTTCCATAGTGTCCCACTCTCAATAATGTATACTTCATTAAACCTCTGTTTAAGCTAGCGCTTCAAAAATATCTGGGAAACTAATAAACAAACAAACAGACAGACAGACAAATAAATAAATAAATATAAAGTAATCAGAGCTTTTAATTTGGGCCGGGAAATGCCAAATGCCTATAGGAATACACAGCTACAGTGTGTAACTCTTTCCATTAATAATTCAAGAAGAAGGATCTGGGCTGGGGGGGGAGGATGCAAGGCTTCAGCACGCGCCCCCACAACAACCGGCCCCATTAGCATTGGGGGTAGCGGCAGCACCCGCGACACGTGTGCCCACACGGGCTCACGCACACTCCCACCAATACACACGAGCGTCGTTTTACCGAGATCTGGGGGAAGAACAGAGGATAAAAGGACCCCATTAAATATCCACAATACCCCGATACATAATTGATTTCCTCCGACTGCAGAGCGGTGGCAGAAGTGCAGCCGACATCCTATCAGATGTAAGTAGCTGTCTCGGGGCCGGGGGTGACACAGGCCCTAGTCCCTGTATGCCTGGGGCCCGCCTGGCGTCACATGACACAGCCCCCCCCCCCCCCCACCATTCCATCCATAACAGGTACTGTCCCACACGCCTGCATCGCCGTCGTGCGACATGCTTTTCTGGATAATTGTTCCGTATTCTCTTCGGTCCTTCTTGGAAGTCCCACGCACGTACACCCCCTGGGGGGAGGGGGCTTTTGAGTGGGGCCTATGTGAGAGGCATGCAGACCTCTGCAATAATCACACCGTCACAGATCTACGATCAAGCTTACATTTCCAGCCGTCTGCGCAGACATACACACACACACACAGACACAGTACACACACACGCACACACACACACTATATTTTATATTTTATTTATTATATTTATGTGTGTGTGTGTGCGTGTACTGTGTTCATTACAGTAAAAGCTACATGGGGGGGTGGGACAGTTCAAGTGATTAATTTGCTTCCCTTTTATCACTTTTCCCCCTGGATGCCAATGAAAGGGTGACTTTTCAAAAGCAATACAGGAGGCTTTGTGTTGGGCATTCTACCAATCACCTGCGCCGACAGTCTTACGCAGGACACAGTGAATGGCTTCATTACCTGCCAGCCTGTTCTTTTAATTAATTTTTTTTTTACCTCTTTTTCTCCCAGGAATACAAGGTGAGGTATTTTGGAGTATGACAGGGAGAAACCCCAGCCTCACAGAGCCAGGCAAATTAAACCTAAGCACCACCATCACTTTCAAACAGAAAGAACCAAAACTGTATTTCATAAACATGTGAGGATGCATGAATCATAACACCACCATCAGGAGACACTGGGAAAAATTCTTTTCTTAGAGCTTGGAGATAAGTACCAATTTGTCGCCTCGAACCTCCTACACGGGCTTCAAACATGTTCATTCCAGTACCAGAAGAAGACTCTCAACTTAATTTACTTTGATAAGGAGCATCGAAAATAGTAAATGTTACCACAGGTGCGGGGAAACTTTATTATGTGCAGTGGTACATTTCGTTTTGAGCATATCTGCATACTTGAGTGATTCTCTCTATAAACAGTCTTATTAATAACGAGTCAACACTGTTTACAATAAACATACAGTTTGGCTCTTTTATGCATGTCCATGTTTTTTTTTTTTTTTTTTGTATAAATACATCAATATATGCTCCAACAGACAAATGCACAAAATGGGAGGAGTGGAGAAAAAAAAAAAGAGAAGCAAACAGGCTAAGTGGTTAGAACTAAGTGAGAACTATCTTGCTGGAAGCACCATCTGCCCCTCTGGGCTCCCAATCTCCCCAAAGTCAATGGAAGAAAGGGGGCAGAGGGGCAGATTGGGTACCCCCCCCCTTGCCCCAGCACGGGGAGCTGCACACCTGGACGGCAGCAGTGGCCCACAATCACATGCCAGCGAGGGCATTTAAAGGGCCAGCAGCCGGTGACCCGCGCGTGACCAGCTGGCACGCTTTAAGAGCTCAGCTCCTCCACCAGCGTCCCAGAGGCGGCACGCCGGTTATTAAGTCGGACTTGTGACCGAAAGGCCAGGGGGGTCGAGTTTCAGGTTCCTGGTTTTGTCTTCAGCAAAGCAGGCCTCAGCCGCGTTATAGTAAATATGGCATCAGCTTTGGTGTGAGACTGCTGACTGTGAGCTGAGATCAGAAGCTGCAGAGGCTTTGAGGGGCGGGTGTGCATGACAAATAATGTGTGTGGATTGGAGGGGTCCTGCTTGGTAAATTTTGCATGATCGTCAGTGATTGAAAGTGGTCACTCAGTAAAATTTGCGGACAGATTGGGGTGGGGAGCCTCAGTAGAATTCAAAAAGGTTCAATCTTTCATGCAAATTGGTCAGCCCTCCCCAGCCCCCCGCCCCCGTAGATCCCTGGCTGAGATTCTGTGAGACAGAGGTGTTGGGCATCTGGGTGACATTAGTGATGATCACCTTCTTTGGCTCCACCTCTGTCCAGCTACCCATCTCCTTTTATCTCCAGGCTCTGCAGAATAAGCACCAAGATTCCAAAATCTCGATGAGCCTTCCCTGGACCTGATGCAGATTCATTCCCCAGCACGTTTCCTGCATGCCGATGCTGAAACAGCTGTCTTGTTTTTGTTGAATAAAACCATATAAATACATTTTGGTAAACTGGAAAATCACTGATGCATGAAAAATGTCTTACATATTTATATTCTCTTTATTACTGTTTCTTGCACTACGACCAACGAGATTGAAATTTCATCTCAATATATGACCCATGCATCACATAGCTGAAGATGACAATCAAGACACACTGACTTTGAAACATTATCCTGTTGTTTTGAGTATGAAAAGCCCTCGGAACTTGAATATTAATACTTTAGCTGACTTTAGATTTTAGTTTTTGAGATTAGATAGAGATTTATAAACAAATCCAACGGATACATAAGTGCAGATTAATGAATGAATCGGACAGATGTTACTTAGCACAGAGCTAAACAAAAGCTCAGCTTGCCCACCAAAAATGATAGATATATTATTTGTGTGCATCTAGATTGCTCTGAACTGTGCACCATGTGTGTATGTGTGCGAATGTCTGTGTGAACATGGAAATATTGCTTTTATTTTGACCTTGTTGGGACATTTTTCCGGCCCCCACCAAGGGAAACACTATTTCATAAAAGGTTTTTTACATTTTTCAAGTCGCTACAATATAAACCTCTTTTTATAAAAATCAGTGAATGCAATCAAAAACCAAAAAATGTCAAATTTGTTTGGTTACTTATGGTTAAGGTTAGGGCTGGGTTGAGGTTAAGGTTGTCATTGTTGGGATTAGGGTTTTGCCCATAGATATGAATGACCAGTCTCCACAAAGATATGAGTACAGGTCTGTGTGTGTGTGTGTTTGTGTGTGTGTGCGTGTGTGTGTCTGCCTGTGTACTGTATGTGTGTGTGTCTGTATCTGTGTATGCGCGTGTGTGTGCTCTAGCGCGTGTGTCCTGCGAGGCGAATCCCGCCTCGCCCATTGCACTTCTCGGAACATCCTCCCTATGGCTGGAAAGCTGATTGGATAAGTGCTTATTGAAAATGGATAGGCTTATTTATAGTCATTCATTTTGTATCGTTCCTCAAATTAAACGAATGCTATGGATTCTTTACGAGCTTTAAATCACATTACTTTGCAGGCGGGCACTCGAGGGGCAGATAATTGATGTGCCTTCTGACATTTCATCATTTCATACACTGAATGAATAGAAGAAGAGACGTTCAGACATGCCTGAATCCCCCTGATCTGAGATGGCGGACAACAGCATTTATTTTCTATTATTCTGCATTAGCAATTGTTTCAAGGCTGAGGTTAAGTCAGGTGGCTTGATTCCAATTAAGTAAGTCCTCATTTTAAGCAGACCTTCAAATATTTTACAATCCCCTCATTGCTTCAAGAAAGCGGGGTAGGTTATCTTGCCCACATATGGTCAGCTGAAGCCGATCAGGGAAATTCCTGCTTGTTGTGGTCTTAGAGTGAAAGACCCCATTAGCAAAAAAGAAAGACTGAGTAATCCTACAAGATTCGTCCAATCCATGCAAATGATCCATAATTCCCTTTTGTGCTTTGAACCTGTGACGGCAAGTGACAAATTTAAATTAATTTTGGTCAAATGAAAATACAGAATAATCTCATGAATATATATAGCCTGAAAGTCTTCCATAGTAAAAATTTTAATGACAAACAGAGAAAATTCAATCATTTTAATAATGGAAGGTCAAGGTCTCATTCCAAGACTAATTATAGAACACTATATTTTAAGGGCTTTAATTTGGATAATAGAAGATTTTTACCTTTCTTTTTCTGTGAAACTGTGACCTCGTGATTATCATTTATAAATTGTATGTGGTGCAATTATATATTTATTTGTCTTAAGTGTTTTACACAATGACCCATGAAATATTTAACATACCCTGTATAGAACATGAAACACCATGCAAAAAATACAGAGTAACACCCAAAAGGAAGTCAACAGGTAAGGAAATAAATTATGTGAGATGCCATGTGGTCACTGTCCAATGAAAGACATTTAGAAACTAACTTAGAAAATAAGCCTAAAAGAATGTAATGAGACACCCTTAGAACCATACACAGAAATTTTCTCTTTACACAGCTATCAGTTAATAGTTTAATGTTTTACTTACATGGATTGTTGTCAGTGAGGCAAATGTCAGTGTCAACAAGATACAAACTAATCGCACTTTTCAATTGCCATTAACAATGATGCAAGTTAGCTAGCTATCTAGTTATGAATGTTGTTTTCAGAATTAGCAAAATAAAGTAATCCATAAAAACGACCATCATTAATGCAAATGTTAACTAACATCAAAATACTAGTTTCATTGGTCAATTACTGTAGATGTCAAACGGTATCAGTAAACAGAGGAGAAATGGGCATATTCCATCTATAGTAAAACATCACAATCGTCAGAAAGTGGACATATGTAGGTTTTGTCGACAGCGATGATATACAGGTTGATTCCTTGAGTCCTCCCATACACGATAGGGCAGGCATGTCCAATTATTATTATTATTATTATTATTATTATTATTATTATTATTGTTGTTGTTGTTGTACTGTACATTTGGAGGTCATTTCCATAACGATGTCACTTTAGGTGCGCAATTACAACTTGTGGGGCCCTAAACCTAACACTGGCCAGTGCACATTAATCTCTGCTTCTGCCTCCGAAGTTTCCCAAACCTCTAATCTCTCTCCTGGAGCGCCCGTTAAAGCGATATTCTGCTACTCACCCCGGGAGGTCAGGAACCATCCCCAAGTGTGCTAGGGGTGATAACAGTTCCACTGAACAAACACCAACTGATATACCCAGGAATGCAACATCATTCTCCAAATGGATGCATGCTATTCTAACTGTGTCATAACGTTTTTACCTTTACACTCTTTCTTTTTGATTTCCTGCAACAGTCCGAAGATATTCAGTGCAGAAGAAGTGATAAAACCAAACCCATAATGTGCTACTGCGTTTTCACACACCTTTCTAACTGGAATCCCACCAAATGAACTCCATGCCTCATACCTTGTACTTCCGGTGGTCTCCTTCTCCTGCTCTTATAGCTCTTTTTTTAATCTACCTTTTTATCCCATCTTCTTTGTCGAAAGCAAGGCTTATCAAGGGTATCTTGCATTCTTTATATGTTTACAGGTTCGCGCATTAAATACAATGTTATGCCACAGCTTTGCGCATTGTTGGCTAATAATAGGAGTTTGTGGGGGATTTTCACAGGCAGGATCTGGTGGAATGGAGACAGAAAGTGTTTGGCAAAGTTTGTGGTCTCCACCTACTTAAATAAAAAGAGACTCGCTGCGGCTCAGCACAAGCAGGCGTGGGAAGCGTCCTAAGGGTGAGACACTAGGTAAAGGACCCTACACCAAAAAAATTATTAAAGAAAGAGAAAAGGGTCGAACTGCCTCATCAGATGACACCTCTTAGAAGTCTCATGGGAAGAGCAAAAAGCTGTAATCTATCATTCAACAACATGGCGTGACCATATATAATTGACCTCATTTTCATATAACCACTACCAACCATTACTAGGAGAGGATCCAGCACGCCTGCCAATGACCCTGACCTGAAGAAGCAGTTAGAAGATTGATAGGTGTCCCCAACAAATCCTCAGTCATTTCCATGGATGAAAACATATTCCCAAAACATGTTTTAATCATTCTACTGTCTAGCATCCTGCCCAGGGTGTACCCATGTCTTGCGCCCTGTGCTGCCTGAGACAGCCTTAAGTTGGAGTGCAGTCAAACATTTTGGGCCCAATGAAACCATATCACGCCCAACCAAGACCAATCCAATTACAGTATGTTCCAAACTTTTTAGTGCCCCTGGATGGATGGATGGAAATTTTGTTACCAGAAGCCCATCCCATAATAAATGCTTCCTGGGAAAAAAAGAGTTGAGCTATTTTTATGATGCCACTCTAGTTGAATATAATTTCAGCACCAACAAAATATCACCATGATTTATGGATAAGAGACAGAAGCTAGAAAAAAAAAGTCATAATGAAAGCATGTCTGTTTGTTTTTTGTTTTTTTTTTTTTTGTTTATTATTCCAGAGAGCTCCTGATTTATTTTATGACTGTCTCAGACATCACATAAATACTTAACAAGATCAAAACAAGCCATGGAAGATGTCTTTCAAACAAACAAGAGAACATCGCCGGATGTTTAATTAATCAGCACTGACAGAAGAAAATAGCGATCACAAAAACCGGCCGACTTCGATGAAAGAAAACAGACAACACTATTCCCACCGGCAACCTCACTCTGCCCTTAACGACCACTTTGTTTTTCACCCCACTGACTGCAATTTCCTCACTTCACTGTCAAAACCCTTGGATAAGTACTGCAAGCATTTCAATTGAGCGCACGGCAGTGCAAGAAAAAAAAAAAAAAAAACAGCTTTTCCTCATAACCACCAAAGGATAAAGTTTTGAAACCCCTCTCATCCAATGGACTATGTGAGTATTTCTAAATATGACTTCCTATCCAATGTCAACGCTTGACTTACACATGATATATTTTCCCATAAAAAGAAGAGACGTACACACTGATCCATATGGGAAGACACATAGATACAGTCTCACAAAGCAACAGAGGAGATTGTACTGTAAAGTAACACCTCAGAGATAATGCTGTCAGTGCCTTGGTTTATTGACCAAGTTGGAAAACTGTTTAGGTTTCTGTCATACTTGTGAATGTACTGCCATAAATTATTAAGGGCTAGAACAGGTAATCTGAATAATCTGCTTTACCGATGTTCTGATGTTTCTATTCTTTTCCCACAATAAAAAGGAGGATTTTTTTCCAAACATACAGGGCATGTGTAATAATGTATTTGTCAATTCAAACTTGAAATATAAAAGAATGATTATATGGTGCAAATTTGGTTGTGTTGAAAACAAGAATACAGTATCTCTCTTTTCTGACAAGTTAACCTACTTTAATTTTAATAACTAATAATGGAAATATACCCAAATGAAATCTGAAAAATTGTGTCATGTGGCCATCATATAGCCAATGATGTGTCTGATTGCATTGTATATTTTCTGCTTGACGATGCATCTAAATCAGGGGTGGGTAATGTTATCAAAATGGGGCCGCTGTGTATCTGAGTTTTCACTGCAACTCACTAATTAGATTACTGATTAGAGGACTGATTGGCTGAAGAGTCTTCACACCTGGGTTTGAACAGCTGACCTATAGGTTATCCCAAAAACCTGCAAACATACTGGCGCTGATCTGAGTGACAGTGTGTGCAGTGCACCATATAAGTAGATAAAGGAACGGTCTGCTTACCCACTTGGGACATTTCGGGAACAGTGGCGTGGTAGGGGCCGTTAGTGAACTCAGGGGCGTTGTCATTGATGTCCTGCACCTTAATGATGAATTCAGAGGGAGGCTCGAGGGGCACATTGGTGTCCCGGTCGATGACCTGCGCCGTCAGCGTGTACTCCGCCTTCTCCTCGCGGTCCAGCCTCTTCATCGCGTGGATGTCCCCCGTCTTTTCGTTAATAGCGAAGATGGTGCCGGCGCCCTCACCTGACAGCACGTACTTGAGGTTTTTGTTGCCGATGTCCAAATCTGTGTGCAACTGGAAATGCAGAAGGATGCAGGGGATTAAACCTCAGGATTCAAGATCCTTTACTTGCCTTTTCGCATAAGAATTCCAACCAACCTCATGCAGTGAGTAACCTGTAACATTTAACAAGATCAGACAGCACAAAACTAAACAAAGCCCCTCACAAGTCATCAAAGCAGACATATAACTAGGAGTCTGTACGATAATATAATATTTATAACATATATAAAGAAAAAAAAAGTACTACAAATGCAAAATGCCAGGGTTAATATGCTAAATAGACCAAAGAAATTCAGCGCAGGGATTACTGTTTTGATAAAACGTCAGCATTGATTTCATATCAAATTACACTGCTTTACCCTGATTAATCTGTCACTGATTGTGGTTAATGTTTACTTTGGCATATTTATTGGCAAGTAGATTCCTTCTTATTCTTTAAATGGGGGTCACAGTAGTAACTGGACTCGGGCCAAAGCACACGCCAGGCGTGCCGACATCGAAGCCACGCCCACTTCCCTTCCCAGCAGCCTGGCGGCAGAGCCGGACATGTGGAATGGAGAGTTGCCATACAAAAGTGGGTCAAGTCTTCTAAATTCTCCTTTCAACTGGCTTCCCAGGAAGGGAAAAAAAAATGAAAGGAGGGATACTTGTCTTGCCAAATCACAGCACGGATGTCTGTAGCATGCTTAACAAGAGAGTCAGGCAGAAATAACACCACCACCAAGACAACACAGAGGCGATATATTTATATTATCGCCACCTGTTATCACAGTCCTCCCTGTCTGACAGGAATCCTTAACCGAGCTACCAGGATGGCAGAGACACTAAGTGGAGTGAAGGAGATCTCCGAGTTTGTCACCAGCCACTGCCTCGACACCTCCGACATTCGGGGAAACCATAAAAAAAAAATAAAAAAATCTGTAAACCCTACGACTGGTGCGATCTGAAAATGTGAATGTTTTAACGAAATGAAAGAGATCGTCGGCGGTATTGAGCCAGGCTAGAGATGGTAAACATGGGGAGAAATCGCTCGTAAAAATCCGACACTACCAAGGTGAAAAGCTTGGGGGGGGGGGGGGGACAAGGCTAAGTCTGCAATGTGGCTGGAAATAATTCATCGCACAAATATACTTTTACGGCCCTAGGAAATTTCCTTTCATTCCATTTTAGTTGCCATCGTGGACAGGCGATCCTACGGGACTCTCTTCTGAGGGCTGTTGATGCCAAAACAGAAACGCACATGAATTCAAACCTCAAAACACATTATGGTGGCTGCGTCCCTGGCTTTATGCATATGTTGTCTCAAAGGTGCTGTTCACAGACATTGACAAAGTGCATTCAAGTTAAATTGTTACACCTTGCACTTTTTGTTTGCCTAATTATGCCATTATTCCACATGAAAGATCTATCCCATTACCTCCGCTATTTCACAACATCTTCACTCTGTGGAATCCCTTAAATGAGACCAAATTAATGATGCTGGCTTGCATGTGTGTGTATGTGTGTTCTTAACCTTTAATTCGTTGTGCAATCTTAGCCTCACGCCGTGCAATATAAAGGGAAAAGCTAGGCCTTTGATAGAGAAAATAGATTGTGGTATATAATTTCACGTTGATCAGCTTCGAACAGGTGGGCATTTTATGTGTAACTACTGTACTATGGAGACGCAGATACATTGTATATCTAATGGTATGTCAGTACCCCTTTCCGAGGTCATCCAGTCATCTTTATGTGTAAAGGAAGGCAAGCAAGAGAGAAAGGAGAGGAGAAAAGGTTTGCAGGAAAAGTCTACTGTCTCTGGGCTTGGTGGGGAAACAGTACTATGCTAAAAAACAGATCTGGGAAATAAACACACATGTTCATCACAGCATTGCTTATACAATGCACTGCATAATTTTAAATTTCCATACAAAAATCAAGGAAAATCTACTTTAAATGCTGGACAAAATCCTTATATGCAAATCTACAATAGCACTATCTCTTGCGATTGATTGGTGCCCAGGATGTCACCTTCCACCAGTGCAGTGCTTCCTGCAGGAGACCCCAAGCTCTGCTCCAGGGTCTTCTGCACTCCAGGTGCTTATGGAAAAAGGATGGATGGATAGACAATAGCCGTACAATGAAATGTTGCTTAGGGTATAAGCAGAGCCCTTATTAAATGTACCTGCACACGAAGACTCCACTGAGGTTTTCTTAACAGTGAGTCGTAGAGTCTTAATTAAAGTCTCACGCTTGGGTTGTAGATCTTCCTTCTTTTTCGCTACTATCCAAGAACATTGAGGCGGCCTTCGGAAAGGACCAACCGCGATAGTCTGCGCTAATATGGCATTAAATGGTGACGTGCGAGAGCAGGGCGTCCTGCGTCGTATGTTACCGAAGGCACCGTGCCAGGATTGGGCACTGCATGGGGGCACCTGTTAATGAAATCAGCTCTACTATCCAGGGATTATTTACCACCAGGGAACACAGGGGCTATAAAAAAAAGTCAGTTACCCCCTGCACCAGTTCATTACTAGTGCCGTAAACCCCAAGAAGACCTAAATCAGATTGCATAGTTCCCTAAAACTGTGGACCAATGGTCCATGAATCTCACTGTGCAAGGGAGAAATGGACTGTTTTACTGTTTTATACCACATTCCCTAATGCTTTAAATCACAGGTGAAGAGGAAAGGTATTGTGTTCTCTGTAGTGTATATATAATTCAGTGCTTGAGCAGCACTTTGTGGTAGTCATTATAGACTTAATGAGCACCCCTCAACCACAAAACCACAGGCCAGTGCTAAGCTCCCAGTGCGTGCTTGCTGGTTGTTGGGGGGAACTTACAGAATGGTTGTCCGTCTAAAAAAAAAATCAATAAAAAGGTCTCCCTGTCACCCTCAAAGTTCACGCCACACATGGATTCTAAAGGGCTAGCATGTAAAAAAGTGTGGTTTTAGTTCTGTGAGCTGGTACAGTATGAGCTCCTTGCAGAAGTCAGGGAAGCAGAAAGCGCTTTGGGATTTAACAGCAGATCACAGATCAGTTTATCAAGGACAGTACCTTAAATCTTTAAACAGCTATTCAGTGGATGAACGCTCTCAATTTAAATTCATTGCACTACAGAATGTGTAAACTTATCTTGCCTTATTAATATAATAAATATTATAAAAATGCAGTCCTAGCATGTAATGTGAATGGTGCTGCTGTGTAGGAAATTATCCAGAAGGAAAATGGCCAAAAAATCCTGAAATCACAGACAGATTTTCTCTGATGTTGATTGAATGCAAAAATAAAAACAGAAAAAAGAAACACACATATATAAAATGACAGTTTTCTAAATCAAGTAATTTGTGCAGTAATCATCATCACCTTGCGTGCCAATCACAACCATTTCAGTGCGGTGACTACCCTTTGATTGGATTGATCTGAGGCTCGCTTACCCAGAATGCATTACATAACATGAAGGTCGTGCAGATTGTAGACGTGCCTGTCTTAGAGGTGCTAAAGATAACCTTGGGTTGTCTTTTTAAAATTAATCAAGCTTATGATGCAGCAGTGTATTTGGGTGGCATTAGGTGTATAATCATTACTGTATGATGATTTTTTTGAGATGTTTCACAGCTTTGACTGTAGCACGGAATGGTCACCTAGTACAGATCCTTCACACTTTCGGGTTAACAACGAGGATCAATTTTATTTAGTGGATGCAGTACAGGACAGACCCTCGTCACATTGTTAACAAGAGTGGAGTTTTGGCACAAGAGACGAGCTTGTGAACCTACTGTATGGGATTAAGAACTGAGATCCAGCTTGGCCAAAATCTCCTGAGCACCTTACTAGAATCCAGGCTTTCAATTTTGGATACAGCAACTAATTAATCAGGTATAAAATAATGCATCGAGAGTGCCGTAAGATAAATATTACAATAGTTAATTATGGCTCTTATAAAAAATGTTATTCTACCTTTCACGATAATAGCATGAACGCTCAGAAAGAATGGCACTTTGCATGAAACATGATATTCTCAGCTATTCCTGGAAACAATGTACCTCCCAGTTCATCTTCAGAAAGCACGGATCCTGCCAACAGTGCGCGCTCTTAGTCTCAGGTCCCTGCATTTTATCTCGGCATTATAAATGCATGAGCAGTCGGCTGATGGAAAAAAAAAAATCCCGATGAGCAGGGGAAGAAAAAGAGGGGGAAAAAAAATCGAGCCACTGCATCTAATGATTCCCAGATATTGGGTCACACTGCGTCTGTGAGCTTTTAATTTAAAAACCGCTACCTGAGTTTTTCCGAGAGCAACGGATGCGCCGACAAAGTCAGAAATCTAGCATGCCTGCAAAATAAAAAAATAATAATAATATCTTTTAACTGAAGCACGTGCGTGTTTGTCCATTGGTGTGTTCAATAGAAGTTAATTAAAAATATGTTCAAAAATGTTAGAGGGAAGGATGGAGAGTATTGCAGACACCACGGTGCCGGGGGTCTGTTATCGACGTCTTTGATCACTGCTGCCCTGGGCCTTTACATAATGGAGACCAATGCGATTTAAACAATAAGCATCACATGAGCTCTGAAATGAAGGATTCCAGAAAACGCCCTCGCGTGAAACAGAAATTATTACGATTTAACCTCATCCTCATCACGATTGCCCTATCTGCATACCTAATTTTTCATCCAGCGCCAAGAAGAAAAGAACGTACAGCGGAGGCATGGTAGGGGGCACAATGGCGTTCACACGGCTGACCTAATCAAATCTGAATTAGAGCGATTTCATGAGGTACAGATGGAACCTGTAGCACGTCTAATTTGATGCTGGATTTCGTTATGATGGAGTGTTATCTTCGTCCAGATGGCACAGCTTGTATTTATAATTCATATTTCAGTTTCTTTTTTTCCTCTTTTCCTATGAACTGAATGAAAGAACAGAAGAGGCAGACGAGCTTCTCAGCCTCATGTAAAATACCTCAAGTACGTCCACATATTATTAATAAGAGAACAAAGCAGAATGCGGGAGCCGCTGTCGGGAGACGTAACCGGAACATTAGCCTTAAATCCCAAGTGATGCACTTGACCTCCTGTGGTGGGCAGTATGCTTGACAAAGGGAGAGGAAGTAGCCAATAGGGGACACGTCCAAACAGTGCCATTATGTCCGCATGCGAGGCCACATTCGTACTGCAGAAGTCTAACATATTTATAAAGCATTTCGGCTCCAATTCGCATGCAACCCGTGGTTATGAGAGGCGCATATGTGACTGAAAATATTTAGCTGGTACTTGATCATCTCACACCATTTAATTTAAATAATTTAACATTATGTAAATAGCAACATTTCCACCATATTGGAAGATGGCATCGGGTTTGCCTCCAGGGAAGAACGGGGGGAAACGCAATAAGGCAGACAAAAACAAGGGGTATCAGATTACAAACAGGCACAAATGGCCGAACACAATAAGCTCGAGGAAAACAAGAGGCACTCGCTCTGGCAGAAAAAGAGACGTACTTTGAGTTTTAGAGCACCGGCCGCCATAGTTTACCATATGCCACTCGGGGACAGAGAGCTGTAGAGTGACGGGGGGACATTGAAATTCTGATTGGACTTGTTTTATCATGAATATCATGCTGTCTGGGGGATTCACATGCAGGTATCGGAAAGCAATTTGTCCGCGGGCCCAGCCAGTAACTCAAAGCCGATTGCCGCGTGGTCATGCTCATGTTAAAGCCTCCTTCCCAGAGGATCCGCTGTTGTCATTAGGCACGGAGATAATGGCTCCATCCTGTAGCCGCTCTGGCTGTGTCAGAAAAACAGGAACGGGTTTCAAAAATAACAATAAAATAAAGTTTTACTGTATAGTTCTGGGCAGCTTCACTCTGCAGTATCCCCGGGAGCTAGAAGAAGGGAACGGGTCCTTGCTTGCAGCAATGGTCCATAAACAGGTAGCTGGTTGAATGTGGGATTGTGGTGCAGCGTGTTTTATGATGTTGCGCGTCTAGCGCGGCTGGTAGCTGTAGAGCTTTGTGCTTCCCATGGCCTGCGCTCCTATTCGAATAGCATGGAGAACCAGGCAAACTCGATGGGGGGGCAGTGGCTCTTGTTTTTATGCAAATCGAGTGCTGTTATTTTCCTTACTTGTTCGTTCGGTTGTGATCCTAATCATACAGGAATCGCATAACATTATCTCTTTTGCATGGTTAAAGCCCTCACGGAGAAGCTCTTTGATCACATTGCACATACCCTTATAAATCATTTATATTATGTGAAATTAAAACTGTAAAACCGGCTGTATTAGCCATCCCAAAAGCTCAGCGTAACAGCGATGTTTGCAATACGGCAGCACTGCTCTAACCACTACTCCCCCTGGAGTCTGTTTTAGGCATTATTCATTTTTTTTAATGATTTTGCTCTCATGTCTGACGTTGTCCTCTATCACAAATAGACAATTTAACCTGATTAGAGCAGCTCTCCAAACAAAATTGCAGCATTTGTTGTTAAATTGAGTCCTGACATTTACGACAACCGAAACGTTTATGGACGCCGTTTTTTCCCGTCACATTTTGCAGGTCTGAAACTGTGCCATATTCAAATGAATAGCACGTAAATATTTACAACATATAGGAGGTTTCTTTATAACAGCCTTCCCGGTAAGCCTGCTGCCTTACAAGGAATAGAGACAGAATTCAAGGATAATTACCAGTTTGCTTATGCACCGCATGTACATTTGGATAGAGTTTGTAATTAAATGAATGGAGATGAGGTGACACATTAATATAAATGTTCTGCTGGTGTCCTTCCATCCAAGGTGATGTGACTGGTGTTACTGTTTTTATACTGAGGATTACAAAAAAACTGACAGCGAACCAGAAATGCCTGCGTTTCCAATCAGTTTCCAAGTAAAGTAATCTGGTAATCCTAACTTAGTGCCTGTGTAATTCTTCTAAGAACCTTTAAGTTATCCCAAAGAAGTATGGCATCTAGCAATCCTCAGCACTTAGGAGACAATGAATCCAATGCAGATAGGCTACTGAGAACAAATTATTATCGTATTAACCTAAATTATGGCTTATGTCTTGCTTCTGATAATGCACAGAAATCTCTGCATAAGGGGAAATATTTGAATAGCAGTTCTGTATAATTTGCCAGCCCAATAATAAAGCATAAATGCATAAATTGTTCATGAACTGTGCAAAACAATATTAAGTAGGTGCAAACTTTTATTGAATATATTTGCAGTTTAATCATGTACTTTAAATTGTTCTTTGAGTGCAGCACTTCACACGGAATGTAATTTCTGTGTTTAACTTCCTTATCTGGCTCCTTTGCTTTTAAGATGACATAAATTTGTTTATTTGTTTTAGCGCTTTAGCATTTCCTCGCGCGGTATAATGTAGAGCAAAAGGCTCTGCATAATGTCCCCATAACGTCCTTTCCATCAAAGGCAAAGCAAAAAGTGCTTCTTCGCCCTACAGAGGGAAGACCCGGGGTCCTGCGGCTGCTCTTCTACAAATGTCCCGTCACACATTCGTAGAGTGTCTGGGAGATAGAAAACCACCAATACTGTAGTGTCTGTGACTTAATATTCCAGCATCCTGCATCACTCTAATGAAGCAAAACAGGCTGTTATGTACTGGGCCATTAAACAAAGGATACATACATTTTATGTCCAGTAGAAACACAAAGTTTACAAAACCTGTGATGTAATGAAGGGGTTGCTGCTCATATGGCCCAGTGGACTCAGAAGTACACATGAACACTCTGCTGAGATGACTGAGAAAACCTCGCCATGCAAAACGGAGCCAAAAACAAGACTTCTGTCAACAGATTGCTTTGTTTCCGGTGAAGGCTTTGAAGTTTCCATCAAAAAGATTAGATTATAGCAGGGGTCTCCAACTCCGGTCCTGGAGAGCTACCATCCAGTAGGTTTTCTATCCTACCTGGCTTCTGATGAGCCACACCTGTTCTCAGGTAAATACCAGGAGCAGGTGTGGCTCATCAGAAGCCAAGTGGGACAGAAAACCTACTGAATAGTGGCTCTCCAGGACCGGAGTTGGGGACCCCTGGATTATAGCTTCGCATAAGTGGTGATCTCTTAAATAATTCAGCTAGGTTAAGCATTTCCCTTGTGCATTGACTTTAACCAACAGCCAAACAGTAAATTCATCAAGAGCTCAGCTGGACCAAAAACGGCGCCACCTGTGGTTCACATGGAGATGTTCTGGGCGCCCCTGTGTGGCTACACTGCTTTTCTAAAGTGAAGCCCAGGTTCACAATCTGCTGCTTTAGTCCATAAATGCTCTGTTGGACTGCCTAGACTCTAATATGGAGAACTGCCCTAAATTACCTCTTCACAGTGGAGTGCATTGGTAATAATTAAGGCAGACAGTTCTAATATGACTATCGTTCGAACTTTTTGGACAGAGGCTCCACAGGAGATAATTATACGAAGCTCGGGTGTTGTACGTTACGTTCACATCAAAGAACCTTCAAAAAAAACGTAATATGAATCTATGGAGGGGGTAAATGAAAACAATTTAATCGTTAAAACAAGGAGACCTACAGCAAGTCTTGAAAAGTCAGTGCCAGCCTCCATTATCGGTAATTACCAAGTGCAACTATCTGCACAGAAACACGCAACTCTTAGGGGTGTGTAAGAGAAGCTGGACCAGGTCAAGCGGGCCAACCTCTCTTCTATTGTTTCACTACAGTTCTCATTGCAATTAAAGCACGCATCTTTTACAGGAACACGTTATTCATTTCTCTCTGCAGGTATTTAACCACCTTGCACCTTGCTTTAGGGTCAAACAGAATGAGCCCCTATGGGACTGAATCTTCTGAAAGACCGTCATACCACCCTGTTACTGTGAGTGCTACACCGAGATAGCTCCATCTCCGCAGAGAAAAATGAAAACGATCTCGGCCATCCTCCCTGCTTTGGTGCTGGAGCTAGTGGGCCAGTTACGCCGTGGTGGGGTTTGTCCTGGCACGGAAGAGCGAGCCCCCATCCTGTAAGGCCTGATTTGGAGATGGATGCAGCCTGTCAGCGAGGCCCGCCTTCATGCCCGCTAGACTCTGGGAGGTCACAGGAAGAGCACTCAAACCGCCATCAATCTCTGTCTGGCCCAGTCAGCTCCATCTCCCCCGACAGCCTCCAATATCCATTTAGTCACTTCAGAAAAACTGCTTACGTGTATAAAAAGGTCGGCGGAATCTATTGACCTGTGATACCTGCACGTCCGTGTAAATAAGCAAAGCTGAGATGGGGTAGCCAAATTCATGGCGATTTAATGGATATGAGTCACAACTAAACGTTTATTACACGGTGAAAATTATTGCTACAGTTAAAGTCAGGGTAAAAATCATTATTTTTGTCATGCAAACACATCGTTTTAAGGCACCTGCAATACATTTTTTAACCAATGTATCTGATTTATAATAATTGTATTGTACTGTATATACTATCATTTTATACACTAAGTGTAGAGTTATTTTGAGTAGGCAATTAATGAGAGACATTGCCACTTGGCTAATTTATCAAGTTCTGAATAAGTGCAAATTCAGGACAACTCATATTATTCAAACAGTGCAAATAAATAAATAAATTCGTCCTGTTTCTGCCAGACAAATTTAATTGTTTTGAGTGAGATGAGTTTCTGATTCTCTCGATGTGCATTTTAATGCCGTTTCTGACAGAGGGTCACACAGCTTTCATCAAATCACACTTGAAATCTTCAAACACGCCTTTACAGGTAATTCATCAGGAAGGTTTCAGTCCTTTCAGAAATACCACAAAATCTGCGTCGTTTTACTGATCCTCAGAAAGCGGCTAATAATTCAGTTAAAATTTATCTCAGTTTGCATATTCAAAATAAGTCACAAAAGTGATATCGGTTCGACTTTTGCAAGCCAATGTCATAAGAATACTTTCACACACTAGTGATTATGTAGAGTGACTGACATCTCCTTCAACCCAGGCTGATTTTAAATTATGTCCCCACATCAACTTCAGTTCAACTAAAATATAATGAATAAAATGAACAGGTATAAAAGTTCATTAAATTAATTTTTAAATATACAATAAATGAGTCTCACTGAAAAGACTGTTATCCTCCATGCATCCTAATGTTGCCTGATAGCAAGCATTAGTCGCAGAGAGACTAATATATA
>JAODLC010000007.1:18225191-18236275 GCA_026781145.1 Hippopotamyrus pictus | reverse complement strand
GCATACGTTTAACATGACCCACCTTCAAAACATGTGGTGTACGCTGACAGTATTCCAAAAGTATTATAAATTACACTGGGACAGGCGGCTTTCCAAGGCATAATCCATACGACTAAACAGATCAAGGCCAGACACATGGGTAGCCTGTCCCGTGTCGCCATTTAGACTATAATTATTTTTTTAATAAATAGAGAGGAGACCACCAGGCAAAAATGCAGACACGGCCTTTCCGCAGATTAAATGGGATCACTGAACTAATTGAAAAGATGGCAGCCCAAGTCAGGGCTCTGCTCCTGTCTCACATGTAGTACTTCTCAGGAGCTGTGGATGCAGTGTGGCTTGGACTCAACATACAGGTCAGATGTACAACAGAGGAACTGCTGAACGGATCATACAGAAGATTCTTACATTAATTGTAGTAATTCAATGAAGCTTTATTTGGCATTAGCGTGAATATGTTAGAGTTCTTCAGTTCTTGCATATCCCATCTTCTCTCTGATGAGCCATATACAAAAAAGGTTGCTTGGGGTCTGAGAACAGGGTCAGTCATTTATCCAGTAACTCTTCCAACAGAGACAGGATTTGAACTGGTGACCTACCGATTGCCAGAACAGAGGCCTAAGCCACTCAACCTCACAGCAGGACGTTACCCATAACAAATATTTTTCCACACTCCCATCCTGTCCAAGTTACCCCCTGCCTCAAGTCTTGCGCTTCCTGGGGTAGACTGACTGCAAGCCAGTCCTCATCCCAACATAAGCAGCAGAGGTTGAGGTTTCAGGTCCAGAGAGTGCAAATCCAGACCAAGATTTTGTTTCAACCAACCAGTCGAGTACTCTGTGATACTCAACTGGTTGGCTGAAACAAAATTTTGGTTTGTATATGTACTCTCTGGACTTGAAATCTCCACCTCTGATAAGCCGTTACATAAAATAAATTGATGTATAGACAATCTGACACATTATTGCACTACCAAAAGAAATATGTGTCATGACCATAATGCACGGTAGCGAGGGAAATATCTTTTGTTGTGTGCTGCGGGGTAGCTAATAATTTTCAGGCTGTAGAATTGTTAGTTGTAGACAGCGATTGTATCATTATTCTTATTATATTCTGCACAAGGATCTGCTGATCGTAAACTACAGTGCATTCACATTAGTGGATATCTGCTAGACCCTTCTGTATATCTTCGAATCATTTAAAAAACATTTTATAAAACAATTCCCCTCACAGCAACATTTACTAAGAAAGTTAGTGGGTCATTGTGCTTTTTAATGCTTACTAAAGTCATTGTTAAGTAGTCATTAATTTTATTACTTTGGATTAATATTAATGCCGGTGAAATCAATCAACCTTTGGACTGAAGTGCTTTAATTACCTTAAAAAGCTTATTAAAATCAGTCCAAAAGTTCAACAGCAGACCTGTTTTCATGCTCCTTTGTAAGACTGAATTAATTAGTAATAATATGGTAATATTTGTTTAAACACATATTACTGAAAATCGATAATTAGCTGACATTTTGTGGGATAATGTTGTGAAAATTATGTATCTGAGTCATTGCATTGTCAAAGCACAGTTGGCAACGACAGTGTGCCAATTAGCGACGTTTAACGACTTCGCATTGGTTATCTCATTAGTTCCATGAACTTAAACCAGAGGGTGACTAAATCTGCATGGTTATTTCCCCCGGCGTGGGAGCCCCTGTTTTTTTTTTATTTTTTATTTAAAAAAAAAAAAAAATAAAAAAAATCCGTTCTTATTTTACTCGAAAGGCACTGGTAACCATTTTATAAAAGCATCAAGGCACTCAGTGTCACGGTGCATCAGGAACGTAATGACAGAACAAAAACATCCCTCTGCTCTAAGTATGCTCACCATGCATCAGGTTTTACTGCTCCTCTCTTGTCAGGTCTGCGATAGAACAATTTACTGCAACAGTATAGTGTCATCTCTGTGTTATGATGGCAGACACATAACAGAGAGTAATAGAACGTAACGGGAAATCCATGAGGTATGGTCATTGCAAACCGACTGTGTGATCCACATAAAGCTCACAGACACATTCCATAAAAATGCTCTTTTTGACTTTGCACCTCTATTAAAAATTTAACTACTTTTCAAACCTGGTACCATACTTGGTCGGCACATCATTTTATTAGCTATTTTTGCCATGTTCAGTTTTGAAGTAAACACATAGATGGCATCATAAAACTATCCTCTGTATCTGGTTTTGACACTTGGTTTATTTTTGTATACAAATATTCATTCAAAATGTCACACCTTGTTCTGTCAAAAATAAAAACATGTCACGCTGACAATTTCAAAGACCGCTTCTTCTATCCTAAAATATACCAGGATATGATTCCTTTTTGGCTTTCTTGCTCTTGTCAGTCAACTTTATTTTGACATGCTAAAAAAACAATAGCTGTTTAAAGAGTACATTGGCTTTTCTTGGAAAAGGAATCCATATTTCTTACAAAATTCATTTAATGGAACTGGATTCAAGTTAATTTGATCTCTATCTAACAGCCATTAAAAATCTTCCAAAATTGTTTAATTAAGATAATATACCAATGTATATTACACACACTGTGGATGTTGCTAGGTTAATGGTCAGTCCAGTTTTCATGCAAAAAAAAACAATAATTTCAAAAGAAAATACTGTACATATGATAATGTTATGCTTTATGTGTCTTATCAGAAAATATGCTAAGGAAAACCTATATTACTAGTACAAGGTTTGTATATATTTATTTATCCAATGCAACAGATAATTGAGAAAGCAAGATCCGAAGGACCCTGGAAAAACTGAGGGTTAAGGGCTTCGCTGGGGGGTCCCAACAGTGCAAGCGGTGCCCTGACTCTGGAATTTGAACCCCACAGCCTACTGGTCAAAGGCTCAACATCCTGAACCACACGGCACAGCCACATACACAAATATCATTTCATTTGTAGACCCTGTCTATCATTTTGATTACAGCCTGTCGAGTTATGCATGTTTACACGGTCGCACAAGTATAGCCGCAATTACACACCGGCGTGTAATTCAAATAGAACAACTTAAGTGTATTTCTGTGACTAAATATCAAAACGGCGATATTAAAATGCTAGCATCTTACACAGCAGCCATCATGCAAAAGGTCAGAATTGTACGGGATCTTCACCTGGAACCCCTGGGCAGGCTTCAACAGCAGACCTGTTTTCATGCTCCTTTGTAAGACTGAATTAATTAGTAATAATATGGTAATATTTGTTTAAACACATATTACTGAAAATCGACTGTTCAGGGGATTTGAAACTGGGAAGATGGGAGGGTGAGGTGCAAGCAACCCCTGGGTTAAGAACTTCCAGACAACTTGTACTTACAAATGTACTGCCATTTTTATAGAAAATGTACTGCCATAAGGGCTATTATATAGAAAATTTGTGTCAAATACAATAGGTCATGGGTCATAAAGACTTTTGCGCACTTTGTGGCACTTGTGAAAACATTATTATTTTCGAATTTAAAATTAGACCTTTACATGATAAATCCTTCATTTGGCATTTTCACAAATACATTGGTACTCTTCTCTTTGCTTACCCCATCTTGCTCCCCGTAGCTTGGGGGTCAGAGGGCAGGGTCGGCCCATGTGTGCTGCCCCTGGAGCTGGCCGTTAAGGGCCTTGCTCAAGGGCCCATGGACATGTGACTGTTCTGCTGAGGCTGGGGCTTGAACTGGTGATCTTCTGATCACAGCCACTCACCGCCTGCCAAAGAAGCCCCAGAATGATGCTTGGAAATCCCAGACTGGGAATTGAACCCAGGCTATGGCAGAGAGAATAGCAAATCCTGACTGCTAGACCACCAGGGACTCCCTAGGTTTCTAGCAGAGGATGGTTTTAAATAGTTCAGTTGTGTCCCTGCCCAATATCAAACTCTGCCCTACACCATTGTGCTTGTCCCATACTTAACAATGAGATGACTTAGCTTGTCCCTGGCTACGTAGACTAGGGGGTTTAATGGCTTGTGTTTCCTCTGAGGACGATCTCTGCGGGGGCTTTTCCTCTCTAATTAATAATCGGGGTATATGGCTGACACCCCACAAGATTATTAGAGAAGTCATTAGAAAATATGGTTTCTGTCCTCATCTGGCACACGTATGAAGGAACACAGCCGCCCAGGGGGACTGGGCCACAGGGCTGCCAGTGTTTTGTTCCGGAAATTTAATTGCACCATCTACAAACTTGTTCCTGTGAGTATTACATTATAATGACTCTGTTTGAACACGAAATTAAAACGAAAAGTCTTTTCTCCGGCCTGAGATAATCTTAATGGAACAATAGTATAGTTAAGCTGTAAGTCTTATTTGACTTTAAGCCTCGTATTATCAATTTGACGATAAAATTCAGTTAGTCTCGACTGCCATTCAAATGTAGCAAATACTATAATTTCCTTATCTGCAAGCTCTCATTTTTTACAATGATTCCCCCCCCCCACACACCACACCGCATTTTTTCAACCAGTTCTTGCAATACGTTAAAATGGTGGCTCTCCACTTGGTGGATTTCAAATGAACAATTTTCTTTCAGGAGGAATACATCCAGGCAGGATCAATTCATTTAAACCGCAATAAACTGTTTGTAAACCGAATCAAACCTTTGCAATAACACCCATCTTTAAATTGCATTTGAAATAAATTAGACGGCATAATATCCTGTATTCTACATAAGTGATTATTTTCAGCTGGTTAAATGCTCTTTATATCTTGATAGGACAGCATAAAAATGTGCCCTACGTACATTAAGCACAACATTAATTTAATTAAACCGTCCTAATGCTTTATGTTTTCTACCTATAATTGCAGCAACAATTGGGCAAAATGAAACACCATAATCTACTACGTGATTATATACAAAGAATAAATGTGGGGAGTGAAGTACTCAACATGGGTACTGATTTATTGAGGAAAAATCCCTTGTTCTTTTACTTACAAAACAGACATAAAAGTTACCTTTCAATTTCAGGGCCAAGCTGCTTTCTGTCATACATCCATGAAGATAAGGAAACTCTTCATGTTGATGATTTATTTAATGAAGTAAGTAATTAATAAGAAATTACATTATGAATGAACTGCGAATGGGCTCTTTATGTTAGAGGCCATGCTGAAGTGTATCGATCTGTTAGGGCTCCGTTTAATAAATAACCACTTGAATTTGAGGCCAGTTTTGTATTACGAATGGACAAAGTTTTGCTGAAAGTCAAACAAAACTCAACCTTCGTACGAATTACACATAATAGGGGCCGTTTTCCAGACCTTAAATAATCAGAAACAACATATTTCTCATCATTTCCTATTCCATTTTCCTATTCATTCCGTTCATTTGAATCCCATATTTGACCTCAATATGAAAAAATAAAAGGTTTTTAATAAGACCCCACCTATCCTAGTCACTCCTGTGATTTTCACAGTTTTCGTACCTGTTTATAATTTCTCTCAAACTAGCTCCCGAAATCCACATATATGGAGTATTTTTCAAGCAGCGGGACCCATCCGGCAAATAGACATACGTTACATTACACGACGCTACACAACCATTTGCATAATGAGCCATAATGTCAGCCAATAATTGGCAATTTTAGCGCTTTGCTATGCCATATTAAGGTCTGAAAGGAGGCTGCGTGGCTTTAAGCAAAGTCGGGCCCTTGGGGGCATGCCGGTGGAGCATCATTAGAAGACTGGAGTGGTTGGTGCACAGGGAGAGGTGGATGAGGGCAAAGAAGAAAGAGGGGAAAATTAATGGATGTCTCTTTGCTAAAATGGAGCAGGTCTCGTCATTTCTGTCTTTGATGCCGGCACAAGAGGCACTCTCTGAGAAGCCTGCCTGTTGAAGGTCTATTAATCTTCCATGTACTTGTTGACAAAAAAAGGAAAAAAAAAAAATCACCATCAGGATTACATCTTGCAAATATCTGCTGTGGGAAAGGTAAAGGGACACGATCCATCCCAGTGAATTTAACTATACAAATTCCTATGAATCTTTTATTGTACATGAGCAAAGTAATTGAAGCAATGACAGGGCTGACGAGATGCACTGAGGATTACATATCTAATGATAACGATTAATACTTCATCTCATATACTTGCAGCGCGAATGTCATTCAGATTACACAAAGGTGCCATATGGCGACATTTGTTAAGGAGGCACATAACCGATATTTTACTGCAAACAAGGAATGCAGATTCAATCACGTTTTCCATGCTGTTGGAAACCAGCATTTCATCCATCCATCCATCCACTTCTGGGGGGTCCGGGGCCTATCCCGGAAGCTATGGGCACGAGGTGGGGAACAACCCAGGATGCGGGGCCAGCCCATCGCAGGGCACACTCACACACCACTCACTCACACATGCACACCCCAGCATTTCATATTTTCCAAATATTTAATCAAAATATACACGGCCCCTAGATCACTGAGCTACTGCATCAATCCTGGCATCATCAATGCAGCGAAAACGCAGATACCATGAACTACGTAAAACTGAGCACTGCGCCAGGTGTCATTATTGTACTCCATATGGCTTTCGTGCCAATATATTATAGATTAGCAGCTTGGGCTCTGAGGCACAAATATAATGATTAAAAAATTGCCACAAAGCTAAAAGATAGCCATGAGAACACTTGCAATGAGAACTTTTAATTATACAGGGATGAGAAACTGTGAGTATAAACACTGCCATTTCTGTATAACTCACACCACACGTGCGGGCACGTGTGCGCCCTTATACGGTGAACAGTTTTTCAAGGTTTCAGTTATAGAATTAGGGACTTTGATTTTTGCTCCTCCTTGCAGTAAAAACACGTAGTCTGTCAGGGTAAACGGAAAGGACAAGCCTTGCGTCATGTAAAATTTTGCCATTGATGCAGTCCTAACAGTATGTTGCAGATAAGCCAATAAATCAATCACGCCACCGAGCTCAGAGTGCTGTCATGGCGACGATATCTGACAAGTGTAAAATGCTTCTGGAGAACTCATTGATGGCTTCTCCACCCTGGCTGCGTTCAGTAAGTTACGGCAAATGGAGCATTAGCTGCCGTTTGGCACAGACTGAAGCCTACACAGCGCTACCCAATGGCTTTCCTCCAACATGTGTAATATGATTCTTGTAAATCATATTCACCAGTACAGTTCCGAAATACAGATATTTAAGGAAATTCTTCAAGGTGTACAGTGCCGTTTCACCAGGCAGCCAATTGGCTGGAGTTGAGACAAAGTACAGAATCAAAGACTAAGTTTCATGGCTAAATTAAAAATACTTATTTCATGCTGTCACGTTTGGAGGCGAAGGAAGACGCAGGGCTGCGTGACTTCTCAAGGAAACAGGGTTTATTCGGGGAATCCAGCGAGACATGGACATCATGACAATACAATGACAGATCTGGAGAATACTGACTGAGACATGGACTAAATACACATGACAGGCTAAACTGAAGAAGCAACAGGTGAGTACAATCAGGAATTAACACGAGGTTAACGAGGGGCCGTGGCACACATGAGGATCGTACGGAGCTGGGCGTGACACATGCCAGTACATCACAGAACATACGATGCAAAGATAAGACCTTAAGCTATCACTACTTATAACATGCAATTAGTGATCAGTGGCCTAAACACTAAATATCATCCTTGTTTAATCTCATTTTGAAATGCCATCTCAGAGTACTCAAATGTAAAATGTACAAAAAGAATAAAAATCAAGCTTTGATATGGTGTGTACTTTTCAGCATGGTACAGGTTTGTTTTCCAGTGGAGTTAATGACATTTCCTCTTATTGCTTCCCATAAAGTCCCTATCCCGAACATTATGAGTCTCTAAAGAACATATATTTGCATACATTTCTGGTTCTGCTGTGTGGAAATTCATTTTTTTTCTATAAATAACACACATTTTCACTTTTAAACAGTTTTATTTAAGTTTTTTGTTATATTACACACTCTAAAAAAATATATCTATAAAAAATTTGCATGCCTTTTTTTTTTAAAAAAAAAATTCCGGTTTCAATTATTGAGAAAACCGATTGAGTATTTTATAGTTAGACTAACTTAAATGCTTAAGTACAGCCAAAAAGATTTGCCTTTACTTCTGCAAATCTAATTTTAAGTTAAAACAACTTATATCACTACAACTTTTAAATAACGTCTTCATTAATATGAACTTCGCTGTTTTTCCATCTTATTTTATCTCCGACTTATGGCCGTTCTCCACCACATCAGGTAATGTATTTCTGGTCAGCTATTGCAAAGCGGAAGCTGAATAACTTGAACCCCAGCTTTCAGGGAAAAGTAAAATCTTTCTATTGAGTTTTTAAAAGGACTAACACAGGAACTCGATAAACCCCAAACTGAATGCAGCCCATAAACATGGAGAGGTCTGACGCTGACAGTAAATATTTGTCATATCCTTAAAGTTGATGACATTTGAACTGAAGCAGTCTTCTCTTGTTATGTCTCATTACTGAAGTAAACTAAGCCCTCTCAACACAAAATGATGTTTTCAGAGGTAAGACTTGGTGTATTTAAGCAATGTTGCTAGTCAGGTGCATCTCAATAGGCAATGTTACTACAGTAAGCACACGTCATCTCCATATGGCTCCAAAAACATGACAGCGAGTTGCTTACTCCAAAGGCCTGCACATTCTCTATACCTCATGGTAATAGCATCTTTGCCAGTTTCTGGGTACCTTACATAAGGCATTACATCATGTTACTCGTAGATTGTAAAGGGGTAGATCGAGGCCAAAATGCAAAGACTGCTGTTTGTCCTCCAAGCTGTTCCGTGTAACCCCCCTTTGAAATACATAAATAATGAACAAATAATCACACGTGTCAGTTCAGAGAGTCGCTGCCAGGTGCGGTATGTTGTTGAAATGAAGATGATAAAAATGACCATGTAAGACTTGGCTTCGGTAGCCTAAAGCAAAACACAACCTAGACAAATTACAGCATTTACGAAAGAAAAAAAGGCTCGTTTTGACTCAAAAAGACATATTGGGAAGACTGTCCCACTGTAAGACGGCACTGTCTTTGAAATGCAAATTACATAAGAATTGGATAAGACTCTTGAATTGTTTGGCAAAAGACATGAGGTAAGAACATTTAACTGCAAAGAAATGCCCAAAAACTTGAATAAACAATTTTAAAAAAGTGAACATGTGTGGTGTTTACAACAGGAATAAACTCTCCTCATAAAATGTCCACTGCAGCTCATCTCAACTCTGCTACCTGAGTGACCCAGAAGGTAATTGGAAGATTTTCTGCAGACAGATGATACAAAAGTTTAACTTTTTTGGCATAAATGAGAAATATTACTAAGCAGGAAAAATAGTACCTTTCAGTATGAAGAATTTCATTCGAGTTGTGCAGACCAGTGATATGAGGTTTATGACTTGCCTGTCCTGCGTTATGGCCCAGTCAGTCCAGTGAGCTCAATCCCACCAGAACATGACTCATCCAGCATAACGATGACCCCAAACATCCACAAAATGACCAGAATGGTCAAGCCAACACTAACACAAAGGGTTAATCAAACGATTCAGGAAACCTATGCATGCAATATTTGCTGTTAAATGTAGTGCAGCCAGGTACCTAATCTAAAGGTTCACACACACACACACACACACACACACACACAGAATATATTTAAGGGACAGAAAACAAAGGCACACACAATATGAATAACTGTGTACTGTCTGTTTAATGCGTTTCTCTACATCAATACACAATCTGCTCATCTTTTAGATAAAAACTGTTCAGCCATTATTACAGATAATAGAGCTTCACAAACTGTATTTATTGCATTTTATCCTTTTAATTGTTTTTCTTTTTCCCCCTGCCTTGTGCCCTTGGATGGATTTTTATCATTAAAAAAATATTTTATGGTAATAATAATAATGACGATTATTTAGGATTATTATAAAAATAGGTCAAATACTAAAAAAAATAAATTAAAAATATGGTAACACTTTACTTGAAGCTGTCATTTATAATGCATTATAGATACCTTCATAATACATTCATAATAGGTGTCGCTGCGTGGCATGGTGCAGGTGAGGAAATGAGAGTGACGATCCACTGAAAGTTCCAAGAAAAAAGGGGTTTATTAACAGAATTGAACATGGAGGGGAAAACCACAAAATATAAGGAACCATGAGGGGTCAGAACTGAAACTGAAAAAAAAGATAAAAGAAAAAAACTAAAGAGAACAATAAACGAACAGACTAAGAAACTGGGCAACACTGGGAACAGAACTAGGAGAGTAACACACAATAACAAAGCACAACAACTCACTCAAGAAAGGAGTCAGGAGCTTAAATTCAGACAACCGGGCTAATGAGGGTGCAGGTGTGGCACATGAAGCTAAACAACCAATCATCAGAGACACAGGACAGTAAGCAACAGGTGAAGTAACTTCCAATAAATGAGCACTAAACTAGGGAATCTTAACAAGCGCGGGAACTAGGAAACATTAAGCACACACTAGGATAATACACACGGAAAAGTACAGGCAGACCCAAACTAACACAGCGCACGAGCAAGGCAACTAAAACAGGGAAGCAACGATAGCTAATAACAAACAGGAGGAAACTGGAATCAAAAATTTAAACAACATGTCATGCTGGCTTAGAACTCCTGATCAGAAGGTTCTCCATTTTCAAACCCCACCCTTAGCCCAATGAGCCATACATCAGGCAGGAACAATAGTTAAAAGCATTAGGGACTAAGACAGAGGAGGGAACCGTTTGGCCAGCAACACCCAATGGCCAAACTGAGACCAAACACATAGGACAGAAATGGACTATATGACATAGAGGAGGACAGGCGGAATAATCAGCAATACCTCCTGGCCAAATGGAAAAAGGTCACAGAGGGAGGGGTCAGATATAATATATAGTATAGTCATGTTTATAATGCTGAATAATGCATTATAATGTGTTAGCAATGTGTTCATAGATTCTTAAAGCCATGTTGGTAACACTTTACTTAAGGTACGTGTGTGTAACGCATTATAGATACCTTCATAATGCATTATAATGCATTCATAA
>JAODLC010000007.1:18203192-18221179 GCA_026781145.1 Hippopotamyrus pictus | reverse complement strand
GGGGGGGGGGCGGGTGGTGTGCTTTCCTGAGCGTTTTTCTGGAAGGTTCCGAGCGTTCTCGTGGCCATAACGGGAAACGCTTTCCTGGGTGAAAAGACTGTGCTAATTAACGGAATGGGACTTTAAGCGGTCCAGCCGGGTGTGTGTCACCGTGTCGTGGATGCCGTATCGCGAAGGACAGCTTGCGTGTGAAGTGCGGGAGATCTGTAGGCCGCGCAAGGCATCTGAAATTACTCTTTTGAACCACCAGGGAGAGTCCACAAAGGAACTGAATTTATTTTGTCACAAAGACATACTGAGAGCAAAAGGAAAGCAAAAAAGCCCCCTTTAAATCCAGATTCAGTATTTCACTATGTTCATATAACAGACTGTCATAAGAGTTACATGAGAGCTGTAATGTCTTAATTTTTCAATGCATCCCATGGACGATGTTAAACACTTTGTTCAAGACCCTTTTCCAACGATAGATAAGAATATGTGTGACCTCACACAAGCAGGGCTGTGTTTGTCACTCTGGAGACACCAGCCCCAGCATTGTAGAGAAAGTATGTGGCCAACAGGGGGCCCCAAGACCTTGGGGACCCTAAAGCAGTGTTTCCCAACCCAGTCCTCCGGGAACGACAGACAGTCCACGTTTTTGCTCCCTCCCAGCTCCCAGCCAATCAGGAACGCCGAATACCTGGTACAGGCACACTGGGAGCTGAGAGGAAGCAAAAAACGTGGACTGCTGTGGTTCCCCGAGGACTGGGTTGGGAAACACTGCTACTGCAACACAGGGGTGAGACGGCAGAGACCCCATCCAAGCAAACGCAGGTTACTTTGAATTTTACATAAAGGATCATTCATTCATTCATTCATTCATTCGCTCATGTAGTCAGTCAGTCAGTCATCCACTGTAAACACAGAAAACTTTTTTATCCATGTGGTTTATTCAGGTATCTATCCACTATGATAGTGCCTGTGAAACTGACCGATTGAACTTTTGCATTCTATCAAAGCCAGGGAGCTGCTCCTCCAAGCCCTTATCTCACATTAAATTAACACTCACGTCAAGCTGATGGTGTTGCTGTTACCATGGTGTGAAAGTGTAATCTCAACATTCCCCGAGCCGACAGCCTAAAACATTCACCCTGCTGTGGGCAGGGCAAACTTTTAGCTGCCTTTCATGGCACAATGAAATGAAATGCCTGTTTCATCTCCAATTTACCAAAGCAACAATAGCTACCCGGAATTGTTACACTGAGTTATATTCCTTAAACACATTTTGGCATTTTCGCCCTTCTATTCTCCATTCAGAATCTGAGTGCATCAAGAAAGGAAATGAACAGCACTTACAGTACGAGAGATTACAGCCTATTTCTGTGTGGAAAAAATAAATAAATAAAAAAGTCATGCATTAGTTGTGATGTTTTTGGTATTCCCTTGTAAATTCCTTTGCCGGTGAAGTGACTTACAAATGGATTCATCTTTATGGTAATTATGGAAAACGTGAAAATGTAAGGTTGTAAGACGGGCAGAGGTGGAAATTGCTCCTATAAGTCTCAGTTATACATGATCTGCACATGAAAGATATACAAGTTTAGAGTTAGTATCATTAGAATATAATTATTTGTTCTTCTGCTTTAACATACCATGTTGATAATATTCCACAAGCAGCACGTCTTGTAAGCGCCAGTCTATGCTGGATTCTGGGGAAAAATAAACCTCAGCTAATCTCAAAAGTATAAAAATACAGGAAGCAAACACACACGCACACAGATTTTCTTTTCCGTGAACCACTTGTTTTGTCCCCAAATCTCAATTTGCCCTGCAGAAAGCAGTTACTCAGTTAGGGTCCCACAGGCTGCCTATCTGCTCATTTGTTAATGACAACCATTTGGGGTATCTATTGATTTCCTCTGGCACTAATTAAGAGCGCGCTCATTAAAACATGGCACAGTGCATTTAACTTCGCGCTCACTTCCTTGTTGTTTTTCCACTCCTCTTTGCCATTTATCTTCCTTCTCACTATACGGACGAGCTGTCAGTCGACACCCCTTGAAGTCATCGTTAAGGTGGCGGTCCAACATCACTGCCCTGATACTATGTTGACCTTCACACTTCACCCTGTGCAGTGGTTTGATTCTTCATGCCATCATTTGGGGTCACCGTGTTTGATTTGGGCCAGCTAGGAGAACTTCCCTGGCTGTTGTGTATTTCTGTGTGTTAGGACTCGATACCCATGATCAGACGGGTAACGGTTCCTATCCCATGAATAACTGAGAGGTTACATCATTGGGCCCTTGAGCGAGGCCCTTAACTTGGGACCCTGGTCATCATTTGGCCCTTGAGCGAGGCCCTTAACTTGGGACCCTGGTCTTCATTTGGCCCTTGAGCGAGGCCCTTAACTTGGGACCCTGGTCACTATCGTCTGTGGCTTTGGATGAATGTGTTTGTTAAATAAATAACAACGCAAAATCAGTTTCTGTGATCATGGTGACCAGCCAAGAGTTAGGACACAAACCACAAGAAATATCAAAGATGATGTTTGGCCATTTATAGTACCTTGTTCATTTGGATCTTGAATAACTGAGTGCTGGTGCAATTTTATATAATTGCCAATTGAATTAATCTAAATACAGCACCTCCACTGCACCACTAAAAAGACTATTTCAGACTGACAATACATATTCTGTTAATCCTTTTCTTTTTTTATTCAGACTGTAACTGGTGTCAATGAGTAACACTTACCATGGTTAACCTTGTCTATTCCCATTATGGTTGGATATTTGGGTCATATCCCTCCTCCCACACCACAATTTTTTTCAGAAAATAAACCGTGCTCAGATCCAGCCGATCTAATCCAAGTGCATTTACATAAACACGATAGCGGACACCCATTCTTAATTATTTTATACACTCAAATTCCTGAGCCTGAATGTGTCTTCCTGTCAATTCCCGACTCATTATCAGACCTTAGTCAAAACCTTTCCTGCCTACACCAACTCAAAACCAAAAAAAAAAAAAAAATAGTAATAGATGAATCAGTTTTTGAAGAGCAATGAGAACAAGAAAGTTTTTGTGTTAAAAAGACAATGACACACTGAGCACCTAGGCTGTCAATCAATGCCGGTCAACCCATTAGGCGGCAAAGCTGTCTTCCAGGCATGCGAAACCGCCAGTATTAAAATCCCCAGCAAGCTTCAATGCCTGTAATACCCTCCACCATCTGAGGGGGGCGCTAGTGGCAAAGCATGCTAGGCCAACAAATGGGGTTCAACCGGCACTGCTGTCAATCATATAACATGCTCCAGCTTATTGGATATCACGTATGACCGTTAACGCAATCTATATAAAACTCAGGCCTTTCAGTCCCTATATCCACTGCCATGTTCTGCATTCACTTCCTTTATCAGTGATAGACGTCGTATCTGCGACCCCAGGGCCTTGCTAGGGGGAAAATTCTAGATCCACATGGCTGCTCTGATCCTCCGTCACAGGCCACTAAGTCAACCCGGCTGCACTTGCGGAATCTGGGGTACGCCCTGTCAGAATGCTCGCGCTTCCTCCTGCGAGGTTATTTTTAATACCCGAGTAAATCAGGGAATGTAATTCGGTGCCTTGTATTGTCTCGCTGTATCCAAACAGCATTTGTTTTACTCTGGTCATCGCTGAGCCCGGCTTTGCTCAACACATACATCAGTGTCGCAGGCTTTAGCCTCCCCAGGCAGAATATGGATCACCTCCACCGGAGGGATCCAAACGTGCAGGGGCTCCCTGGGTCAGCAATAAAAACCCACATACCGCCAGACGGCCCTCGAAACAGCGAGCGTTCTGGCCGGCACGCGTGTTATTTTTCAAGCGAATCGGGAAGACGACGAGGACGCACGTGGGGACGTGGGGGGCTGGAGGGGAGGTGGGGTGGCCCCCCTGCTAGCTCATTTTCTCTTTGGAAAAAACGCATGTGTGACACTTCTGAGGCGCTAAGAGACATAAACTGCATATGCTGGCTAGCCGAGCCAAGCACGGACGCGCTAAAGAGCAGGTGACAATAATCCGCAATATTTTGCCGTCGACACGGGATAATATATCTCAGGGCTAAGCATTTTTAAATGTGCTATATTGTGTTTAGCTTTTGTGCACAGTGGGAGTGGATCAAAACACGAGAGTACAAAGGGTTTGACTTCCCGTCGCCGCTAATGCCATTTCTCCCGTCTAAGCCGAACTGCCGGGCGTGGAGGGTACATGCAACAATATTAATGGTACCCTGAGAAAAACGTGGGGCTTGAGCAGGTCAGGTGACAGGAACGGCAAAGTGCCCAAAAAGGCTAAACAGCTAGTGGGCCGGTTAATGACTGTTCTGCACAATAGCCTTAAGTGAAAAATAACAATCTTTACCTGATTAGGTTAAATATGAAATTAAGTGTCAATAGGGCAGGTCGGTCATTATTGCTGCAAATGTTTATTGATGGACTGACGACAATTCCTCGGTAAAAGCCATTTATTTGCTTCCTACTTTGGTTGCTACTCTATGATGCTCCATACATTATTGAATGGATTGACACATAGGCACAAACATTCACAGTAAATACGCTGGGGAGTTTATTAGGCGCACCTGTGTGCTAATGCAAAGAGCCTTCTCCGGGGGGGGGGGCATGAATACTATGACAAATTCGGGGGACCCAGCTATTGGTAGGGGCTCCAAAATCCCCTCTGCTCGGCAAAATCAAACGAGCGAATGGAAGTGCCAATGAGGCAGGGGGCCAAGGTGATATTTTTTCAAGGAGGGGGGCAGGATGACTAGCTACTCCCCTGGCCTTCTTGACCAAACAGAGAATCACAGGCCTGTAACTACATACATACAGCACACAGACAGGGTCAAGAGATCTACTCGCTGTTTTGGTAAGCAATAGAAATGCTTAGCAGTTCTGAACATGTGTGGTTGTTGTTGCTGTCCTTGATGGACCCAGTGTCATCCTCTTGGGACCTTCTAGTGCACTCTCACCTTTGTAATGGTTCTGGAGCAAAACTGGTTCCTAGTCAATGGAAGCTAGGCAGACCTAATAAAGTTATAACGCATATATCTTTCTATCCACCTGTCTTCAAACTTGTGGTCATACATATCATTCATTCATTCATTAGTCCAGTAAACTCCTGATGGAGCATAGGGCGTCAACAACACCACGCCAACGGACTCTGTTCTGGGCCGTTTTCTTCAGCCGGATCCATGTCATTTCAGCGGCCCTCACTTCATTCTCGATAGAACATATCGAGACATATTTCCATGAAGGCCTCCTGGACTATGGACCTTCTCTCCCTGTTTCTGTATGGGATTCCTCTGCATAATCTTGCTTCCCTCCACCATCCAAAACACATGCTTATGTCGCCTGCTGTCTTCTGCCCTTAGTGTGAGGCTGTATTTGTTAGTGTACACCAGCCGACCCCATCAAACGTGCCCCCCGCCCTGTGCCCTTTCCCCTGCCCTGCATGGGATAAAATTCAGGCCCCCCACAACTTTTTAACGGATAAGTGGTTAGGATACAGTAGATGGGCTGCTGCTGTTATTATTAGTCTGACTATGATTGTAATTTACACCTTGCTTATTAAATGTAATTTTTATTATCATTTTCTTTATATTTTATAATGTTAGGGTGCCTGGGGCTCTTAGACACCCAGTTCACCTTGGATCCTTATTTGTTTGCTTAATACTTGGGAGTTTTTGGTTACTGTCCTCCATTGTCTTCTTTCTTTCTTCCTTTCTTCCTTTCTTTCTTTCTTGATGTAGCAATGAACTGTCATACACTTTTGTCAGTGTGAGACTTACCTATTGTGTTACCTAGTATGTCTCCTAATCGCCAATTACCCTGATTCCCCTCATATGTCGCACCTACGCCTTTTCCTTTATATGTAAGGGCTTAGGGGTTTGGTTTGGGGTTAGGTTTAGGGTTAGGTTTAGGGTTGGGATGTTAGTGGTCTCCATGTTCCCTTAGTTGCATGTGTCTACCTTGGTTGTCATTAATAAAAAACCCCTTGAACTCTGGATATGCATCCTGATCTCCCTGTAGCATTTGGGCCCTGTTGTTGCAAAAGGCGCTGTGTAAAAATAAAGTTAATAATAACAACAACAATCATAATAATCAGTACCATACCATCGGAAGAGCCATTTACAATTATGAAGAAAACTGCCTGTCTGGGTCCCAGGGAGTCTCCAGGTGTCTATATACAGGCGAATGGGTAGCGCTACCCCCCGACAGCAGTATTATTATCAATCATAATGACTGCCTGTAGGGGGCGTCCTATCCGGACAGGGCCACTGCGGAGATCCCATCTTCCTCTGCTGCTTCCGTTTAAGATTCTGTCCAGTTACCGATGCAGGTGGCGTCTGTGCATTCGGACGGCACGTGAATTCTAATGCAGCAATCTAATAAGGTCTTTGAAGTATGCAACACGCAGCCGCGGAATCATAATGCATAAATCCCTGCTGAATCTCTCCATGGCCCTCTTCTGCTCAGGCTGCATCAACAAGTCCCATTTTCTTTGCTTTTTTCCCTCCGTTCCATCTCTGCTTCTCTCTTTAACGGCGCATTCTTTTTTTTCCACCTCCTCTGAGTCTCTATCTTTCAAATGCTTTTCATTCTGACTGCCTCGACCGGCGTCAGTGTGATGCGTGTGGCAGGGAGGGTGTCCTTTTGTAAGGTGTTTAACTGGAAAGTGAAGAGGAAAGTGAGAAGAAACTGAATTTTGATTGTGTGTGTGTGTGTGTCCTTTCTGAGAGGGAGAAGCACATGGTATTCCCAAGGGTGGGTTTGTCGTTTCTGTGCCCCCACCCAAAAGGTCACTTTGTTGCCCCCCCAGTGTAGTGACTGTCTGTGGCCAATAGGGGGGTCCCAAACGTCAAGGGCCCCATGTGAATGCCTGGTGTGAGTGGTAGTGAACACCACCGCTGGTTATTCCAGTGGAAATAAATGGTTTTTGAAGGATGACTGGGTATCAGAACTGAAGTTTTCAACTACTGTAAATTTGAGAATATCCTTTTATGGCCTCCCAAAACAGAACAAGACTTACCAAATACAGCAAAATGCAATTAGAGCACTTTATAAGCACCAAGAAATAAACAGTGGAAAAATCCTCTACTAGATCCTCTACTTGTTTCAGGGGCCATATTAGCAAAAATAATTTCAATATTCTATGCTAATTAAGACGAGGGTTTTATGTAAATTGAAGAGTAGTACTGGCTCTTACTGGCTTTCTACCACCGAGATGTCATTTCCGAGCAGATCACTGGTATCAGGCTGTTAGGCCTCAAAGGTATGATATGACTTGATAGAAACCTAAAAGTAAAACAGATGAAAAGTGAAGCGATAAAAAAAGATCATTGTCTTTAACCATGTCCAAGGTTCACAGCAAAGTATGTCTTTAAAAGCTTTTAAATCACTTCACATTTTTTTTCCAGCTGCTGCAGCTGGTATTGAATCAATCCCTTTATCTGCTATAATTTCATAATCCATATCGAGTCCATGTCACAATCGCCAGAATGTATTTCTCTAAAACACCTCCACACAAAGAGATAGTGGATCATGTGGAACCCCAGTATTTTCATCAGTCACAGTGCTGGATTTGTGATTGTCAAAACAGAGAGTTGCGCTCTTCCCCGCAGACAATGGCACGCTCACAGCGGCACGGCGAATTCCAGCCCCGGCGAATGCGGCGGACGTGAGGTACTTTACGTTTATGTTTCCCGATGCATGTGCAGTGCCGGCAGCAACAAAAAGAGCCCCGGGGATTTTCCGGTTTCGAACCTTAATCCCGCTTGCGTCACAGAGGCTAAATCCAAAATGCTAGATTCCTCCCTTAGATCCCCATTATTTAAAGTGCTTATCTGGCCTATTAAACTAAACATGCGACGGAATGTGACATAGATGCCTCCAATTAAATGTGAAAAAGAGCTCAAATTTGATCTGACGTGCAGCTGAATCAGCAGCAACACTGGTGGTACACATAGTAGCTTCTGTACATGACTAACCCCTGAGGGAGACATCAAGAAACAATGCAGGGTGTATTTCATAGGAATAGCATACTATTCTATGCAAGAAAAAGGAATCTGAAAAGGCAATTCTCTCAGCGCGTTATACAGGGTACATGATAAGTTCAGTTTAGTAATTAGGCTGAGCAAAGACCTTGTCCAAATTAAACGGGTTATGGCCGCTACACTTTTAATTGAACAAATGGCAGCACATGCAAATAGACGAACATACACTAGCAGAATTTGCACACAACAGGTTTTTTCCCCCTTTTTAAATTGCAGTTTTTTTATTCTTGTTAAGCATTGGAAAATTGAGTAAACGACTATAAATGAAAATATCAAGTCAAATAAAATAGGTTTCCTTCATAACATGGAAAGAGTTTGTAACAGTGCGTGTCTGACATCCTATTAACTGGTTGTGTGGTGATGGTATAGTCAAATTCTAAGCTGTCCTTTAACTATAAATGCACTATTTAACTGTTTCATCACATGAAACAGAGCAGGATTTAATGTCCCTTGTAGAAAAAATGCCTCAAATTTTCTCTGCTGTTGTAACTGCTAGAGGTTACCTTAACGAATCAAAGACATTTTCTTGCTAATAAATTGACTCAAATGGTGAACATGCCATAAATTTATTTGTTAGCAAAGAACATTGAGTATATTTTTAGTAAATGTTAAGTGACTAAAATGCAAATGTAGAAAATCTCAGTGTGTGCAATGACTTTTGACTGGTAGTGAACATATAATCAAATGGTGCTACAAACATACACTTGGAAATATACAGACTGTCAATCAAAAGATCTCATACACGGTAAAACGGTCACAGGCGTGTGCTAGAAGAATCCGGCTGTGGCTTAGAGGCTGAAATGCTCTCCTTCTACACACTGATTGACCTACTGAAGCAGGGCCACCTGCTCACATCTGGGAATTAAAATCAATATGGAAAGACTGTCGCTCCTAAGACAGGGAATGAAACTCAAATTGAATTCCCAGCAATGCCCATTAACGTGCCTATAATGTTACAAACTGTCATGCAGACGATTGTTATGGAACCGAGTTCGGGGAATACAATTATTATTTTATAATTAACAAACAAATCATAGTGCAGGTAGTAATATGCTTCAAAGGAAACTACACATCACTGGCGAGTTATTTTGTAACTGCCAGAGACATCCCCTTCCTTTTATAAAGTTACAGAATTATGCATCATTCCAATTTAAATTTGTAGTATGAGAAAATGTCCCTTTGACCATACATGAATTTTTATGAGTAAAGGTAATAGGAAAAAGGTTATAAAAAGATCAAAACATAACAAGCTAAAACAAAATATTACAAAGTTGCTCATGGAGAAAAAGAATTACATTACAAGTATATGAGAAATATTCATTATGGATTCCTTAATGCAAGGAAACATATAAACTGTGCAAGTCTCTCCCTGTCCTCTAAGCAATGTGAGAGTTGTCAAGGACAGTGCTGAAATGCATTAATGTGCAATGCAAGCACTAGCAGAAAGCTACACACTGGCTTCTGGTGCAAATCTTGTAATCCCCCTGATCCCTTCATCTGAACTCAAAGTGCGCTTCTTATGTGTATCAGTGGGCCGTCAGGTGTTGGTAGAGTACATACAGTTATGTCTGGGCCTAACCTTCAGCTCCACTCTGTCCCCCTGCGTCACCTCTAGCGTGCACTCCGTCCGAGTCCCTCCGTACTCCCCCGGTACCCAGAAAGGGCAGCGTTAATCACACTAGCGGGTCTGGAATTGGCACACCCGCTGACCTTTGTAACCTTCACCACATGGGGCTTTACAGTGGAGTCCGCAGACACGGATGCATATTTACAGCTGCCTTGTTTCATGGTGCATATGGCAGAAGCTTGTCAGCTTGAACACTTAATTATAAGTGGGGTCTTGTTACCATGTAAAGTGACAGCGAGCGTATGGTCTCCAGAATCAGCCCTCCTAAATAGGAGCTGTTTGCATGTTGTCCCAGATCGCACTACTTCTCATCGATGGATTAATTTATACGGAGTTCACTGTGGACAATTAGATGGAATGCATCATATGACAGGGGGGGTTTCTATGGTGATATTTTGAATGTCCCTAGGTTGATTCAGCTGCCCCGCCCATTTCTGCTGAGCTTCTGATCGACTGTTGAACAGGCCATGAATAGGTCTGACTACGAACCTCGGGGAGACACTCTTTATGACTGATTAGTATGGGGCGATACAGCCTACCGCTCACCAAAACAACACACTTTGTCTTAATAACCTTTGGGCCGACACGAGACGTCTACGATGAAAAAAGAAAAGTGACAGTCTTTTGGTGGACTGCTGGAAACAGGCAAGAGAAAGATTCAGAACTCCCGAAGAGAGGATAAACGTCATCGTTCTTCACACCGACTGTATGCCGAGATTCTAGGGATGATTTTCCCAAAGATAGCATAGGTTATCTACTCAGGTGAAGGCCATTATATGACACTGGGAGTCCTTGTCATAAACTTCAACAGCAAAAAACAAGAACTTCCCTGAAGCAGCTTTTGAGTTCCTTACTGGAAGGAGAAAGCACACATTGCCTCTCAGTCAAAGGTCAATCCGGCTTATCCTCTCAGGATGGAAACTACGATGTATTTGAAATATTTACCTTGGACAGAAAAAGACATACATAAATTATCTGAGATTTCACACATAAATACAAGGTCAGCCCATCTCCCGATCCACATAGTCACTCTCCAGGAACTACTGCCTGACTAATTTATAATCCGATTCACATACTGTAAATATAATTTATGATTCATGTACTGTAAATGGGTAAACCCGTCCTTTGGGTGAAAGTTTCAAAATGCCACAGTTATTCATGTCACACTTGATTAATGTCAGACAGGCAGCACCAAATATTGCTATTTCATCATTCCGCAGAATTCTTACAGCCGAACATGAAATCCGTTGAAGAGAAAGTGTCATAAAATTGAGTGTGAATGATACTTGCTTCAATCCTTCTGCATACGTTTAATTATTATTATAACATTTCCCTATTTTTTTATTTTGAGATTGTAGTATTTATTATGTATAACTAAAATAAGCAACCGGGGAGTTTAGGTGAATGACCAGATCATGCTAGTGGCATCAAAATTTCCTCACACTCCAGATTTTAGGAGTAAAGATGGTAGCTGGCAGGGAGACCTAATTAAAAAATGAATAGACACTTAAAGGAGATACCAGCTGAATGTTGGCTGCATTGCAAACAATTCAACTACAGGAGCTCCATTCTGACACAAATGGCAGACAGACACAGCATCCTGTTTTACTGCATCGATAAATACAAATAAGTGCTTCAAAGGTCAGCTTTCAAATATGGTGTTTGCAATTAATAATTATGCAGACTTCATTAATTTTCATATTGCAAATTAGCAGTCTTCAGTCCACCGTGCTTGCAAGCGAACCATCTCCATCGAGAAATCTTCAGGAAACGAGTCACATCAAAAACCCTTCGTATAATTCTGGTCGCGGCCACAGCAGAGATACCTGCAGAAATTGCTTCAAAGTCCAAATTGATTTCTGTCCCAGTGGCACTACAAGAAATCCTTTCGTGTGTCTTATTTCTGATAATGCCGACTACCTATGCATAACCTATTATAAAAGAATAACTGTAGCTATATGGGAAAATTATTTCTAAATCAATATATAGTACTATACAACATCTACTTTATGTGCCATTGCATATGTTCTCAATCAATACTTTCCTTCCTTTGTCTCTCCCTCCCTTTTCTCTTCCTCCGTCTGCATCTGGAGTGATATAGTGTGGCTTTGAGGAATTGAGATCATACTTTCTACCCTTTGCTGTGTCCTCCAAAGGACAGGAGTCAGAAAAGTAATCGGTAAGAGTGCAAGTTGACAGTGCTAGTGGATAAATATAGGTAGCTTTTAGCAGATGAGCCATGGCCCCATCAATTAAGATTAGGGCTAGTCCTAATATGGTGTCATAAAGAACGGAATGATGGCGCTGTCTCAATGTCAAAGCCAAAATGAACTTACAGTTGGAAAAAAACACAATATACATAATGCAGTGCTTTAATAAACAGCTCTATCACTTGCTTTGTGATAGATGTAAGTGACATAGACTACTTGGCAAGGATGGGCCCAAGGTCTTAGTCATTTCCGAGAAGCGGCCAATGAGAATGAGATGCTTGTAAAGACATATCAGTTATTATCATTCTTAAACTGAAATGCTTTTTTTCCCCTTGAGAAATTTCATGTTTGGGAACCACACATTGTTTTAGCGTAAATTGTATTGATTTCAGTCAGACCTGTTCCAGAGAGGATGGTGCATATCTATAATTGAAATTACGGTACAGGTGAGGATAATGAATGAGCTTGTCAGCTGACTTTGCTCAGCTCCCTCTGCACAAGTAAAAAACCTACTTCTTATACCATGAATTTTCAGAGACCACCCACATTAAAATACTGCTTATTAACCTCGGTTTGGAAACTCCTGCTTTATAACAAAACAAAAAATGCCGCATTGTCAGCAGCCGTACCACCTGCGCGTCAGAGGGAGTCCATCTGAAGCTAAGCAGGTTTGGGCCTGGCCGGTACTGGGATGAGAGGCTAACTGGAAAAGCTGGGTTTCTGGTGGCGGAGCTGTTGGTTTGGTAAACAAGGGAGCCCATTCTGTGGTCTGTGTGGGCCCCAATGTCCTAGTGCAGTGAGAGGGGCACTGGGCTGTAATAAGGGAGCTGTCCTTGGGATGACATGTAAAGTTGGGGTTCTGAGATGAAAGATCCCTGGGCATATTCCAAAAACGGTTGAAGTGGTACCCTGATGTCCTGCCTAAAACTGCCCACTGCGGCCCTTTCTAATCTGGCCTCCTAATCATCCCCTATATCTAACTGGTGAATACTTTCCTGCCCCTTAGCTACAGTGTGGTGAGCATACTTGTGCAGAATGGATGCTGTCCCATCATCTAGATGGGTGCTGATAGTGGAGGTGGTTGAAGTGGCTCCCTATTGGTTCTTAAAGGCCTATTTAAATGTAACATTCATTTACACAACTGGGCATATACTGTATAGCATTTCATGTACTATGTACATAATTACAATGTAAAAGGGTATGAGCTACACACATTGATAAATCGGAATAATTTTATTTATTACAACGTATCATGATGTTGGAATAATCTAAATTAAGCTTACCTGATTTACCCCAGTCTCTGTCTCTCATCTCTTCATATATTGCCATCGATCTGCTACTTGCCTGGTGTGAGCTGTTGGTTTCACTGGGTGACATTTTCCATGAATGTGCCTGTAACATGCACACAATGATGACTGTTTATGAAACCCCCACCTGCAAGCTGCCGTGACCTTGGGGTGACATTGTCGCATGCAGTGGCGATGTCGCATATACGGACGTCTCATTTGTCTCACTACTGCGAGGTGGTGGGTCAATGGAGAGCAGAGAGTGTAGCCTCCTTCACGGTTTATGACATTATGCAAGCTTTTCAGTTGCCTCTTTATGTGGGAGGAGTGTTTTCAATGTTCTTCATGTTTTATTACACAGCGGGTCAAAAGATGCGAGTCCTTCTGAAGGGGACATGCGATGCTGTTTCCGTCCTGTTATATGTGTGCTGGTCAGTAGAGTCTCTGGAGGAGCAGGACCTCACCATTCCCACAGCATGCTCACGTACCTACAGTTGTTCTGGATTGTTAACTCTGAAGACATGAGATTAGGTTCTTCACAGTGTTTCTGGCAACAGTTATAGCATTTTATGGTCTGGGGGATCTATTCTGCATACAGACCTTAAGCTTGTGCTTCTTTTCTGTGCTTGAATGGTCGTTCTCGTATGCCTCTGAGGAGGTGTCATAATCCAGGCCTGCTCTGACAATTTATGCAATACCATTTCAAATTACACACTTAAAGTGTACTTTGATGGATACAATGCCTTTTCCACAGTCCTGATGCTACCACTACATCTATCATACTTGTAGTAAAAATAAGTCCAGATCCTCCATCAATATGTCAGCTAGACACCAATATCCCAATTTAGTAAGAAATGAGTAACTGACAGCCACGAATTATCTTAAATGATATATTATGACATGTACTCATCTCATGCCTATATAGAGCCACCAAGTCTGTGCTCTATTCTTTTAATTGAGTTGTTGTAAAAATATGTAAAAGTATATTCATAAGCTGATGCTGCAGTACATCAGGTACAGTGATCAGATAGTTAGGATCATCAAAGGAACGGACTACACACTAATCACTGAACACAAAATGTAATCGAACAATCAACTGCTGGGGGCTAAATATCTTCATATTAATTATAATACGATGGGTTGTGCTGGTGACGAATATTGCTAATATTGTCTTGCATCATATAGAAATTTCCTACAATATGTATATTTCAATAAGTTCAATAGATACTGTTTCACATTTTTAAAGTGGTAGTAACTATTTTTGATGAAATAGTTTTATCAAAGAGTACCACAGTTACAACTGTGCAAATTAAGTCGATATCGAAGCATTTCCCCAGGCTAAAACAGCACTTCTTCACCTGGGAACAAAGCTATCAACCTTCAACTTGCGTGTGTAAATCCAGTATACTGGCTCAGTCTCATATGGTTACAGCGCTGGGCTATGTAAGCTTTTATCACTGGAAACAGTTACACGGTAGTGTGTGCAGGACAGTGATGTGTAATGCAGTTCTCATAGCATATCTGCTAAATAGATGAAACCATGAATGCATGACTTAGGGCATGCAATCAATACAGGTGTGTCTACAAGTTGTGGCAGCATGGTAATGCTGCTCCGTGCTTTTTAATTTATCGCTATGTATTCCAGCTGAATATAGGCAACAACAAATCCACCTGAATTGATCAAAAAAACTAATCTTGTCACGACCAGGATTTGGAATCATCTTTCAGTTCTGATAGTCACCAAGTAAGGAGTAAAGAAGAGGGATATAGACCCCAACAGCACTTGAAGGTTGAAAAGTCCACAGAAACTATGGATGTGATGCGTCCTTGTTTGTAATTATTATCGCAATCATTATTACTGTTGTTGTTATAGCTATTGTTTATATATAAACAGCAATAACAACAACAATTGTGTGTGTGTGTGTGTGTGTGTGTGTATGTGTGTGTGTGTGTGTGTATGCTCTGTGATAGGCTTTTCAAATGCCACAGAAATCACAGCTTCTCCCTTTACATTGTATACAAGGATTTCACCAGAAGACGAGGACACTGAGGGGACTACAGTATGAGCGCCAGGGTTTGACCATTTTAAGGGGAAATCAACAGGGCCATCGGGTTCAATCACACGATTCCATCTTTGATTACTGACTGCATAAAATATAGAGAAATCCTTGGTATCTCGCAAATACTTATACGGCTGTGTTGAAGTTGTGGAGGCCTCTAGTCATCGCTGTTACTGTTACAGTTGAGAAGCTTAATGATCATTGAGTGGACTCTGTTGCAACCATCATTTTCCATTATAAACAAAATAACTCTATTATCAGTGGAAGCCCAGGGATAGTAACTACCATTAATATACATGATGATCGGGATAAGAGATTCCTGGGAAAACTATTAATAGGAAATTCCATTAACAGCTTTATTTTGTTGCTCTGTCTGTCTATCTGTCTGGAAGATTCCGGGGGTGAGAGTGTTCCTGATCTTACTGCCAATAAACACACGCCACACATGTCGTGACAAGGACCTGGATGCCCGGGAATATTTTCACTGCTCTTTAAAATCTGCCTTGGCGAGCCAGATTCGGCACTTAATTCCTTACAGAATGTTCCAGCGTAAGCAAAAAAAGGGTCATTGCAAGTTATGGCACTGGCCTATCAAATGTCCTCAGCTTGAACCTCTTACTTCAGCTGCTTTCACACATAATTCATCTTTGTGAGGGCCAAAAGGAGTCGGCATTAATAAATAAACAGGACTAGATTTCACAAAAAAAAAAAAAAAAACAATGCGACTAATATGCTATGAAGTTGCACAGCAAGTAATTACAGACATGTTTAATATTGGTGTTAGCACACCCAGTCATAATTATTGAATAATTTATGTATATGGAATTACGCTCTTTGATTTAATCTCAGTGTTACCTATTTAATTTATTAATATGATGATCCATCGCTTCTGCCTAATTTGTAAAATAACATTTTGAGATGGCCAAATTCAATATAAATAAAAGTACATTTTAATGATATGGTTCTGGGGTGCAGTTGGGAAAAAAAAATCAATTCCTCTATTTTTTGGAGTTGAATGGAATGTTCTCTCAGTTTACAGAATGAATAGAAAGTAGGTATTAATTTGTCACCCAGGGGTTAGAGTGGGAGGGCTGCCTTGCTTGGCGTGGCGTTTCACTGAAATCGCTCATTAATTCAATGCTCTAAATATTTCATGAATAATGCATTTATAAGTGAAAACACCTTTGGTAGATATAATCATCATTTCGGCACTGATGACAAATTGTTTCCACTTTAATGAAGGTTTTTTTTAAATATTCTAAATATGATCGCTTTACAACCCCTTTTAAATTATTGATAGCATGTCATACTCCACCTCTCTTCAGTGTGGCTATATATTTATACATCACTGCACCGCAGTAATGAGTAATAAGCTACTTGTTTTTAATTCATTGACCACTGAATTGGACTCTCAAGGGATCATAGTTTTAAATCCTGGTTCGGCTACCGAGAGGAAATTCTTTAATCGTTGGACAGAAGTGTTACATGTCCTTTTTTATATAACACTATATAAACAGACACTAAACTGAATGGAACTGCACTACCCTCATCAGAAACCCAAAACTTTTAACAACATGAGCCTTAAGGACTAAATCACTCACTGCATATCGTTTTCTACTCTTTTTTTTCTGAAACAGCAATTCATCTGCATCCAGTAATATATAAAGTAATCAATCACAGATCGACTGCAGCCTGCTTGAAGTAACACAGCAGCTGCAGTGAAATTTAAAGAGAAGGTCCTGACGTCCCTAATAGAGCAGCCCATTGATCACCTCTACAGGTATCCCACTGCAAACACTTTTTCATTAACAGCGCAGTTAAAGAAACACGCCACTTTCTCCTGTGGGACAAACACTACATTTCCTTTCACCTGCCTAATGAATCTCATTTCCCCAAAAGACCGTGATAAATCTGCCTTCAGACAAAACAAATGGAGTAAAAATGGTAAGGTTATCTTGAAATAAGGACAACATTCTCACTCCTGAACAGATGCACTTTACTGACTTGTATGTTTTGACCTGGATTCGTAGATAATGTGTGTTACTTTTTAATTCTCATGGCCCAAACTTCACCAAAATACCTAAAACTAACACATTTTATTAGACTGCATGTCCTACTTTTTTAATAGATCCATTATCATCATCCTCATCATCATTAGTAGTAGTACAGTAACAGTAGTACAGTAGTAGTAGTAGTATTGTCCTATGTTGTTTGGGACAGGTTCCATGTACAGGATAAGTGGTTGGTAGATGAAAAAGTGGAGCATTATTTATTTGTCTATAAAGCACTTATATCTAAAAATGTTTGGTATCCCTAATTATTTTTATGGTGCAATAAAAATAATCTCAGAATCGGAGAAGTCTTTGTATCATTACAACCTCAAACTAAGAAACAGGATTGATTGAATTAGAGAACAATATTTTGAATCTTCATGGTGTTTTCTCCAGGTTTGCAAATTTCCAGCCACAGTTAAAAACATGTTAAGGTGAACTTAAGTTGCCAAATTGGCCATAGGTGTGCGTGTGTGAGTGAGAGTGTAGGTGCCCTGCAATGGGTTGGCGTCCCATCCTGGTTTGTTCCTTGCCTTGCACCCATTACCTCCGGGATAGGTTTTCGACCCTCCACTACCCTGAATAAGACAAGTGGGTACAGAAAGGGTGCTTTTCCACCGCACAAAGTACGGTACTTTCGCTTTTCCATTGACTTCCGGTCGAGTACCAGTACCGAAATCTCGAG
>JAODLC010000007.1:18187408-18203092 GCA_026781145.1 Hippopotamyrus pictus | reverse complement strand
CACGAAAGAAGTACCGAACTTTCGGCACTTTATGGAAGTACCGAAAGTACGGTACCTGGTGCGGTGGAAAAACGCCCAAAATGGATGGATGGATGGAAAACCTGACAATGAAATGCCATGTAACTGAATCGTCAGGAGTAGGTCTCAGACTCTTCCTGTACAGTTCTTCACTTTATCCACTGGTCCACAAATAGCCATTGCATTTCAAACAGCAGGTTAACTTCCGTTCACCTTTATGGATGTATAATTCATCTATACTCAAGTTTTATTTCATAACCACCATATTGCTCACTACTCTTGGTCTCCAATTAAATATTTGTTTAATGCTGTGATAGGAAACTTTTGCAGAATTCTCACTGGGGTATATCTTGGGTGACCAGTCCATTGCAGGGCACATAGAGTCTAACTGCAGGCCACTGCATTGTGGGATAAAGCTGGAAACCTGGAATCATCCAGCACAACGCAAGACAACAAACAAACAGAAACACACACACAAAGAATGGGGGCAAGAGTCAGTCCCCCAACCTTGAGGCCAGAGCGCTGCCCCCGGAGCCACTGTGAGCCAATCCCAGATGCCTCCGGAGCCCCTTGGAGCCAATCCCAGATGCCCCCGGAGCCAATGTGAGCCAATCCCAGAAGCCCCCGGAGCCCCTGTGAGCCAATCCCAGATGCCCCCGGAGCCCCTGGGAGCCAATCCCCGATGCCCCCGGAGCCACTGTGAGCCAATCCCAGATGCCCCTGTAGCCCCTGGGAGCCAATCCCAGATGCCCCTGTAGTCCCTGGGAGCCAATCCCAGATGCCCCCGGACTGGATACATGCCTCAGCTTTATGCCACAAACTGGACACACAAACATACAATGGGAAATTTAGATACACCAATTAGCTAAATGGCATGTCTTTGGAATGCAGGAAGAAACAAATGTGAGGAAAGAAGTGTGTGTGAAACACACACACACACACACACACACACACACAGGTCAGATTCAAGCCCACTACGCTGGAGGTGTGAGGCAATGCCGCACCCTTGAACTACCCATTGTGTTTTATTTTTCAGTAGTTAAGGTGACTGATATTTCATCCCCCTACTTAATAAGCCATTATTCACATCTGTACGTACTTTACTCTAATGGTCATTCAGTAATCAATGCGTTTGGCTCGTCCCCTTGAACGATTTGTGTATCACGCTGCTCCTGCTCACAATGGTGCCCTCCTACAATGTGCCTTGAAAGGGTTTGCGTGAATGAATATGTGGTGCCAATGCCGGAATGTTCGGTGCCGGAGCTGCACAATGTGCACGGCCTGCCTCCTGTGGATTTTAAGTAAAGGCCATCACTCTCTTTAATTAGGCCTTTTCATTCGGGCCTGTGACTAAAATCACCACCGTGCCTCATTTCTCCAGCAGATCACACCTAATTTTAATTAGGCCCTTTGGAATATTAGCTAGTTTCGTTCTGTTTTCGTTCTGTGTGTGTATATATATATATATATATATATGTATATAATTTTTTTTCTACATCTACTCATTAAGAAACGATACAAATGGGTCTTTAACTTTCCCGCTCGTGTTCTCCCTCAAGCATCCCTCTGACCGGGCAGAGAAAGGAATCCCCCAAAGTGGGCTGCCAAAATAAGCAGGAGAAGCAGAGGGTGATGTACGATCAACCTCCGGTCCCCTTAACCCCGGCTAATTAGCCATATCAACAGCAGAGATTGTTCCTCTCGGCGAGGCTGCAGAGCACACCCCCCTCCAGCGGCCCCCGGTGCGGCTCTGCACCGCAGTCACTTCAGCTAAATCTGCACTTGCCGCTTTCACGATGTACGCCGCCTTTTAAAATCTGTATAATATAATTCTATTTTAAAAAGGACTTCCTTATTGTGCTTTTAGAAATTAGTTATATATTCAGGACATTTTTTATGTCTGGTGGAAGAAGATGACTTCTCAGGGCTACTAAATCAAAGAAAACTGTCAAATTCCGTTGGGGGGCGGGTGCTATGGCATTCTTTGTTTTCACAATAACACAACTAAAGAACAAAACATGATCCACAATAGAAAAGATGGGGGAATTTATGGAAAACTGGTAATACCGAATTCTTACAAACTTGAAAATGTAGAAGTTTGTACAGTATAACCCCAAGGAAGTAGGTATAGATTGCGAATGAGAAGTAACTAGAAAATAATGATCCACTTTGAAGGCTAGGGGCAGCATGGCGGTGCAGTGGTTAGCAATATTACCTCACACCTCTGGGATCTGGGTTCAAGTCTCTGCTGGGATTCCGTGTGTGTGGAGTTTCCTTGTTCTCCTTGTGTTGTTTTGGGGTTTCCTTGGGGTACTCTGCCCCCCTCCATCTACTCCAGAAACATGCTGAGGCTGGAGTTACAAAATTGCCTGTAGATGTGACTGGCGTGTGACTGTGCCCTGCAATGGGTTGGTGCCCTTCTGTGGTTGTTCTCCTGCCTCATGCCCATAGGTTCTGGACCCCCTGCAACACTGAACCAAGATAAAAGGAATTGATTAATTGCTCTTTCAAGAATGAATTTTGTCTTTGCATTCATCCATCCATCCATCCATCCATCCATCCATCCACTCAACACCTTCCAAACTCTTGTGCGATCAGGGTTACAGGACTTCTCACTCATCAGAAGCACACAACAATTAAACAAGCAGACAAAAACACATTCAGATGATTGTATCTGCCCCCCAGGGGAGGGTGGGGCATCTTTTAAACCCTAAGCTGAACACAAGCTCCGTGCCTCAGTCTGAGGAAGAGGCACTCTTGTTGTGCCTCTATTAAGACGGCAAGTTACCGATGGGGGCTTCGCTGGCGCATTTCACTCCAGTTCCGCGATGCTCGTGGGTGCCGCGGTGGCATCCCGTGGGAGGACAGTCTTCCGTGTGATTTAAGACTTTGTGGGGGGGGGGGGGGGGGGAGTAATGGCAACAGAACAGCATGCTGGTGTACTGCCAGGCTCTTACCTCAATGTTCATAAATTATGAAGCAGGTGCAATTATGCGCTTTACAGAAATTAGCCGAAGGAAGCCGCACGTATATCGTAATTGGGTCGGCGCTTGCTGCTTCCTGCAAACCACCTGGGCTTCCCGTAAGAGTCGGGTGTCAATAACTAACATCTCGCTGCTCCCGCAGTGGGCGGCTATCAAACACCCCCCTCCCCACCAGCCACTAACCTCCTGACATGTATAATAGCACATAAACATATTGTTGATGAAGGCAATCATGAGAATCACAGCGGCAGGATGACTGATGGATGGATGGGGGGGCTGGGATACCGGGCCAGGGATCCTTGATAGGACAGAATCCCACACTTTTTTTCAGGGACTTTTAACAATTAGCGGATAATTTATCTTTGGGAACAGTGAAGGTGAACTCGACAGCAGTACAGGAACGCTCTGCTGCAGAGCACAGGAATCGCAGGATGTTAAGAAGAACGTAGACACTTTTAAAACTAGTAAAACTAACCAAAGCTACATTTGTCATGGCGTTCCTAATAACTGTCACAGGGGAAACCTTTCTCGATAATTTTTCATTATCTCACACTGCATGCATTTTTAAGCTCTTACACGTTTTTTTGTTACTTCGAACTTGGTAAAATGCAGTTAGTGCAATGTGAATATTTCTTTAAAACTTTTACAAATGGCATCCACAAATAGAGCCCACAAACATTCCATTTCCACGAAGAACGACTCTTTGCATTATTATAAATGGGTCCTCAGCTTGCTTGAGGTTTGATGCACGATGAACGATTTCAGTGTCGTCCATTTTCATTAAATAGGCGATTCTTGGAAAATACACTGCAATATCAAGGGAAAATAATCAGTAAATAAAAGATAAGAATAGTTTTCAAAATTCTTCATATGGTGTAGTAATATCTTCAACTAGAGCAAAAAAGTGCATTTTATACCTAATTTAGATACTGGAATACTGGTTCTCTGAGCATATAAAAATGAATTTCCATTTTACCATACTGTAGCTTTCCTTACCATGCTGGGTCACTGTGCAGGTATGTTTATGTAGATCCACTACTAATTTTATTACAATAAATTTCCTTTTCAATTTAGAGCCCAACTTGAGTCACCTAAAGACCACGTTGTGAGTACCAGAAAGGCATTATTTCTGTTTCACGGTAATATCATTAGAAAGTCGTTCTTTAAGTATAGTGTTTCTTATAAGAAAGACTTAGCCGAAAAATTGTGATGGAACTGTAATGGTTTTAAATTACATGGCTATTGCTTTTTAAGTAGTTCTTTCAGTAGTAGTTTGGTTTAAGTTTTCTTTTGTTTGCTGTTTGCTAAAGGAAAAAATTGTTAACTTCAGTCAAATCTTTCTTTATTGAATATGATGACAGTGTGGCTATGTTTATTTAGTCGAAATTACTCATTAATTAAATTTAGAATATTCTGAAATGATTTTGTGGTTTTTGAATGTAGATTTATCAGGCGTCTGTTGGCATCTTTTCAGAATCAAAATCTGAGAACATCCAATCACTTTCAATAATCGCCACGTTCTCTTTGTGTGCAGGAGAATGACACGGCTCTTAAAAATTTCTCGAGGCTTGAAACAAAAATCTACTGTGAGCCCATAAGTATCCACTTGCTTTCAAAATGTGTAGGTAGGGTCATAAGCATGAGCGCTATAAGTATTATACATCAGATGCAGTAGATGAAATGAAGTGAAGCATTTCTTCACCTTATGCTATATTAAGCCTAATAAATCAATTTAAAATATGAGTGAATGTGATAGACATAATAAAGTACCTAGTACCGGCTTCATGAGCTCTCTCTGCCTCTGATCTACATATATATATATATATATATATATATATATATATATGGCTTGTGCACTGATCACTGTTTGCGACTCGTCTCTGCCTGTGTGGGGTTGGGAACTTAAGCCCATCCCTGCCGCTTTCTGCAACGCTACTGCGACACCCTCAGGACCTGTCAAGACCCTCTCATTAATGCCGCTTCTGTACAGCACTCAGAATAACTCCTGCTAGCTCACTACGCCGTCTGTAGCTGCTGGCCCACAGCAAGACCAGCTCGCGGCTCCCAGCTCTAACTCCCTCCTGACTGGACTTTCAGCCTGTGACATCAGACCGTTGAAACCCATCCGGAATGTTGGAACATGTCTTCTTTCTTGTTGACATCCCAAAACATGCAAAGAAGCCATTCTTTCTGGCCTGGTCTCCCACTATTAGTTACTGGCTATAATATATTAAGAAACCATAATCTTGAAAACAATTGTGATATAATAATCTGTCTTTAAAGACATACATATAACATGTAGCAACAAATTAGAAAATTTGCAGTACCCAAGTCCATTGATTTGTGGAGAAAATAGAAATAGAGTTTTCCCCATAATGTGATAAAAACCTGTTTTTTTATGTTGTCAGGACCATTATTTTGATCCCCTGCAATCAAAAAATTTAAAATGCCAAAATAATAAAAATGTTTGGCTACTTATGTTAAGGTTAGGCCTGGGTAGGGGTTTAGGTTCTCATTCTTGGGATGAGGGTTTTGCTCATTGAAATGAATGGATGGTCCCCACAAAGATAAGAATACAGACGTGTGTGTGTGTGTGTGTGTGTGTGTCCCCTATCCAGGGCATCTGTCCTCTGCCCTGTGTCCTAGGCTTCCTGCGACAGGCAGTAGGAAAATGAGATGAACAACGCCAGCCGCATATCACAGATGTGACTGAATACAGAATATACAGAATGCAACCTTATAACTCACCAGCCATATGGTGTTTAAAAGTAATAATTTACATTTAAAATGTAAAATGCATCTCATCTGTTAGAAAGAAGGGAAAACAATAATGCATAAAAAAGAAAACCTTCTCGCTCTTTTGTCTTTGTGGCACATCAATTAGTTGATTAAAGAAATAAATTTTTGGAATAAATTTTCATTAAATGGAGTCAGATCAAGCCTGATGCAACAGCGTGTGGCTAAATAACACAGCGGCAGACTTCAGTCAAAGGGAGCTCAATAAACGCCGGCAAAGAGAGGAGATAATACTTCTGATTTATGCAGGATGCCTTCGCAAACCCATATGCCCATTTAGAAATATATCAGTAAAGTGAATGAGCCAGTCTAACGTCATTTCAGTAGAAAGACCATGTTTATTCAGGGCAGTAATTACACTTACATGTTCAGGGAGCTCTCGACTTGCGTAAAACTGACTTAATTCCAAACTTATGCAAAAAATAAAAAATCTGACACATTTAGAGTTTATGGAAGTGGTGACACAAATGGAAAAATTCCCTTGTAAGTATATTAACAATTCTCGCATTACTAATGTATTTTTTGGCTCAAGGGTCCTGAATGCCTGAATGGTATTTGATTTACGTACTGTAAGAGCAAGGCCTTGGCTAGAAATTCTGGGTCCCCTGACAAGATGTTTTCACCGGGTAGGGGGTCCTGCTAGGTTTTGCTGGGTACGGGGCAATGAGGGTTTGTGTAAGATGGAGAACTGCAAGTATATTAATATAATAATAATACATTAAAGTTACATATACACAAACTCAGCCTGCGTATACAAGTTCAAGTGGTATGTGACAGGTTGTGTTCTATAATGTCTTTTCTTTTATTTTGTGTCCCAGCTGTTTTCCAGCAAAAGTCCAAATAAAGGTTATGGCAATGGGAGGCTGTGTGGGGGGGTGGGGGTGGTCTTCGGCCGAAATCAGCCTGCTGGATAATGAGACCCTTGGCGGGGAACCTGGAATGCATGTCGCACGATGGTTATTGGCTGGAACTTGAGGATGGGACGCGGAACCGAGCGGAGCACACGGGTGCCAGAGGCTCAGATGGGGCACCGGTCGTGATTCCTGAAGCCAGCAGCATCACTGTGTACAACAGTTACTCATTCTGACATCTGAGGAGTAAGCAGCCCGGGCCTTTTAATTAGGAGCACTACAGGTGACGGCAATCTTTATCTAAATGAGTTAATTTGCCGTCAGAAATTACTAGAGAGCTGCTAGTGGTGGCTGCCAGCTCACACATGGTACAGAGGCCATTGAGGGAAAAGGTATGTCGTTATTTTTGAAGACGGTTCCATTTTGCGGTCTGTTTACATCTAGTGGATCATTAATATTTTAAAGCAAGAGAGAGAGCACAGACACGTCCTACTCATACTCCGCCATAAATTTCCCACGCATTTTGAAAAACAAAACTATGTACGTAATGCCAAGCTTGTAAACTCATACTCCAATCTTACAGGTATGTAATGATTAAAAATATATATACAAAGTAATTAAGAACTTCCACAATTAAACAGCAGACAAAGAAACCAAAGTATTCACAAAGAGAAATACACTCATTTAAAGCTATGCGGTCCAAAAGTCAAAAATGTACTATCGTGAAAAGTTTTCATTTTCTGTGACTTTTGGCGAGCTTCATTTGTCCAGGGTTATCATGAAAAAAAAATGAACATGACATAGTGTTGTAATCCCTAGCAAATCTGCTAATGAATTCAACACATTTAAAGGTCACAGTGAATCACATGGGAAAGGCTGAAATTAGTTAAAACGGAAAGAACAAATCGGCGATTTGATTTACATTATTCTCTCAATGACCACCGCGGAGTGACTCGAGGATAATGCCCGTGTTTCGAAAGGCAATGCTGTTAGCATGCATGAGGATGTGTGTGGTGATACCGTACACATCGCTTTCTCAGAATCACCGGATATCGTGTGTGTAGAATTCACACCGTCTATATAGATCACTTTCATCTGCTCTGAACCAAAGGTGCAAATATCATGCAGTGATGCATGAGGCAAGTTCCCCAGACCAGTGTTTCTCAACCCAGTCTGTGGGGACCCCCAGACAGTCCGCATTTTTGATCCCTCCCAGCTCCCAACACACCTGCACCAGGTATTCTGTGTTCTAGATTCTTTGGTTCAGGTGTCCTGGGAGCTGGGAGGGACCAAAACACTGGACTGTCTCGTAATCCCCAAGCATTTGGTTGCGGAACACTGCCCTAGAAAAAACTGAACCATCCCCCAACAAACAAACTATCAATGATTGTAAATGTAATTACGTGGAAATGCTTAGTGGTCCAGGAAACAAAAGACAATGTAATAGAGACTTTCAGACAATGGGCATAAATTTTATTTTGAGGTATTCATTTTTAAGCTATTTTTTAGAAAGGGGGGGGGGGTTCAGGTTCACAGGAAAAGGAAAATAAAAAGATTTTGGCAGTCAAAACAACAAAGACAGAAAAAAAGGTGAAGCATAACATGATTCAACATCCAGCTTTCCCTGTTCTCTCTAGTACAGTCCCCGACTCCGATTTCCTGCCAAAACAAAGACCGAAATACCGAAAGGTGCCGGAACAAAGTAGAAGGGGTGGAAATCACACCAAGGCGCAGCCATCGGCTGACTCCCATGACGGACGGCTGTCCCGCCCTGCCGCTCACGGATAACAAAAATTAATTCAATTTGGATGCGCGTTTCACCCGCGCATCGTTAGTCACGCATATGACCCAACGGGATCTTTGATCTGGATTTTTCGGCACTTTGCATGTGGCAGGGTGCTCGCAGAGACGCGGAGCCTAATCGCCTGTCCCGTGACTAACTCGAAAGGATGCAGAGTCGGGTAAAGTCTGATGAAATGCGACATCCCGCAGTAAAAACAGCGCCCTACCAGGCGTCCCTTTACTCGCCCCGCTGAAATGCTGCCAGCTCACCTTGATGTATTTGTCTGTTTCTATGGTGACACGGCCCCCTTTGAAAAGCACGAGCCGTACGGGAATGCGGGGAAATCAGGGAGCTGAAGGTGACACCATGACTAAGAACATTGCACTGGTTAAGGACGGCGCGTTTTATTTTAAGGTTGCCGTGACAATGTGGTTTCTTAGCGCTAATAAATTACATTACATTACATTAAAAAAAACTCCCCCATCAAGAAACCATGCAATCAATTGACTTGATAGACTGTATATCTTCACTTTTTATCATTAGATGTTCAGCTTACCTGAAGATATCTTATGTTACAGAACATTTTTCCCTAGTAGAGAAGAAAAAAAAAACAATTGAGCATACAGTATGTAAATTAAAATCAAACCATACTATTCTGCAGATGACAAGAAGTATGAGCATTTCACCTTCTCTCCAGCACACACTTGAATAACACTCTTATCCAAAGTTATTTTCTAAATCTAAATGTATTTTTTAATGCACCTTCTGCTTCATGACACATTTTCCTACCTCTTCTTCCTTTTTCAGATGCTCCTGTTAAGCGTCGTCACAGCGGATCATCTGTGTCAATTTCTTCCTGTCCTCTGCATCTTCCTCTTTCACACCAGCCACTTGCATGTCCTCTCTCACCAGAAGTCAGCTGAAGTTTGAACAAGTTTTACACCGGATGCCCTTCCTGATGTAACTCTCCCCATTTACTTGGGCTTAGGACCAGCAGGAAGAAATACACTGGTTTGGGCATTCCCAGTGCCTGGGTTGCCAGTCCTTCATCCCAAATTTCGCCAAACATTTCCCCACCAATCAGGTGGTTACATGTATCTCTTTGTCTATATATTAATGTCTACATTTTAAAATGTCATGTTTATATTATGCTTTTATGTCTTAGTATTTATAATACATTTATTTATCACTTCTTATTTGCACCCTGGCCAAAGAGAACAACATATCAGCTCAGTGTACGACTTCACACATCATATATCTGAAGCTGAGAATAAAAGATACTTTGACTTTATAAACTCATCGGAATAGAAATACTGTGTCATAATGACATTCTGTATAAAATGTAAACAAAAGAAGAATTTAACTGGTAAAAAAATACAACTTTTTGAAGTAGATTAATGTTTGAACACAACAACTGATAAATATTTTTTTCTATACTGTATATATTGACCAGGGTTATGCCTCGTGTGCAGAATAAAATGCTTCATGTTTTATCTCCCATGATATAGAAGGTCATACATTATCATGCATTTTCCTGTGTAAAGGTGTCCGTACAGATAATCAATTCAAAGAGAGTGGAGCAGGCTGTCTGTACACTCCGTCACAGACAGTTTAAACCAACTGATCGCTATATTATAGTTTTTCTCGAAGTGTTTTGTCTGAGAAAATTAGTTTAGGACTATGACAGGAATTCCATCAAAGAAATAAAAAACACCGCAGACTACTGCACTCCAAACAGAGCAAAAGCTGTTTTCTTTTTTAGTTTTAATTCATTTTCTTCTCATTCCCCGAGGACGGTGTGGTTTAACTCCACTACTCGGGGTTCGTTTTTCATCATCTTCTTCGCAGGCTGTCTTTGAGCGAACGACATACTAACCGCGTGTAAAATTTTAAGTGGCGTGTCATAAATGGATGCCACGTGAACACGGTGAGAAAATATACTCCGACGCACACGCAGCACTCGACCCACTCCACACGTCTGTGTTCACATGTTCAGACAGCAGCTCTGGGGCTATAGAAAGATGACCCTATTTTTCCGTCTTCTGTGGTGCTCTGTAGAGCTGTCTCACCCTGATTTCTTTATCTGAAATGGAACAGTAAAATGAACATTATCTTAATCAGATGCGTGTCTCTTTTAATGTCTGGCAATCAGTGCCAATCGACCCATTAGGTCTGCCTATAGCGCCACCTTCTGGCAGCCCCGCCCACCACCCAGGGGCGTGCAGAGTTCTGTGCACGCCGTGAAATAGGCTGGTGAAATTTACCAGCAGTGAACCTCGTCTAGGGCTCCAGAGGGGCTTCGGCAGACACAGCAGATGACAGACTGTCTGAGACGCTTGGTTTGGATACGGGACGCGGTCGGGCTGCATCCACCGCCCCAGAGTGGCCACATGTGTAAATACTTGAGGACACCCAGCACCGCATGTCCATAGAGACATCCTGTCTTTTATTTTGCGTCTAGGGAGAGTCAGCACTGACTTGGGCGCCCATTCTATACTTCAGCACTTGGTAAGTAAAAAACAGAGGTCCCTGGGGGGGACGAAAGGAACAGGACGAGTGCCCAGCATCAGGTTGGATGCTTGTGGCCAGGACCGGGGGTGACAGACGAGGGTAGGGCTCCCCCCTCCACGCAACACAGATAATGGGTTTTGTAACAGATCACAGCACTGCTCCATAATGGCTTTTTTTCAGCCGTTTTTTTGGTATGAGAGGCAAAGTCATTCAGAGCAATTCCAGCGGCCGTCTGGCTGGGCCTCTATTGTACTGTACTCCGTGAATACCTACAAGTCCAGATAATGCCAGCAGAATGGTCAATCTCTGGGGACAAGCAGGAAAAAGACACCGCGAGAATTAATCAATACCCCTGACTTACAGAAGACAAAGGCGAGTGAGTGGTGGGTGGGTGGGGGGGTGGCGGGTTGGCCTGTCGATGGGGGAGACAAGTCCAATGTCATCAAGCACGGCGCATGATCTGGTGGGGGCCAGAAAGGAAAGATCTGGAAATGAATGCACATGTGCTCACAGCTATTTGATTATTGGAATCTGGCCCTAAAGATGTATGAATGACTTTGGTCTAAATGAGATTAAACAAATAAAGAGTGCATAATTAAAAACGCAAATCGTCCAGCTAAAATCTTATTATTATTATTATCAGTATTTATTTATTTATTTATTTATTTATTTATTTTTTTTTTTTTCCTTGACCTTTTACTCAAATTCATTACGATGTGACTTTGGAAAAAGCATAACAAGATGGCGGATATTTGACATTAGTGACAGTATTTGACATTAGTTCTCCCTGGTGGATTCGGTTGACTCATGTGGTGGGGGGGTGGGTGTGATTCACAGGTAGCGAAATCAATGATGACCCCACCTTCACAAAGTAGTTCAAGGCATGACATTGTACTTCCCCTTGTCAATGGGGGTGGGGCAGCCGCTGAAGTCAGCGTTTCCTCTCCTGCAAAGTTTTCATGACCCCTGTCTTTTTCACCTACTATCTATAGGAAGAGGGAGCCTTACATGAGCCCATTTGCCAGTTACTTCGTCTATTTAGGGCTGTATATCAATTTTAAACAATAGATTTACTGTGGTTTTCAACCGCTTTCAACTTCAGAGTGAAGGTAGAAAAGCCAGAGCGGAGGCTTTCAGGGTACAGCCACACACAGGAAACACGGGCGATTTAGAAATTCCAAACGGCACGAGAAGCTCGGAGTACCCGGCGGAAAGCTGCACCGGGGGAGAGCTTCCAAACTTCACAGAGAGCAGAGGTGGGAGAGGAGCCCTGGCGGAGTGAGCTGATAACACTATACCCACCAAGCCGCCCAAAAAACTAAACACCTTTTTCAGTTGCATGTCCAAACTTTCACTCTATTTATCACTCATTTAACCTACACGGCAAGCAATATTACCCTATTTTATGTTGAGATAACACTGTTAATAGATTATCTCTACTATTGGGCATTCCGTCATGTGCATACCAGACGCAAAGTAAAGGCATCAGATACACTAAATACATACGACTTGTTCATGCAGACTCGCTTTAAAACCATGATGTCATTGTCCTTATGCATGCTGGGACAGGGTTCCCATTATCACAGTACTGTATAGGTGTTAATTGTGTCGATGCAACTTGTTGCTAAACAGGCAAATTAAGTAAGAACAAATATAATTGTGCCTTAAAATAAAAACCGATCTCCCAATTTCTCATTGAACGAAAACAAATCTGGCGTTGATAATCTTTCTGCCCATTAACTTCTCATACTGTAGAAATCTCTGATTATCTTACCTGTTCTACACAATAAAACTGGGGCAACAATAGAGTCACAGCTCCTAGGATGAACCCTGCAAGAGTGAAGTCTGTGAAACTATGAAAGACTTAAAGCTGAAAAAACTCAAATCAAAAACTGACACTTATTCTGACTAAGTCGCTGGAATATTAGTGACAATAGTAGAACATGATAGAACTCTACAGCCATTTATATATATTTTCTTAAATAAGTGAATGACAATGATCATGAAAATGAACTATGTACTGCTTAACTAGAGTAACCAAGGGTGGTTTACATCTGTTAATATTAATTGTAAGTAACTTTGAACTTAAGGCTGTTTTATTTGCTCTGGAGTAACAAAAAAAAAAATAAATCTGAATTCAGTTGCCTAAAATGCAGTTTTCCAAGGTGTCATGAATTACCCATAACCCCCTCGAGGAACTGTCATCGATGATGCCCACCAATCAGAAACCTTCAAGAGGAGACTGTCATTCTGCTTCTTTTGCGCACCTTTCAAAGAACTAGCTTTCATATCTGCTCCAATAACACTCACAAACTCTCCTCAACCGCACGCATACCCCAGTTTATATTAGCCCATGAAGAATCGCACAGTGACATGTGGGAAGAACACAGAATATCAAGAGACCAGATTACCTCCTGTGGCTCGCACCTACTGTAAGAAAATAGCCCTGTCCGCGATTCCGATTTCCATTTGTACTGCCATGTCATTCACGCCAGGGTAGCTCTGCCGTTGACTGGTGGCTTCGACGTGAACGGAAGCAGGACAAACAAGAAGCACGCTGATGAGTTTGTTTGGGTACCCGCTGTGATTTTCGACAGAGACCACAGAACTCCAGCTGAAATATGCAAAGGACATAGATTCTAATACCCTGTAAATAAATGCTTCAGAAACACAAAGTCGACATCATGGTCTTTTTATTGCCTCATATAGAAGCGCCCTCCAGCATCCTACTGCGGATTAACATTACGGACTACGAACAGGAAAACATTACGTTTATTATATTTTTACAATATGTTTATTTAAAGCTAATTATTACAATCTATATTATTATATACTGAAATGCATTCAGCACAGAGACTAGTGCAGAATGTGAATGTTCTCTTTCAGCTGCAGGTTTAGAGACTTAGACCACATTTTCACTCTCCCGGCCACCCTGGGCGTTCGTCATCTTCTGCCAAGTGTCACTGTCACCAAGATTGTACACGGCCTGTGATCAGTAAGAGGCTCTTAGCGCACTATGCAATGTCTATCTGACCCTTGCCACATCGAGTCACCTGCAGATATGGGAGCATTCATCTGAAGAAGATGTGTAAAATAGAGCTTGATATGCGAAAGAAAGGGGAAAAAAAAGCATCACAGCGCTGAACAGTATTAGCTTGACCTTGATCCGTCCTTGAGCAAGAGGGAGACAATGGCGACTGTGAGGAAGAGAGACTGAGAGATTGGTATCCCTCCTGCTGGGTAAAAGTGAAATGGGGGAGTTTGGACGAGGGAAATATGGAACTTTTGAGCGGGGGTCGGGGGGTGGGAAGCTGTTACACCTGTGCGGCAGGCGATGAGAATGACCAGCGCATGACAAGCCACCCCCCACATGGGTCACAGGACACATCATCTCGCTGACAGAGAGCGGGAAGGTGGACGCTCGCCCTGGCTGCAGAATTTCACAACCGCAGCCAAAACGTACGGCACTCACATACAAATGTGTCTTCAGGTTTCCTCTCGGTGCGATGTACGATCTCACAGTACAATAAAACAAACCTAACACAGATGTGGTGCAAATGGATGGAACCAAACAGCCAACACACAGACACACACACGCACATTTTTGTGGGGACTCTCCATTCATTTCTATGGACATAACCCTAATCCCAACATGATGACCTCAACCCCTACCCAGCCCTAACCTTAAGCATAAGTAACCAAATAAAATTTTGGCTTTTGGCATTTTTACTTTCTTGATTGCATTCGCAGATCTTTGTGGGGATATGAAAAATGGTCCCCACAACGTCAAAATGACAGGTTTTTATGACATTGTGGGGGACATTTGGTCTCCACCATGTACTATAAACCTAATCCACAAACACGCACACACACACACACACACGTGCCACAGTACCGCTTCATCAGTTATAATCCCGATAAGGCAGATCGTGGAATGATTTCTCCTCATTTAGACTCGTTTCGAAGGTGACTTCATCATCTGCGTGTGAAAGACATTCCGCCGCCCAGTAACAAATGATTACCGCTAAACGAATCCCAGAGGCTTCAGCTCTAATGCGGAACAAAGGGGAGAGGATAGGGAGGCCGTGTGACTCTGGGATCTATTTTTTCATACCTGCATCATTTCTTGCTTCACTGATCTATCACTAAACAACAGCTGCCGCGCAGGAGCGGGTGCGGCGCACCATGGGGGTACCGAACGAAAATAAGAGAGGGTGCTTTGGCGGGCAGGTCACGTGGGTGCCCCCGGCGCTCCTGAAAGGAGTCTTTGAGCTGTCAGAGGAGGGAGGAATGCAGGCCTCCTGGTGGCTGGGAGTCGGGCGCCATGGACACGGAGCCGCCTGTGATGGGATCTGGGGGGGCGGACGCAGCATGGCGGACGACGCGCAATCATACCCCGACGCTCCATCTCCTTCCTCCCTCTCTGCCCCACGCTGTTCCTCTGTGCCCCAGAGAATCAGTGAGTGACAGCTCTGTGCATGAAGGGAGGTAGAGCATGATGGCCTTGGGGAGTGGGGGCAGCGTCGGTCAACCCATTAGGCGACATCTGTGGCCGCCTAGGGCGCCATCTTCTGAGGGTGGGCTGCCGGTGCCCCCCCCCCCCCAGAAAATTTCACTGACACCTCCCTCCTCCCCACAGCATATAGTGCGTCATCTGAGACAAAGTGAAATTGGGCAGTGAAGTTTGCCGGGGGGTGGGGGGAGGAAGCTTGCCAAGGGCACCACATGGGCTTTGATCGCC
>JAODLC010000007.1:18166630-18177266 GCA_026781145.1 Hippopotamyrus pictus | reverse complement strand
GACAGACAGACAGACAGATAGATAGATAGATAGATAGATAGATAGATAGATAGATAGATAGATAGATAGATAGATACTCTAATAATCCAAAAGGCAACTGCAGGTTTACAGCTGCACAACATACACACACAAACACACACACACACATTTAGACAGTATTAATAAGAATTAATAGAAATAATAGAATAATAGAAATAGAAACATTAATAGAAAGTAACACAAAGACTGTCAGAGAATTAAGGCAATGCACGGAATACTGTAGTGGCGGCTCAGAAATACACAGGACACACAGTGGGCCGAGCATGGACGGGAAGGCATTACGTTTCATCCAGCCTTGTTGCTACCATGATCTTGTGGGAGTGGTGCTGCCAGGCCTCTAGGCATTTCCCGTCACATCTCCGAGATCTGCGGGTCACGGTGGAAGTGGCCGTCCTCGACGTTTCAATGCGGATGTGCCCTGTGACCGCCTCAGGCCTCAGGGAAAGTTTGGTTGAAAGCCCATAGCTGCGAGTGTCCTCTAAATACAGACCAATTAAACAAGTTAGCTAAAGTCTGCCGTGATAGTCTCTCAAGGCTTAAATCTATTTATCCTGGACTTATTAATTGTTAATGCTATATTGTAATAAGTTAATCAACTAATTCAGTGAGTTCTGGCCATGCCTCAGCCTACACTTAATTCTGCTGCTTCAGCCCAAGGAACCAGTCCAGTAGCATTAATGCAAGGAAGTAAAATGATCTCTGAATATGGTGTACTGTAAACACTGTTTTTTTTTGATGTTCCATTCCAGTAGAATTTCACACATCATCATTTGATTTATTTGTCCTTAATGCGTGATTGTGTGTTTGAGCGTGAGCCTGCAAATGGACTGACATCCCATTCCTGGTGTTTCACGGCCTTTTGGCCAGTTTTCCCGGGACTGCCTCCAAGACCCTGTGACCCTAAGCTGCATAAGCAGCATGGAAGATGGGTAGATGGATGGATGTTTATATAATGCAAGTGGGAAGGTGTGAAATTCATTAGTACTCCTGTTGTGTCTTTTTCTGTGACATGTGCTTGTATTGTACATTCTGTTAAACACTATGCTAGACATAATTTTGGCACGCGCGCACAAACACACACACACACACACACACACACATTACTTGAATAAATGCTTCTGGTCTCAAAAGTGGCTACGGAAATGACTAGGGAGATCACATGAGCCATGCAAAAAGACTCACCTTAATCCCGATGCTGCAACATAGTGAAATGGTAAACAGAATAGAAACCATTTTTCAATTGGCTCCATAGCAGCCGGTCTCCCCAGGTGCCACCATCTTGAAACTGGCAACCTTTTTGGGCAGACATAATGCTTTTAAAGCTACCTTAATTAAAACCCAAAGCACATCTGCATGCATTTCTGGCCCATAATATTTATGAACATATCCCCAAGTTCTAATCCCCCGTGATTCTGCCTGTTGGATCGTTCTGGAAGTTAGAGAAGCATTACTGCAAGCCTCATTGACCAAAACCTTTTCAGCTTTTCCAGCCTGAAAAAAAAGAAGAGAGAGAGAGAGAGAGAGAAAAGCTCTTTATGTTTGAAGCAGTGGCATGACTGGGCCTGAATTTCAAAGCTAAGCATGCAGCTTTGATGGGCAGTCTCTGACAATATTTGTAACATATTTGCTGTAAACATAAACAGGTTTCTCTTTTAGAAAGCAGCAGTGTTCCATTTGTTTCCCAAACAGCAAAACCCAAATGACCACCTCTGAAATGCATGGTCAAATAGCAGCATGAATCTATATCAAAAAAGTAGTGTTTCATAGAAGAGGTGATTTTTAATATGGCCAGTATGGCCTATATATTAAATCCGGAAAACAAACAAATGAATAAATGCTTTTCATTGATTCATTAATTAATTAAATTATCGATTCAGTGACCAATCAGATGAATGATTCCCTGATTGGTGTTCTAACCTCATTGGTTAAAATGATGATTGACATCTTGTCTTTAATAATTTACTGACTGGGGTCTCATTTCTTGGACTACAGGATAGTCTAGGATAAAATTAGCAGTTTAGCATCAAAACCTTCCTGTAATGTGTATTAAAGCACCTGCATGTGAACACATTTTAAAAGAAGGAAAATGCAAAGGAAAACGCCATAAAAGCTTTTCTGGTTTCTCGATCATAAATACTGAAACTAGAATGAAAGAGCATATATACAACCGAAAGAAAAGACCTGCCATTGTGAGCTAAAAATGTGAAAACTAAACTAGGACTGATTGCAGACACATCTTCTTTATCCCACTAAAAGATATGTTCAAAGAGGAAGCACAGCCTGTGCAGCTAAAGATGGCAAAACCTATTTAGACACATTTTAAGCCGAAGGGGAATAGTAAAGCAGCTTCTCTTCAACAAAGTCTTGATTCATACCAGTGGGCATCTGACGGATATCATCTGATTCCAACTTTAATTTAATTTATCCAAGGTCATCCCCTGATTCATGACCCTCCATTGCTGATTATCTTAAAATTATGATGTAACTTGTAGCCCTGCATTATCTATGGCATTTCATCTGTGTGCTACATATTCATAAGGACCACTGCTCTAACTTAGTGTTCCAACACCCACAATGTCTCCAGCTTATAAAATCTCAAATAATAGTAAAATAAATTATGACATCATTTCTTTGTCTAGCAGAATTCATTGTATAAAGCAACTATAGCATAATTTAAGTTACTTTTTTTGTACTTTTGCCTACTGAAGCAAATCCAGTACCTTGCCCCAGGGTACAACAGTAATTCCTTTTCAGCAAACTTAACCTCTGGTTCATAAATCCCAAGCCTTAATCACTGCGCCACCTGCTGTTACAAAGTATGCTATATTTTAGTCCCAATTGCTCCATGTCACATCGTGACAGATGCCAAATGGGTTCTGCACATGTCAGCAGGCGCGCTCCTGATCCCAACGAGAAGAGCAGAGATATGTCGCTGCCTAATCTCTAGCGGCAAATTAGAGCACCAGGCGATCGATGGCAGGAGCACTGCGTGCGGATTTCATTTGCTTGGAAGCGTGCATTGTTAAAACCATGCTAACGCGTATTGATGGTTGCATTTGAATTTTCAGTCTTGCTTAAAAAAAAAAAAAAATTATATATATATATATATATATATATACACACACACACACACAAACACATGCAGACCCTACGCAGTGTTTGTTTTTCTTCAATAGTGAGGGTAGTGCTCAGTTCATTATCATGTATTGATCTGACTGCGCTGATACTACTATCTCTCACAAAGAAAGAAAAACTACAAGCCATATATAAATGTTACATTATAACAAACACACACATAATTTTATTTTGAAAGGTTAAAATAAATCAACTTTTTTTTTTCTTCCAATGTAATCCGGAATAAAATAAATAAATGAATGACTACACATCAACTTCTCTTCAAGCAGTTCCATCAAAAATAGGCCCTAAAGGATCCCTGCAGCTTTCGAAAAACGATATTTGTATGGTGAATAATTGAATTTGAAGGTTCAACAACTGGAAAAACACCCACAAGCACATTCTGCCTGACTACAATGGGTAATGCGCAGTGTACAAAGCTGTAGAGAATGCAAGGCATTTGATTTCAGCACTGGAGGGGAAGTAGAGGTCATGTAAAAATAAATAAATGAAGACCCATACTCAAGTGGACATCTATGTTATTTTTCCTTATAAGATATCCAAGTGAACAAATAGCATATGGAATTTATATTTGCATATTAATACATTCTTAACTATAGCGATGCAGCAAAATCCAAATATACAGAACATCATATCAACAAAATACATACACTGAGACTGTAGGACATTTAAAACATCTCTTACTAGAAAGATTTCTCCTATGCTGTGCAATGCTGAGCCTGCTATTCCAATATGTTGTCGAATTAACAGCCATCTGACGAATGTGTCGTTAAAACGGCATTAAATGATTAATGGCAGCGAAATCCATGTATCTTACAATGATCCTTCATTGCATCACGTTCTTTCTGCACTGTGTTGAGTCGTGGGCCAGATGTGTATTAATTGTTTCAGCAGTACCTGTGTATGTTCCAGCTCGATGCCCATACTCGGAGACTCACCCGCTACATTTCTTAAAACTAGCTTTCATTTTGATGAATTATTTCACATGTGACCGGTCCTTAAAATGTTTTCAAAGTCATCAGTCATCTGTATTCATGAACAGAAGCCCCTTCGTAAGAAAACCTGCAGTCTTATGCATAGGACAGTTTTAGGATAATTTACATATGCTGTATATAAGTAACAGCTGGTAAATGGTACAGGAAAGTACATTTTCATCCACAGTATTTTAAACTGGATGCCATTATGCTCAATTCTGTTCTTATTTTAATGATCTCCCTAAAGGACTTGTTCTCATATAACAGTTTTTCTGCTTGTTTCTGCAATTTTCATGATTAATTCCAGTTTTAAACTCAAAGAAATAAATTAAAGCAAGCAGAACATGTGGACTTTATATAAAGATGCACAATTACACAGATTTCCATTGAGGATAAAAAAATCATCATAATAACTATTATATGTGGCATATGTGTGTATATATGTATATATGTATGTGTGTGTCGCTATGTGTGTATCTGTGTGTGTGTGTGTGTATGTATAACATTCTGGAAACACACCTACTATCCAATCAAATTTAAATTCTCTATTTAAATCAAAGACACCATCGATTCTGGCCTTACAGAACAGTATGTCCATATATCGGAAAACAACTACAGCCCGAAATGTTCTGTTCTGCCAAGAGAGCGGGGCGGAGATGCATGATAGGCTACTGTACGTTCACAGTCGGTTATCAAAGGCCTAGCTATTTGTCTGAAGTTTCATGCCCCCTCCCCATATGATGTCAGCACATTTTAACAAGTTAATACTACTTAACGTGAGAATTAGTGTACAGCACAACAGTGTCTGTGTGGTAGAAAAGTAAATAAGAACTGCGTGTGCCTGATGTAATCCTGGGGAAGAAGATGGGATGGGAGAGGGACTCTGTCCGCAGGAGCTTCAGGTCTCGTTCTATTACAATAGCATTGCAGTAACAGGTTTTTTTAGCAAATGCTGCCAAGATTAACCAATCAAATTCTGCTGAGTTCGCTGCGTTGCTAACAAAGTTCACCTTTAATGATCTAATGATTAACTTCACCATTTGCAAGACAATGGCCATATATATGCGTGTGTGCGTGTGTGTGTTTAGTTCTTTTCTGGTAGTTTAACAAATGGATATGACAAAAAATGTATTGAAATGTCAAATGGCATCGAATGCTTTTGGTCCACAAGGATTTACACCAGCTGACACACTTTGGCTCTGATCCCTAACACTGGTATGCATTCTGCAGAATAATATATGCCCATTATATAAATGCTAATATGTCTTTCTAGGGTTTTCGATTTACGTTTTGTTCATGCAGATCAACATAATTTCCTAGGAACCTTCAATATCTTCAGAAACAAAATGTTAAAAATGCTTCAGTAGCTAAAATCAAAGACTGATTTAGGCTGAAAGATCAAAGATATTATAATAAATCGATTTAAACTGCTGGTAATAATGAAATGGATCATGTAACACTGACTTAACCTGCCTGAAAGTGAATATCATAGAGCTTTTATTATAAATGACCAAACCTATAAAGGCAGACCACATCAATTTGATGGTATATGTGTTGTTATGCACTAGGTTAAGAACACAGACAATTGCACATGAATCATTTGATGCACATATCTCTTCAAGTAGGAGTAATGACTAAACCTGACTAGATAACTGTAGGTACATTCCAGGAGGTGGGGGCTGAGCGCCACTATTTTTTTTAACTGTGCTGTTTATTTGAAAATATGATGTTTCCTCAGGGAAGCATTTCTGGATCATCCCTGAGGTTCTCTCCTTCCACAGATAACCGTTTTTCATCTCAACCTTGGTTAAATGAGGATAAGGTTAGAACCTAAAGAGGGTGCGTGTCGTTGGGGAAGCAGCCCAGATGCCCTCTAGCTACGGCCTCACTATTGGCATGATCAATATCCGAGAAGAGAAGTACTGCAGCAGCCATTTCCGGCGATGGGTCGTCCCCTCCGCTCCCATCTCGAAGCTCAGGCTGTCTTGACCTCTGATGGATCATCGCAGTGACGGTGTGGCGTTCCACGACAGAGAAACAAAAGGTTTACTATGTCCATTGGCATTTATATCACTGGTGCTACAAAAATGTATATTCTCCACCTGATTTAATTTGCATTCTTCTCTAATTTTCATGATGTTGATGACGACTGTGATTATTGCTGTGTAATTATTTTTTGGACCCTGTATACGATTTGCTGTCGGAAGATAGATAGTCAGATTCTCAATATTTTATGAAAAATTAAATCGTACACATTTGATGAAAAACAGGAAAATATCCAGATATTAAATATTATCCACAATGATGCGGAAAGAGAGCCTAAGAGGAGGTATTACACAGTATAATTGTTATACAATTCATTCCAAGACACACAGCTTTCATTCGGATTTCACTACTTCAGCTTCAAGTCCTGCGCCCAGGAATGCAGGGGGGGCTGGACCCCTCCGCCCTACACTCACCCCTGTGGCACGGGGGGCCACAGCCTTTACCAAATGAATGTGGACTTCCCTGTACACTGTGGCTCCGATGAAATATTTAGCAACGCAGCTGCATATTGTAATCGCTCATTGGGTTCTTATTATGCAGATAAGCGCATAGAGGACACTGAACTTTGTGGCATTCTGCATACAAGAGAGATACACTGGAATAATTAATAGGAAAGCCCAGTGACACTGCTCCTTCTTCTTATAACATGGAACACTGCTATATTCAAAAACATGCACAAATATGGGTATTCGATATGCATTAATATGTATTCCTTCATGATATGATCAAAGGTTATTCCTCTTCTACAAGCTGAATAAATATTAAAATTCAGATTCATTCCAAATTCATTTGTTTATCTTGTGATTTTTTTTTTTTTTTTAATTTTGCCAATGACTTTTTCATTTCGTTGTTGTCCTTGATGTGCTGCATATGCAAAAAAAAGTGTATGTAAAACGATGGTGTAATTGTCATTTTATAATCATACTTAGGCAACCCAGAAACAGAAACAAACTACAAGAATTCCAAAGCGTTTAGATCAAGGTTGAAATGTTGAAAGAAAATTCATTTCCTTATTTAACATTTTGAAAATGTTGTGGCACACTCTTCTTTGATCATCTAAACATCTTTCACGTCTCGTTGCTATTGGAGCAATTTATGCATCGACTCTAATGCAGCATGTTTCTTTTGCAGTTGGTGCTGTGTATTTAGGAGAGGGAGACCAGTGTGTAATTGCGGGGAAAAACAGCACACGCTTGTTACTGTGTAGTTCGCTGCCTACGGTTTTGACCGTCCTTACTTATTATGTGAAGCAACTGTCTTGCTGCAGATGTTCGGCGTGTGTGTCCGATTTTCTGAGATGCCTCATGCTGCAGCAAGGATAGATGAAGGGTTTTTGCGAGGAAACACAGTCTCCTTCACAAGGTTAATCTCGTCCGATCTCGCAAACCCTCCACGTCCCCCTAATGAAGCCCCAACAGACACGCTCTTAACAAAAGTTAAGAGCAAATTAACCTTGAGGAGTTGCCACAGTTTGTTTTTTTTTTTTCTTTTCTTTTAATACAGTGTGTTCACCAATATTCTCATACAAACCATTTCAAGGACAGCATCCCATTTAGTGGAATGAGGTCAGGAACAGAAAGCCCTGTGTCTTGCGTTTTGCCATCTTATCTGATAACAAACACGTTTGTTCATTTGTACAAATGATGTTCACATTCCCTTTTCATGCCCACAAACTAATTTAAGGACTTCGAACAAACTGAATGAAAACTCGACCATGTAATATTGACAATTTTGTCTGAACTACATAAATCACATGATATAGAATATAACAGTACTTTTGGTTGATCCAAACAACCTATTTGTCTTTCTAACATAAACCGGAACATTACCACTTGCTATGCCTTTTATCCTAGGTGTGGCACTGATCTGTCATGTACTAAATAATCTTGGAAGGTTTTCCTTTCAGACATTATCCGTCCTCTTTCTAAATTTCGTCTTTTAAAGAGTTGAGTAAATAAAACTTTTTTGTTCCATGCAGACTATGACTCATTGACAGTCTAAAACACCTGCTCCAAAATTAGGTTTTCATATGTTGCATTTTCTAAAGGGAAATTTATGCAATATAATGAAAGGCAAATAAACGTGGTGTTTTGAATCATTTTGCTTGGCTAAAATCGTTATTTTTATATTTTGCAAGAATGACAATTTATGGCCTGAGCAACCCTGAATCAGATAAGCAGTTTCAGAAAATAGATGGATGGATGGATAGATTGACAATTTATGGGCTCTTTCCTAATACAAATTCAAGAAAATAAACACATAAACAGTAACTCATTAAATGAAATCCAACTTTTAGGCAAAAACCGTAATTTGACAAATCAGGTCGGTCACATAATCAATACCAAGGTATAAGTCCGAAACAGACTTTGCAGTGACGGCTCTCTTTTCCGAGGGTTAGCTGGTTTAATGTGGATTAATGCCCGATAAGCTGCATACAGCAAGTCTTTTATCTTTCTCTGTCAGTTTCACATGGTTCTCAGATAAGTGGAAAACACTTTTTTTTTGGTGAATTCAAGCCTGGGATTTTCAGAAAAGCTTCAAGTACACCTGGTATTTAAATAATCCCTGGGTATTCTCTGCCTTTTGATGCTTTTGTTCAGACTGAAAAGTCATCCTTATGTAGTCTGTAATGTCGTAGGAGAGCCTGATATTAAAACCTCAGCACCTACTCTATGGTGTACCCCCTGAAAGGGTGTGTATACAGATATTCAGCCTCTTATCTTCCTCTCCGGTGCCCCAAAGTGGACTCAGTTCTCTTGTGATTTCCAAGCCTTGCATTGTGGAGATGATCAACCATACTATGTATCTTCTGAGTTTCTGGGGGACAAGAAAATGAGCCAGTAAATAATTAAACAGTCCAGTCAGGTAGGTAAAGCCTATCATCATAATACAAGGGGATTTTATAAAGTTTAACTTCCTAGTATACGGCTCTTGTTTTAAGTGTCGTTCACATGAATGATTCTTCTTCTTCGAACCTCAGTAGCCCAACGGAAAAGTTGCAATTAGCAGAGAGTGATCCGATGTTACTTTACTCCTAGGACCAATCTGTTACACTTATAGCCTCACACTTCACAGCATCATCTCGTATTTTGTAATCGGCCCAATCCAGCCTAGGTTAATTACACTTAATAGGATCACTTTGCACTATCCCATTTCCCCAAATTAGGTTCATGTCCAGGCTATTTGCAAAGGAGAAAAAGAACCACAGTGACTGAATTTATTAGCTATAGAGAGTAGAGCAAAATAGGTGTCCTTAACAAACGGGATTGTTTTTGGCGTCGTAAGTAATACAGTATTTTTCACTTTAGATATCTTTTCTTTAATATGCCTCATGCCATACATATTAGCTTAATAATCATACCCACTTATTTATTTTAAATACATCAGCTTTATGTGCTCCCTAGAGCATTATTTCGCACTGATACAATAGAGTATATTTCCATAAAGCACATTAAATACGGCAATAGGATTCAGCATCTCGATGCATTTTTACTGTGATCTGACTGTTGCCCTGGTTAAGAATAGAACTCTGTACAACCAGGCTGTAGAGGTCACATTACTGACAGATAGATAGATAGATAGATAGATAGATAGATAGATAGATAGATAGATAGATAGATAGATAGATAGCATGAATGGTACTTGTGTATTTCGTTTGTGTGTGTGTGTTTAGTTCATATGTAAAATCCATTTCCCAGAGCATTGGCTGCCCCTCTGTCTTACAAAAAGAGGTTTTGAACAAACCCTTATATTGGAGTGGAGGATGACACACAAAGTACGATTCTGATCTTTCTGAATCTTTTATTGAACCTTTTCATTTTGTATTTTTTTTTTCCCCCCCTCTGGGTAATACTTCATAAACAATGACTAATGGGGTTAAGTTTCAAAATACAGTGGGGGGGGAGAAGTGGAACAAAGTTTCTTTTTCTTCTTTTCCTTTTTTATTTAAGTTGCTCCCATTTAGGTCCGTGGGACGTGACATTAGCATTCTGCCACTTTTACAGTCCTGTTGCTCACCCGATGAATTTAAAGACATTTGAATCACATTTCTGAGTAAGCTTTTTTCAAACAGGATACCTTGAAAAGCTGAATAAAAGGAAACTTTGATAATTCAGTGCATCTCTTCTCTCTTTATCTACATCCTTCAAATTTGGCTGAATCGCTCATCACAATATGGAAATATTTGATGTTCACACAGCAGCTGCCTTGCCTTGAATCTTACTTTCCTCACAGATCGCACGCAGAGATAGGATCCTAAAGTCCCTTTATGAAATCCTAACCGCCCTGTGAATCCATCCAGATCTTATTCAGAGAATTAAAAAAAAAAAAGAAGAAAGAGAAAAATCTTGAGAGCTGAAGCCAAGATAATCCCAACTACCACTATTACTGCGAGCTTTGAGCAGGAGAGGGCTCAGATCAGCCTGCTACCCCCCCCCCCCCCC
>JAODLC010000007.1:18137722-18157465 GCA_026781145.1 Hippopotamyrus pictus | reverse complement strand
TATCACGTTATGGGGACATTGTGTCCCCATAAGGATAGGTAAACCCGCTCGCACACACACACACACACACACACACACACACCATAGGTGTGACAGCAACCCCGGCAAATGTATCAATCATTTCATTTCCCGAAATAATAAATTATCTATACAGAAAGTCAGGAATTCAATTTCCACCGTATTCCGAATGTCATGTCCGATGCCTAAAACTGTCATCACTTTTCATCTGAGTGAGTGTCCCTCATCTGCTATCGCCAGCATTAAAGCTTCAATTTATTCCTAGCGTAATAAAAAATGACGAGACACATGCAATCAGAGAGGTGACTAAATGTGATAAATTACTTTCTTTAGACACTTTTTATTGATTACAGACTTACAAGTAATCATCTTTCGGTGATTTCAGTAGCCTTATACTGTAGCTGAGGGCCTGTACCAATTTTCATTCCAAATGCCCAATTCAGAATCATTTTCATATTATGGTAAATTTCTCAAATTACACATGATATCACACGTTACTCAGTATTCTACAGCTTTATATTGGATCTATATATAGCAATATATTGGATTGGTTGAATTGTGATATATTTCTTGTAATGCTTATAAATTCCATATTTTATTCATTCCATCTCTTCTTTGAGCACACAAAGTCTGCATTAAACTGAAAGAGGCATCAGGACGAGGCACTGCTAGCCTTTTATACCTTTTCAGTTCCTTTGAAAGCATTCGCTATTACTGCATTTAATTGCTTCAATTTTCCTCCATTCTGCGGCAGACTGAGGCCCACAACATGCTGAAAAAGTTTCATAAAAAAAAGCAATTAAGAGTCACTGGAACATGTAATTTAATCAGTCTGATATGAATGTCATTAAGGGACTAAAAGGAATTTTGACTTTTTTCTGGCTGGAAATTTAAAGGTATTATATTATGGTATAAATATATTATTGTGCTGTAAAATTATATGAAAGAATGGGTATTTTTAGCCGGCTTATGACTCAAAGGACAGGATAATGGCAGACACCAATGTATTGATTAATACCTACATTTAGTTTTATAAGTAATGTCTGCACTCTATTAGAGAAGGCAATTGCTGCTATTGAGATGTTGACATAAAACACAACCAGATACGGAGTGAGATCAAGTTGTCTCATTGAAATCCGATTTCTGCCACAGAGAACCCACCTCAATTAAGTCGGGCTTTCAGTCTATAATGACAAATATGTCTACTGATGCCTTTTCTTGTCCCGCTAGTCATAATGTTGATGTATGCAAAATTACTACATTTAACGAGGAATCCTCAAATGAATGTTAATAAGCACCAATGTGCCAGCAAAGGAGTCACATTTCTACACACAAATCGAGACCAAGATTTTGTTTCAACTTACCAATTGCACACTATGTGAATGTGACTCTTTATACTCAACTGATTGGTTGAAATAAAATCTTGGTCTGGATTTGGACTTTGTGAACCTGAACTTTTCACCAAACCATGCCATCAAATGAAAAATGGCAAATGTAAAAATGTGTACTGGGATGTATTTTAATTGTTTTGTTATTTATTATTATATCATCTTTTTTTTTTTTTTTTTACTCTACAGGTATTCTGTTTTTCTGTTTCCAGCGGCTTATGTATTTGAAGAATTTAATTTGTTATTTCAAAAATTATGTCTTGTCATTACTTCCCATCAGCTGGAAATACCTGTAACTAAATGTGAATTAGGTATCAGATGTTGGCATATATGGATCCACATATGAAAATAGCCTATAGTTACGAAAATGTGATACGACATAATGAAGTGCCCGCTACTGACTGCATATAAAGGGAAGGATTAGAAGGACTAGAAGGAAACGAATGTTCACCAAGATTATTTTTACTTATTATTACTCTTTGCACTATATATGTAATTTCTTTTCACTCTGCCTGTTTTGAAATGTATGTTTCCCTATGTTGTGGGCAAACAGGCAAACATATTAACTACTTCTGCAGTTTTCCTAATGTGACTGGGGCAATCGGCTACACTGACATTCCGATAAGGGCACCTCAAATCAAATCAAAGTTTATCAAATGCACAACGGTACAGCATACAGCAGTAGATGCAGACAATGAAATGAGTGCAAATTAAGCTACTTTTGTCAATAGAAAGCCGTTGCATTCTATGAATGCACAAGTGATCTGTGACGCCGATATGACATTGACAATGGTCTAGGTCAACTTATGATTCGTTTATTTGGAGTTTCACGTAGCACACCAGAATCTCCTAACTGCTCTGGCATAACACTGCATAACAGGGCATTCCCTATACATGTCATACGCATGTCGAAGCTTGTGGGTGAAGATTTGGGTTTTCCTCTGACAGTTATGGTCACACTGGCTATATGCACAAAGAGTCATTTCTTTCTCTGTATCTTCAGATCTTTTGGGGGAATTTTATAGGAATTGTGAAATTAACTGCAATGTGTTGCCATTAAACACACTTTTTTAAAAATTTAACTATATTATCATTGCAAAAAGAATAAGCATGAAGGCAATAAAAATCTGTTTGGCATCTAATCTGAAGGTGCAAAGCGGGGGGAAAGTGCTGGATTCAGCGGTACAATAAATACATGTGTGAGGAACAAATGTACATGTTTGGAAAATGTACGTCTATATAATTTCTGCTGTCATCGTACTTCACAACCAGAAAAGCTTTATTTTTATATCATATGCACCTGCAGCTCACCTGCATTGTCCACTTTTGGGTATTTGTGGGCGGCAACTGCGCAGGAACTCAGACTCATGAATGTGCACACATTTACAAGACAGTTCAGATTCATCAGGGGGAAACTGCGTACATATGTGTGTAATTTGATAAATTACTTTTTTCATGCATACGGATTTTTTTTCAACAAAATTTATGTAGAGTTTAATAAATGAGACCCAAGGTCCTTCTGTAACCCTGACCAGGATAGATGGTTAGAAGTTGGACAGATAGGCATATGGATGGATGGACATTCATAAATGTAGATGCTGTTAGTCAAAACTAAATATATAACTATATTAAAATGCAATGAATGTGCTCAGAAGTTTAATACGGGCATTTTTTTAAGCAGTCTATTGACATGTTGCATACAGGGAGAACATGGCAATCTACAATGTGGCAGATGAATTATTCTTAAAGAGCCAGACTAATGGGCAGTTTTTTTTCTGTGTCGAAGGATGACCTTTGGAGCAGTGAATCAGAATGTCTTAGATAAATGTGTAATTATTATTATTAGACTGCTTTGGGTGAATCTGACCAGAAACACAATGTTAACCACTTTTAATCATACGAGGTTCCACTGGCTGCATGCGTGGATTTCGAACCTTTAGCCATCCAGGGTCCCTCCATTGTGGACGTTCTTCTCCTTTGTGCCGAGGCGATGCCTTCCTGAGTTTCATGCTATCCGACTGATTGACAGCCACAAGACATTTAATACATTTAATAGGGTTTGTAATAGATTCCTGATGCTTCCCATGATCCTCTGGGGAAGCTCCGGCAATACCACCCCCCCCACACACACACCCTCAAGCCTCTTGTGTCAATTCTGATGCCTCGGCTTAGATTGGCTTATCTTGCCTCCAGACCCACTGCTGGCTTTCACGGGCACTTTTATTCCAAATGGCTCGCCTTGCGTGGATTCAGAGGCTGGGCTTTGCCTCCCTGCCATCTCTATCGCTATATTATAAGTTAATGGAGCAGCAGTGGGGTGAAGTTTATATCCCCATATTTCATTTATATCTAGAAGACACACAGAAGCACACACTTCACTATTACAGTAACTCAGGGCTTCACTTCCAAGTTTTCAGATAACAACCTGGTGAGTAACGTGTTAAGAATATCTTTAGTTGCATATTTTACAAACAAATGGTATGGTTAAGTCCTTAAGATGTGAAAATTTCTTGATTTAGTCATGTTACATAAAACTGGATAAAAGCAGCAGACAATCAAATTAAATAATAATGATCTTTCGGGTGAAAAAATGTCTTGAGATGTTGATAAAGATGTTCTTATATGTCAGGTGGGGCCGTACCTGTGATCGGAAGGTCATCGGTGCAAATCTCAAAGAAAGCTTGAGAAAGAGATTTCTGCGCTGGGCCCTTGAGCAAGGCTCCCAAGCCCAATAGCTCCAGGGACTGTCTGTCCCTGCTTTCGCGATTGGATAAAAGCGCCTGCTAAAGAAATAAATGTACAGGTAAGTATATTGGTTTGATTTAGTTCGAGGGCCATGGTGATACCATCAAGCTTCAGAAAGCCAAAGACAGGGCATATTCCAGGGAGGATGTCCATCCCGAATCCATATGCCAATGAAGGAAACCAAAATGAAAAACACATACAGTACTTCAAGATGGGCAGCTCTTATGTACAGCATGATTCAAACTGGCAGCCCAGGAGGTGAGAGAGAATGACGCCCCCTGCATGCTGCCAGGTGCATTTCCCAGCTTGTTTGCACTGCATATCACTGGCATCATCTTCAAAATGATCCCAGCCAAAGAGCTGCACTTTTAAAATAAGACACAGCTGACAGACTGTGGCCACATTCTGCTGATCAGATCAGATCTAAAAAAATGAAAAACAAAACAAAAATATGGAGTACATTGCATAAGAGGATGTCAAAATAGCCCTTTTTTGAGTAATAGGAGTGAGCTAATTAGTTTTGGCATCCAAAAACCCTCTATGAATGTGGATGTATTCAGTAATGGGAAAATTTCTAAAGCTATATTTTCTTTCATTGGGGCTAGTTAACCTTGGTGTATGTACAGTATATAATTTTGCTTTACCGACCCATTCACTAAATTAGGTCAGGTTATGTCTACATTGAACAACAAGGGCATCACCACCCAATACCTAGATCCATATATTTGCTCCAGTCTAAAATAATCATAATTTTTAAAATGACTGCAGCTTTCATATATACATCCATTTTCCATAACTGCTTTCCCATTACATGATTGTAATTAACATTTACATATTTACATTTTGGGCACACATACAGTTTGCACACATCTTAAGTGTTTTTCCAAAAACAAGTCCAACTGTGTCAATTAGAGTCTGCAATAGAAACCACAAATCTGTTTGCCCATCAAAGATACTCAAAAAATGTGTTTTTCTTATTTAAATTGGGTTACTACTGATAAAAATGACAAAAATAAGTATGATTTATGATTTATAGAGCACTTGCAATATGAATTATTAATGCCATGCTATTGATTAGACTGAATGGAGAACAAATTACACCTTATTGAAGATCACGTCTCTCAAAATCTCCTTAAAACCTTTTATATATTTATAACTTCTTAACCGTAGCTTTTTAGGAGGACTTACGTTGAGTTATAGCACTAAATGGGTGCTGAAACTCGACCAACCCAGACAGTTAAAAAAAAAGACGTGAAAATGTTCAATCCTCCATTTCAAAAACAATAGAAAACGAGCGGAATGTGGCATTCTGAAAAAGCAGAGGCACTCCATCTGAAGGCGTGGAGTGGATTTGGAGGGTCTCTTGGAACGAGAGGCAGAGAGTGCTGATCTAGTCAGTCTGTGAAGTCAGCCCTAACAAAGTCTCATTCCTCAGTGTCTGTCACCGGAAGCCAATATTTGGTCTCGTCTCCATGATAGATGGAGGCATTATGGCGCTGTGACATCCAACAGTGCATCCGACTTGTAAAACACATGAGTCAGCTTGATTGATCTTATTATTTTTATGGCTGAGTACTTTTGTGATTTGACAAAGTTTGTGACAGCTTCCCTTTGTAAGGTCAGGAGGATCAAATTAATGGCCTCTTCATCACAGAGCCATCTTGTATCGGCACCGTTTAAGCATTCACTGGGAGACACTCGCAGAACAAATCAGGAATGCCCATGTCATCTCAGATTTCTGACAGTGGCTTTGCCAGCGGGTACAGAACAGAGAAATGAAATTCTGCTCTATATTATTAAGCCGCATCTTTTTATATGCATTCTGATGTAATGAAGTGAATTTCATTTTCAGAGCATTTATTAGTAATAACATATTAATACTAAAGTAAAAATGTATCCATCAATCCATCCATCTTTCAAGCATTCATGCAGAACAGCGTCACAGAGAACCTGGATCCTGTCCAAGAAGGCCCAGGACAAGCAAGAGAGCCTCTGGATAGGATTTCTTGCCACTTCTGAGCACTCAGATTACAGGCAATGTCGAGACACCGATCCACCTAAACCACATGTGTGTGGATTGTTGGTGGAAACCAGAAGACAGAGAGGAAGTCCAGCAAGCAGCAGAACTTGCAAACACTACACACATAGTGAGTGAAGGAGCAATAATCGAGGGAAACACAAGTATGATCAAATGCTAAAGAATGTTAATAACAAATGAACGTCATGAAGGCCAGTTACTATGTAACATTTACGTTGTGCCCAGATGAAATCAACAGAGGAAGAACGTACAAAGCCCACAGGAAGCTTCACAGTCAGGAGAAAAACTGGAATCTGTACTGCAATCCTAATAACAAATGCTGCCCACTGAGGCACTGTGCTTGAGTGGTGACTTAAAATCAGCCAAGTGAAAATTACCTCATATCACATTTCATATCACAATCAGCAAGCTGTAGGAAATGTCACACTTTTCATTTATATTTTCCTCAGATAACATCAACGATTAAAGTTGATTTTAATTTTTTGTGCTTCAAAGTAATATAGCTGCCACTAATGCCAGGGTTGACTGTGCATACAATGAATAATAATAATAAAAAAAACCACAACAACAGTAATGAAGCAACTAGTACTTAAGATATACCAGTTTTGACCGTCCATCTTCTATAGCTGCTAATCACACTGATCCAGTGTTGTATCCCAGAGTTGCAGAAACAGGGGATGCCCAGGACGGGATTCTGAGAGGGAAGTTCACTTGTTCACTAGTCTGTGCACAGCAGGAGGATCCCGGAGATCCGGGAGGAACCCCACGTGACACGGGGAGAATGTGCAACCTCCACGCACCCAGAGAGGAGGGGAGTTTCAGCCCCTACCTTGGCGGTGGGCTGCTGAAGTACTACCCCAGAAACATGCCATTATTAAGCATTGCTTATGCTAGATTATAAACACAGTCATAAAAAGGGGTATTAAAAGACCACAGTCTAGGGATCTATTCCATCCAATCTATTGAACATTTTGACTGAGTTTATTCTAAAATACAGAAATAAATAATGATGGAAATAAAATATTATGAAAAGTAAAGGTGTGTGTGTGTGTACCAAATGTCCCCCGTGATGTAATAAAAACCTGTTATTTTGATGTTGTTTTTCAGGTCCCCACAAAGATCCGTGAATGCAGTCAAAAAACTAAAAATGCCAAAAATATTAAAAAGCAAAGCCAAAAATCTTGTATTTTGTTTGGCTACTTATATGGTTAAGGTTAGGGCTGGGTTGGGGTAAAGGTCGCCATGTTAGGATTAGCATTTTCCCCATAAAGATAAATGGAGAGTCTCCACAAAGATATAATTACAAACCTGTGAGTGTGTGTGTGTGTGTGTGTGTGTGTGTGTATGTGTGTGTGTGTGTGTGTGTGTGTGTGTGTCTGCAATGCAGCAAGTTGGTGCCCATCCTGAGTTATCCCCCTTCTTCTGCCCATAGCTTCTGGAATAGGCTCCGGACCACCGTGACCCTGCGTAGGACAAGCAAAGGATCTGGCGTGTTGTCGTGGAGACCGCACCAGACCTACATGTTCATCAGCACCTGCTGTTGCAGTATGCCAGCTTGTAGTGTCTCACACAGACCATGGACAGTGTTTCTCCATGGCAGCTCAATCAGTCAAAGCAAGGCCCAGCTGGACCAGGCAGAGTCAGAACTCCAGAAAAGGTGAGCAGACAATTAATCCCAATTAAGAAATTCTACCGTACGGAAAAGAGATGAAGATTTCAAGGAGAAGTTATTCGTAACATAGGTCTCATTTCACTCGAAATAATATTGTTTACATTGCTTATCCACTGCTTACGTTATTGAAATGTGCATCACACAATAATAAGAATGTTGTGTGGTAAAATAAAAGTATTCAAATTATGTTTGATTGTAATATATTTTGTATAAACATCCAATTAACTCCAGGGTTGTTTACAGAACTCAGATTCTATTGGAGCTGTTAATGAAACTGTTAATGAAGCTTTTAATGAAGCTGTTAAAACCCTGAATTAAAATACAAACATCATATGGAGATAATCAGCTTTAAAATGCAAGATGTCCATGACATTCACTATTATTGTACATCTACTAATGTCATGTACAAATATTACGGTGGGGCGGGTAAGGCAGCTTTGCAAAGTGCTCTTTGAATGAATAATTCTGCGAGCTGTTCTGAGAGTGTGTGTGTGTGTGTGTGTGTGTGCGGTCTGTTTTTTTTTTTTTTGCTTCACTATTAACCAGATGGAAAGTGAATCTTTGTAATAAAGAACCACATCGTGCCTCTGTGCCATTACAGCCGGCTTTTAATGCCACTGAGAAGCAATATGCAGTTTATTGAGCAACACATTGCTTTTAACGCAAAAACCACCAGCGGATGCAGCCGCTGAATAATTTAGAACAGAACGAAGATGGTTGAAATAATGTTTGCTGACCTGTACATTAAAAAGCGTCGCTATTGAGAAGTGAGCTGGGTGATACCTTTCTACTTACATTTATCCCGCTTTCATCTGAGCAGAAGGGATTCGGACTTGGACGGATCTAGAGTATGAGGAAGTGTCTCAGGAGGACGGGGTCAAAAGATTCGACACTCGCTCACTTTCTAAGGAGAGTTTAAGGCTGCGCACTCTAAATTCATTTGCACAAGGACACGCTTTTAAGAATGCGTAAATTTTGCCTGGAGCGGATCAGCTTTGGTGAAGCGCATCTCCGCAGATGTCATGCTGTTTTAGACACGATGGTATGACAGCGGTAAAGGAAGAAACCTTCAAAACAAAATATTTCTGGCTAATCCTGGTAAATATACATAACCTGATTACCGAGCGAGATAAGCCAATCCACTTCTGGAAGAGCCAATGGAATGGAAGAATTTTCTGGAATAGTGAGAAGCATTATCGCTGATGCCGGTTTGCATTGCCTCAAACTGACAAAATCGTCACTCCTTTCTGCGAATCCCCCTGCACTTAATCACGCTGGCCATAGTGATTCACCTTGTCCGTTCCCTGAAAGGAAGCCTTCTGTCTTGGAGAGAAATGCTCAGCTGCTTCAGTCACACTTCTGCCACACAAATCTCAGCAGAGCCCCCCCACACACACATTTGCCTGGCTAAATGCCATGGATGCCACAGTGCAGCCAAAAGCCAAAACTTGCCAGTCAGATCATTAATCCCGTGTCAGCAACCTCAGACCAGAGTCAACGGCTCTCTGTTGATTAAGGGGAAAACACCCTCAGACAGAACTGAGCTATTATGACTGCGGAGAGCTATGAAGACCTATTAAAATGAAAATGGAAATGAGAGCAAAAAGCAGTTATAATGCAAGCAGGTAATGTAGGAGACAGAGCCAATCAGTAACATATAAGAGGCTTGACACTTCGTCTGTATGCATGCTGATTTGCAGGTTTCTCACTATCAATCGGGCTAATTGTGTGTGTGCCCTGCAGCAGAATGACATCCCGTTTGGGGCGTGTGCCACAGCCTTTTACCCTCTACTGCCTGGGACATGCTACCAGTGCAGAGGCTATACTGTACTGCCTGAGACATGCTACCAGTTCAGAGGCTATACTGTACTGCCTGGGACATGCTACCAGTGCAGAGGCTATACTGTAGCAGTGTTCAAAAATGAAGATCTGATACATCAATCAGCAAATTTTTAGGTGTGTAAGTAACTAAGTATTTTACTAAGACAGTATAATAACAGAAGTTAAACCTCTTGTTTTACTCCTTATTCTGTTAGAGGAATGCATTTACAAGTATTATCAATGCTAACTTCTAACTTTAACTTACCTTAAATGCCATATTTTATTCACGTTTTTAGCTGTTTCAGAGTGTATTTTAGATATGATCAAAAACAAAGAAATGTTTGTTGTTAAATTTCGCTTGTTTATGATAAAACTTTATTCTTACACATCTCAAACATCTAGCCTGAACCTATAGGCCAGAACCTGTTAGTGCTACATTTACATAAAGACTGTCATACACTTACAGCTTCATACTGTAGCACCAAAAGCGTAGGTTTGCTTTCAGCAGTGGTAAGGACCAAATCAGCCCTGAGCCCCCCACCCCAATAAACATGCACGGTACTCCCCCAGTATTGCCAGAGCAATCTTCCTACCATCCATACCCTTCCACAGCACACAATGCTATGGACTGATTGTTTTTAAACCCACAAGGTACTGTTTATCCCTTCTGTCGTATATCAGAAGGATCCCAAAGTACATTGTACACAGTGCCAGATTAGCTGTATACCGCAGGAGAACAGGAACTCGTTATAAAGACGAAGACATGCCAGCTCATCGCTGATACTCTTAAGAGGAATACATGCCTGAATATAAGGCAGAAATATTTGTTAACACAAAACACACGCGTATATTGAAACACTTTGGTGTGTTCTTCACAAATGTCACAGGCTACTCTGAAGAAAAAAGCAGAGTTAAGCTATAGCTCAAGGGCAGGTAATTATGTTCCCCGAGAACCACAGAGCGCGTGGATTTTCATTTAATCACAGCACACAGTGGTGTGATTGAAGTCATTATTTGGACAACAAGTCATCTCACCCTGTGTATCAGGTGTAAATCAGCCACTAGTGAAAAGGTAATGCTGGAGTCTGCAGGTCTGTGGATCTGAAGGACTGCAATCGATCCAGTTTTGAGAAGCGGGTTAATAAAATTACAAATGATCCTTCACACCCAAAGTTATGAATATTTGACATCCATCATTTCATAAACTTCTGGTTTTTGTTCAAAATATCCAGGCTACTCTTTACACTCTTTACAGGCTACTCTTTACACACTCTTTACTCACATGCACATAAGTACATTCATATAATTCAGTGATATGTATTCAGATCCACGTGGGTGGTCATGTTCTCCTCGTGTCATGTAAGTTTTCACCAGGTGCCCCTACATCCAAAGACATGTTCTTAGTCTAACTGGTGTGTTTGAGTAGACTGTGAGTACAATGCCATTAGGCCATATGGGTGCCGAATTAGGACGCTAGTTTCTTTAGGTTGGGGGGGGTTATGGCCTATGGTGCCACACGGACTTTGACTGGCACCATGTGAGTGTGTGCATGTCTGTGTCCTTGCAGTAGACTGGCATCTCATTCAGGGTGAACCCCAGCCTCTTGCTGACCAGGACAAGCAGCTAGATGATGGACTGATGGATGGAAGACACAATGACATTGTCTCTTAAAGATATCTAAATATATCTCGCTTATGATTTATAGTGTAAACACGCTCATGTTAGGCAGTTGTTATGATGTAATATTGTCTCAGTTAAGCAAAACCAAATGTTTCATAGATTATCAGTGTTTAATTTCTGTTCCCTGTCGGAAAAGATCATTTAAAGTCAAACAGAAGTAGAAATGCATGGGGAATATCATCTTATTTTACTGTGTTAGTTTATTGAACTTCCCAGTAAATCCTTCCTTCCATGGTATTTCTTGTTGTCAATTGTCCTGCAGGTCTTTTTGAAGGAAAATCGGCTGTAATCAGCTTTCGGTTCTTGTGACACTCAGACATTGCCTCTTGTATTTCTTAATGATTCTAAAATGGTGGGTAACAGATGTCAGTTTCTTTATCAGGCTGTTTACCAAGTAAAAGGAACACCCCCCATTTCTAATGAATGGCAAATGTCTTCTTTTTTTTCAGTAGATTCAGCAAAGACCTGCCTTCAAGGTGACAGCCCAAAGCTGTAATTTGCAGGGATAATCTATTCAGCTCAAGTACAGCTCCTCAATAACACAGAAAATAAAAATGGACAAACTCTTAGCGGATAAGCAGATGCTTGTTTTAAGGCAAATGCTTTCATTTCCCAATGGAGCAGAGGCAAGAAAGGCACAGAAGAGAGGCAAACATAAAGAAGGACAAAAAAATATACTTTCTTAATGCTCAGCCCTTGAAACAAATTCATCTGTGACAACTGCAATCAATTTCCCTGCCTTATAGTTTGTAGAATAAATACCCTTCCTGAAAATGAAGACTTCTCGAACAATAGAATTACCATTGTGTAAAGAGGCAATTAGTACATTCTTTCTGTCATGACAGAATCACTTTAACTAATGCTGTCTTCTATATCTGCAAAAGAGAATAACAAGGAAGAAAGTCAAAGGTTTTAGAGCTAATTATCATAGCAATTACAGCACTTTGAATGCATTATTAATGGCATTGTAATAAACTGTCCTCTTGGTTACTTTGAGCTATTTGTCACTTTGAATTAAAACAGGGACCCGTGCTTGTTCAGGGGTGTACTCCTCTATTGTCTGATTAGGACCTTGATAACTTTGTCCAATCCTTTCCCTGCCAGGATGGCACTGAGATCTCCCAGGACTTATTTTCATCTCATCTGTCGGGGAGGCAGAAGGGCAACACCCCCCCCCCCCCCCAGCCCTTCAGCATGGTAGGCCCCAGAGCAGATGAACCAATCAGAAGGGGAAAAAAAATGAGGAATCTGAAAAAATGGAAATGAACAGGGGAGCTGGGCAAACAAAGCGAGAGGTGGGCACAGCGTCTAATAGAGAAGATGCGTCTATTGAATCCTCCTGGCAAAGGAGCGTCTCAGGGCACGAGGAAGCGGGCTGAGGGATCGTCGCAAACATATGGATAACTGAGCAGCCACGAGTTAATCAGCATTCGGCAAAAGGTGTAAGAATCAGGCTGCCTCTTTTTAGATGGAAACCCCCCCCCACATAAAAACAAGTGACTGCTTATATTTTCTTTGGAAACACCATGGAGTATTTCTAACCCCTTCCAAGAAATAGTTTGTGGATAATAATGTCTAATTTCTCCTGAGGTTGACGGCGGCCCAGGAATATCTATACAATATGGCAGAAAATAAGAGCTTCGCTGTCTTCAATCAGGCAGCCCGGCCGTTTAGTTCACCGTTACGACGAACGTAAACTGAAGTTTTGTCCGAGGTGCCGGCAAATTGTTGAAGTGGCATTCACTCTAAATGGAAATGAGGAGGTTTTAGTAAGATGGTCAGGTAATGTACAGAAAGACTGCGACATCTCCGTCTGCATTCATGAATGACAAATGCTTTTAAGACACAGAGACACAGACCCTCGGAGGCACAGAGACACAGACCCTCGGAGGCACAGAGACAGGAGGCTCTCCCCTCTGCTCTCCTACTACAGAGTAGCATCTCCCCTGCTCCCCCCTCTGCTCTCCTACTGCAGAGTAACATCTCCCCTGCTCCCCCCTCTGCTCTCCTCCTACAGAGTAACATCTCCCCTGCTCCCCCTTCTGCTCTCCTACTACAGAGTAACATCTTCCCTGCTCCCCCCTCTGCTCTCCTACTGCTCCCTACTACAGCTTCACGACTAAAGGGGTCACCTGACATTCCACCAAAGTGACAGGAAAACGGTCATTTCAAACTGAAAAAGAAGCATATTTTTTACAGGATTAATCTTTTCTCTTGAGAAGCATGAATAACAATGGTTTTGGCTATGTTGTTATCATATAACTCTGTTCACACGGTTTATTTTTGCACAGATGTTATGAGATAATGGTTTGCGTAATGTCTTTCTCAGTAATACATGAACAAGTAATTGTGAGGACACATCCAGTTCTCCTCCTTACTCAGAATGTCGCTACAGTATAAATTCATTTCTTAAAAATTTTCTCACTTTAAAAATAGTACTATTCCAATACAGATGATCTTTCCTTGAGCAAACGTAAAATAAACACGCTACTCACTCTGTCGTAGCATATAGACACATAACACAGTACCAAAGACGTTGCCATTTTGCAGTAAAACCACATGAAGCCTTTAATATAAAGGAATGCACTCCCTCGATACTGTAGCAGGGTCAAGGTGGGGTGGCCTTGCTGTGATGTTTCACTGAGGCATTCGCACAGCTGTCAGGACCTGCTGGATCAGTAGAGGTGCGAGGGCAGGCCGGCGACGTCCTGAGTCAGCAGCCAGGCAGCATATGCAGGCCTTTATGGGGGGAGAGAGAGAGAGAGAGAGAGAGAGAGGACCTCCAGACAAGCTGATTTCAGGCTTTTGTCCTCAAACTGTAAGCAGCGCTACCTGCAATGCACCTGTCAGCGTACGTCAAGCTATTGTTAGCAGTTGAATAAAACCAGACATTGGGTTTACAGTGAGTTTGGCTTGATAGATACAGGGAAAGAGTCAACTGTAGTATTTTTTTCAGTTTGCAGTGCAGGAACAAGTGGCAAGGATAAGATGTTCAGTTTTTTTTCCATTACCTGTACAAAACCATACTGCAGATGATCAATAGAAATACTGTAAGATATGCACACCTACAATGCTGAATAACCAATTACAAAGATTTTATGCAAAGACACATAAACTGCAACTGAATCTCATACGGTAATTGATTAGTCTTGCAGCATGATAGAGGTAACCCACTAGTTAATTCAAAACAGCCCCAGATCCTTGAGGATATATAATCATGAACTTTGCATTCCTGAAATAACATTGGAGTGGAGTTGAGTCCTGGGCTTTGATCACTGCAAAACCCCACTGTCCTGCTATAGATATTTTGAAAGTATGCTTTAGAGCAGTGTTTCTCAATCCGCTCCTCGGGGACCCCCCAGAAAGTCCCAACTGGGAGCTCAGAAGGTGCAAAAAATGTGTGCTGTCTGGCAGGGAGCTGGAGGAAGCGAAAATGTGGACCATCTGGGGGTCCCCGAGGACTGGGCTGAGCAACACTGCTTTAGATCATTGTCCTTTTGCACTCCTGTAACGACGCGGCAGAAATCAGAATTCATACACCCCCTAACCACAATGCCGCATCACTATGCATGACCACTATCACGCTGGTGTTTGTCTGAAATTCAGAGCAGAAAGTTTAGGACTTTCAGAGAAGTTCTCGTCGAGCAGCATGTGCTTGTTTCGCTGTTCTATCACGCGCCTCATTTTTCATCCAGTGTCCTTATAATGGTGGTTTTTGACCTCATTAGAAAAGAGGCCTACAGAGTCACAGACATTTTTGTGAGTTTCTGAACATCCAGGGACCTAATGTCTCAGTCTGGGAGAGATTTAAGTAAAACCAGGAATATTACCTACAGTCTAAAGTTGACTTTGTTATTTAGTTGGAAGATATGGTATAGCAAAGCTACAGAAATACCTTAACGACCCTACCCGAAATGAAGAGCAACCCTACCCAAAGTGAACAGCAACCCTACCCAAAGTGAACAGCAACCCACCATTTTTAAATGAGGTAATAATACACCCATATACACTGAAAACTTTTGCCCATCATTAAAGCAGAATTCATCATTTCATCATATCATATATATTGTGCAGAGGGAACCCAATCAGCCATAAGTCAGCTGACAATAAGTATTCCTTAACTGGGTTGTATTAAGGTAACTAATTAATGAGATTCAAATCAAGTGCATACACACTTAGTGGACGTTTTATTAGGTACACCTAGCTACTAGCAGGTAAGACGTACTTTTCACTCCAGCGCCACATTAAAGGTAGATGCATTCCATGAAGCCTTGCTACACGCCACGGTTGTACGGAGCTATTATTTTTCCACTTTTGACCTTCCAGTTAGTCTTAACGATGCAGGCCGTTCTCTCATTAGCACGGTGTTTTTTTTACCCACAGACCTGCCGCAGAGTGAATGTTCTTTGTTAATCGGGCAGTTCTCTGTAAACTCAAGACAGTGTAGTCTGTGACAATCCCAGGCAGGTGGCGGTGGCAGAGATGCTGGAAGCATCATGTCTGGCAATCAACAATCGTACCACATTCAAAATCACTTAGATCACACATCTCAGCCGTTCTAATGCTTAGCCAAACAGTAAGTGAACACCCTGTCTGTCTCTTGTATTTATTCAGTTACAGTCACGTGATTCACTGTTTGCTGGAGCAAACTGCATTAACAGGCAGGTGTACCTAATAAATGGGCCACTTAATACAACTTTTTAAAGTCCTGTGTATATGAGTATATTCCCGAATTATCCATTAAACACGCTTTTGTGTCATTTGTGTTTAATAATCTGTTTGTTTGCAAATACTATTTTGGTGCCATTTGCGGCGGAAAAATTGTATGTTTTTTTTTTTTTTTCTTATAGCCAATAAGATCAAGGTTTTTGTCTAACCAAATCTGACACATAATTATTTGTTTAACTGTCCTTTCTTAGGCTCATGACCTTGAGCATCACTGGGTACTTTGTAGTGTATTAAATGTTGATCATGTAATGAAATGTTGACATTTTGAAATGAAATATAATGAACACTAAAATCTGATTGAATAAAAAATTATGAAGAATTGGAACAGAGTGTACACCATTCATAAGATGGCACAAATAGTGTACCAAGGATATCTCATAAAAGAGAAATGTGTAATGGCCCACACTGTTTTCACATTTGTCATTTCTTGTTTGAAAAGAATATACACTCATCAAACTAAATGTCCCAAAGATCAATGCCTTCCACCTCGTTAAACCTATTCATCTTAAAGCAGCACTTTTTAATTAAGTCATCAGTGACTACCATGACAACCGGCAGCCAATATACAAAGCTGAGTGACGGAAGTATAGTTTGAGGAAGGAATATTAGTACAATAACTAGCGTGTTTCTTTCTTAGTAGAAACTAAAGCAAATAGATTTTAATATTTATCATACATTAATATAATAATAAGCCATACCGACCTCTCCAGTGCATTTACACACTATGCCTGTCATGCAGAAGTTTAGAGATCTGCTTCTACATTGTAACTACCAACAAGAATGAAACTAAGTATAAATCATTAATCACCATCATCAGAAGCCATTTGTCTATGATAAGCTGAAGTGGACCACATGTAAATGCCATGTATAACTTTATATCGTTTGCATTGAAATGACTTGCTAGAAATCCTATGAATGATTCCGATTCAGCTGAAGCTACCACAGGTCTGCACTTATTATTAACTACAGCAGTTCTAAGAAGGCTTGTTTTGCACCTTCCAAGGTTCTGCCTGGAATCAGCGATCCCTCTAAAATCATGGCCAGGGGCTCCAAAGCACCATTCAGCTGTCAATCAGCCCAACCATCACTGCGGACCCAGAGATCTGAGAGGCAAACTCACAGCGGCAACTTTAAGGTGTCAAAGCCAGGATACTCTTTTGTATATGCGGCCCCACTGAGTTTCGATTGAAGCCCAATAATAGAATGGAATCAACACAGCCAATACTTTCCAGATAAAGGAGAGGTTTAGTCACGGAGGCTTAAGAAAAATGTTCAGGGGAAGAAGGCATCCTGGCCTCCGCATTGTCCTCAGACAATGAATTCTTAACATTTTTTCTATGATGAAACAGCAACTCATGTCTCAACCAACTTACATATAAACTATAATAGCAAAAAGGCAACAACACAGAAGATGTTAACTGCTATTTTTAAACATTTGAATTATAAAGAAACAGAATAATTAAACGCAGCAATTCCAGTGAATGCCTTGTGTTTGTATGGCCCTGGTACATAATGAGCACAAGTTAGCAGAATATCTCCCCTTTTTGACAGCAAACCACCACGATTAGCTAGCAGAAGAGCTATACTGTAAGTCACATAGCAAGTAGTATTAAGACCTTTATCGGCAAGCAGGTTGGCTGATGTCTCAAAAGGAGAACTGCAACATGCACAAAAAAGTAAACTGTAGTGAAGTAAAATATGCCAGTTGCTTTGGTAAAATCGATATAGCAACAGTGATCTGAATTGTAAGATTATGAGCATAACACATGGTTCATAATGACCTCTAACCTAAATAATTCTACTGTAAATCTTGGCGGCCTTACTGTAGTACCCAAAAGAACATACTTAGTCTGTAGTGTTTCTGTGATGTCGAGTAATAGACAAGGAAAATCCTAGGACAGCATGAGAACCCTGCAGTGGATAAATTACAGTGTTTAGGTAAAGTTTACTGAAGTGAGTATAAGAATGTACTGTGAAAATATTTTTTTGCCAGTAAAAATGTACAAACAATGATTACTGACTAAAATTTCAGTTTAGCTTTGGTTACAAAAGGCATCGGAAACTTCTCTTTCTGGTTTTATTTTCACATTTCCCTGCTTTAAAAGCAGCTGGATAAAGAATATTAAAATATCTCACAGGTATTATGCGGCTGATCGGTGCATCTGGTCAGAATCCAGAGGCAATTTCTGCTGGACTATTTGAGAGTGATAAAATGGGAAGCCGGGAATCAGAGTTAAACTGTTTATGGTCTCATCTGCTGTGAATGAACAAAGTTTGGCACAGTTTTGCAGCGGTCTCTCACGCCTGAAATCCTCAGCATCATGCCCTGCTTTTTTCTACCAGCGAGCTGGGTTAATGTGACAGACATAGCAAATGGACACTCTTACCCCAACAGCCCTGAGCTCATGTCCACCTCTCCACATACAGTGTGTGTGTGTGTGTGTGTGTGTATACACTGGCCATTTTATTAGGTACACCTAGCTAAACACACATTTACCACAGCAATCACTTTTATGGTAAATAAACCCTGCATTCAGAGAGATGTTTTCGCACCAGTGCCCGTCATGGCCCCCTGAACCTGCCAGGGTTTCCATTCCCCTCACGGATGCCCCTCAGTGCAGCTAGGCTGAGCTATCAATGAATGCCTAGGTACGAGTCTAAGCATATTGGAGCAAAAAAAAAAGCAGCAGTTCACACATCGTCCTAACAAAGCAAGAATCTAATAAGGCTACTACTCAAATCAGCTTTTATGAGTTCGCTTTAACGAGTCTGGCTGTTCTTCACTGAACTCTCTCATTAACAAAGTGTCTTCAGCCACAGAACTGCTCCCGACTGTATATTTTTTGCTGTCATACAATTCTCTGTAAACACAAGACACTGCAGTGTATCGACATCCCAGCAGTGTGACTAATAATCACACCATGTTCAAACTGCTTAGATCAGAGAGCAACTGAACCTCCTGACCCCGTCTGTGTGCTGTATGTATTCAGTTGCAGCCAAACGATTGGCTGTTCGGAGCAGCAGGCTGCTTGCCTTAGCAAACTGGTGTACCTCATAAACTGGCCTCGGAGTGAGCATAGCAACATTCAAATAAATCTTCACTTATAGTTGCTGATTTGTTTTTCAACCTAAAAATGATGACAAAGTTAAGGCCAGACCAGATTCAGGTGAATATATAAACAATAATATCTTTTGCAGTCACACATAGATGAAGGTTAGGTGCCATTCATTCTCTATTTTTAAAGCCTGACATCCAACCAATCATTCTACTTACGTTAAGGACACACACAGATATCTTATGCATGTGTCTGTGTTACCATGACTCATTTGGGGTAAATAACTGCATCCATTGATGCAATGCCTTTCAACCTGGAGATCAAAGTAGACTGTTTTTACTATAATTGCCCACTGTCCCCCGTCTTCTAAAATCCAAATTCTTCAAACAAAAATCACAAAGCATTTGAAGGCTCACAGCAACTTAAACTTGTCCTAAACATATTTTTCACCCGAATGATATACCACTAATGATGCATCCCTATAAAACAGGATAAGTCAACAGAGTATATATATATATATATTTGGTAACACTTTACTTAAAGTCTGTATGCGTAACGCATTATAGATACCTTCATAATGCATTATAATGCATTCAT
>JAODLC010000007.1:18098468-18131407 GCA_026781145.1 Hippopotamyrus pictus | reverse complement strand
GGGGGTGGGGGGGTGGGGGGGTATGAGTTAAGGGCCTTGCTGAGGAGCTCTCAGGCGGCATCAGCCTGGCAGCCCTGGGATTTAATATGGTGATCTTCTGATCCTGGGCAGAGCATCCAAATCCAATGAGCCCCCCCCAAATTAAATCTGTAATTATGTACAACCATCAACAGCTAATGCAGGAGGCACGTTTCAAGTCTATCTTGGAGTGTCTCGTATTCAAAGATAGAAAAAAAATATTAAAGAGTGTAAACTTCAAAAAAAAAAAGAAAAAAAAAAACCTTACAAAAAGTTACAAAGGTAGTATGACATAAAAGGATATCTGCAAAGGTGCCACATGAAGGCAGGAGCTGAAATAAAGACCTGGGGTGAGGAGGACAAAGCCAAAGCGAATGAGGGCAGCATGAGCAGATGGATCGCAGAGAGTGACAGGGACCCACAGGCCTCTGGGTCCTGGTCGGGGAGATAGACCTGAATGGAGCAGATAGCAGAGCCGGAAGGCTTCTTCTGCCATGCCTAGATACAGTCTGCCGAGCTTATGAAGAGCAGGACTCTACAAAAAGCCATACGGCTTTGATCGTATCAGCCAGCCAGAAGAGTGTGACTGAATACCCGCCCCTATATGTGTCTATTTGCTGGTTTTTCCAAGTCAGAACTATTTCACAAATGAAAATACATATATATATCCTTGAAAAGTGAGAAAAATGTGGTAATCATGCAGAATTTTGACCGAGCTACAAAAATACAGCTCTAGCTGTCAATAGCTTTAGATTACAGTATCAGAGGGAAAGGAAGCTGCACGTGATGTTATAGTTCCTGAGTTTTTCATGGTATAAAATACGCACATAACTTTAAAAGTACATGAGGGGCATCAGAATTGCACAAAAACGTAGAGTTGTGTATTAGCTGGGGACATTACACCTTTTTTCATAACTACTTTACTTGGTTTACAGTTTCAACCAGGGCTGAGTTTCCCCAAGCCTTCTTAGCGCTACGTTATTTGTAACTTCGGTCTTTTACCATAAAACTCACAAACAAAGTAGTGTTAAGAAGGCTTCGGGAAACCCACCCTAGCGACATCAGCCCTAGCAAGGTGACGTACCAGCAAACAGTGCCTAGGCTTTCAGAAAACACAGCTCTTGGAGGAAGTGTGTGTGTGTGCGTTTTCATAGGTCACATAAGGGACCAAATGTCACCAAAGTGTAGTAAAACCAGGAATTTCCTTATTTTTTGGGACATTTTTCAGGTCATTAATTGGACAAACTCAATTTTATATAAATCTATGAACACAATCAAAAAAGTATGAATGCCAAAAGTCTTGTCTTGTGTTTGGTTACTTATGGTTAAGGTTAGGGCTGCGTAGGGGTTAAGGTTGTCGTGATTGGGATTAGGGTTTTTCCCATAGAAATGAATGGAAGGCTCCCATTTGGATAGGTATGCCAACGTGTGTGTGTGTGTTTGGTCATGTATATACTGTAATACATTGTGGGTATCACATGTTTCCACAAGGTAATAAAAACACCTTTTATTTCGACCTTGTAAGGACATTTTTTTTGTCCCCACAAGGGGAAACTCAATTTTCTAGAAAATAAAAAAAATCAGCAAATGTAATCAAAAACTAAAAACGCCAAATCTTGTATTTTGTTTAGTTATTTATGGTAAAGGTTGGGGATGGGTAAGGGTTAAGATTGTCATAGCGGGGATTAGGGTTATGCCCACAGGAATGAATGGAGAGTCCCCAAAAAGATATAGATACCTAATCTGTGTGTGTGCATGCACGACAGATGCAAACTGCTGATGTCCTGCACCAAGAAGCTATGCATGTATAGCCAACATTACCGATTTCACTGTTTATCTATTGGTTAAGATCTGCAACCCTGACTTCTCGGTAGGTGGTTCCAGAAGGTCCCTAAACATGCACTTGTGTCTGCATTGCACCTAGAGGTCTACCCCACAGAGGTCAAATCCACACAGTAGCAGTGGGGGGCCATGATCAGACACGGGTCGCATGATCCTCCATAAAGTTCCCCCCACCCTAATTCGAAACGCTCTTTAAAAAAATGCATTGCTCTCAGTAGGACCCAGGCAGTGGGCGGCAGTAAATTTCAGCACAGGCTCAGTGCTCCAGGCGCTCCATCTGAAGGTCAGCCAATGTCGCCCTTCTGATCGCTACATCCATGTTTACTGTAGCCTGAGCCCAATTACTTCTTTGCTATGACAGGGGATTCTGTAATAATGCATACTGAAATCCAATATATATTCAGTAGATACACATATATTTGACCTGAGTGAAAAGTGGAATTTTAATGCATTTATTCATAATTGCAAATCTCCGGTCACTGTAATTCAGTTTCAAAATGTATATATAACTGTATCGATTTATCAACCACCTGTGTTTTATTTATTTATTTTAATTAATGCCCTCAAATGATTGCTACTTTAATTCATCAGCGGATGCTTCGAAGTTACTGATGGAGGGGTATTTTACACTGTGCAGGTGCTGAGCATGAAACAATGAAATGTGCAGTAAAACCACTCAGGAGATACAGGAAAGAGGCAGGATGAGCTTTAGGGAGAAGAGAAACGCAAACAGCCAGCCACTGAAGGGAAACATTTATTCAACTTTCTATCCATTGTTTTCAATGCAGATCTTGAATATCAAATATTCAGGTGACTTGAGGTGGAGGGGCTCGTTGTCAGGGGACAATTGCAACAGCTGTCTGCAATATCCAGAGAATGAACGCGCTACTCTCTGCATTTACACTTCATCCGCTCGTGAGGGATAACCTGTTCTGCTGTGTATGTTGTTCTTTATCCAAAAAAACTCTTTCATATCCATCTTGAACCTCAGTGATATGCATCAGAACCTGGTTATGTATGAATGTTTTCTATGCAGATAAATGCAAGGATTTCTTTCACACTACCTTAAAGTCATGTTCCTCAAGTATACAAAGTGAAATGCTTTTCAACATAAGCATCCAGGAAATAAGTAACATGGCATTGCTGGGCCTCGTTTCATCTGCATAATTGGTACACTGGTACCATGATGCTTGAACTTTCAATAAGCATCTTCATCTACGTTTTGTCATCATAGTTGAAAACTCACGAGAAAGGATCTCATACCAAACACTAGATCCCACTACCGTATTTATGGTTATAATTATCTGAGTTATTTTCAATAACATCAAAGCAAGTATGGGTGTCTACAGTTCCTCCTGGTACATTTTCCATCCTTCTGTGCCATCTAGAGACACGTTCAGGAACAGCTCAACTTAAAACAGGTCCGTCATTCATATTCAACAGCTGTGCTTCATCTCATCGACGCTGTTTGAGAGTATGTGTGTGTGTAGGTCAAATAATAACGAAATAGTCATAAGGTATAAGTGGCCTATCCCTCATGTGCGGCTCCCAAATGTAGTTCATAACTATATTTAAAACAAATCGAAGAAGGACCTTGAGCTGGGAGGAATTAATGGCCTAGCGATTTGCCTGGCCATGTGATTGGCTACACAGATTGCTTTTCCTGCAGTGTAAACAGGCAGTGTCCGTCTCTCCGCGTGCTGATTTACATTCGGTGACCAGCTGCCTGCCTGCATGGCTAAATCCCACAGCTAATCTGGAGGCGCACCCTCCCTCGAAGAGAAATCACTAACACAGAAACCAAAGTGGCTTTTCAGCACCTCCCCATCAGAGCAAGAGACAGAGTGGCCCAGCCCAGCACCTGAAGAACACCTCTAAGTAAAGGCATCATTAACAGGTGGCTGGGAATATTCGGATGGTCTTTGTCAATTAATAAAGACTTTTACATAACAGCGGAATGGGAATTGAAATAATGCTTTACAAACTGAGATCCTTAAATTGAGTATCTTGACTGTCACAGAGACTGAACTATCCATTGTAATGGAAACCAAGGACAAATGGATTGGGTTGTGGCACCAACAAGTACAAATTTATTTTTAAAGCAAGTACCTATATACATAGATAAGTTTAAATGAATACAGGCACAACTATTACTGAGACATTTGAGATTAAGGACGTATAACAAAAATACCCTATTCCTTATGATAATGAAATATTTAAGCTTATAATATCTATTTCAATTAGACAATAATATCCGTTTAGGACTTTAAAGATATATATTACACTGATGTTTCAATATTTTGTGGTAAGAGTATTAGGAAAATGTACTGCATTAGTTAAACTCATATTACAACCATTTATTCATTTCAGGGTTGCCTGTACTGGAGTCTATCCCAGGAAAATCAGGGAACAAGGCAGGTAACAAACTAACCAGGGTGCCAATGCAATTCAGGACTGCAGGAGAAACCCAGAGTATCCATAAGACAACCTCATGACACAGGGAGAACACGCAAACTATTACATGGAGTACATACTTACACAGAGTAGTATGCAAACCCTGCAAGTAGAGATGTAACGATATACTCAACTCATGATTCGATACGATTCACGATTCTGAGTTCACGATGCGATTTTCTCACGATTTTTTAACAGCATAAGCTGCAGACAAATTTATTAAAAAATATTCCTTTATTCATCTTTCTAAACTGTGCAAAGCATGTCCTCTACTTAACAATGAAACTGAAATTGAATAAAATACCGTTAAAAAAAAAACAAAATAAGTAAATAAAAAAAATCTTCAAATAAACAAAGGCTTGCATATATAGCTTTTTAGCGTGGTTTGCCATGTTAATAATCTTCGCTCTGACGGTGGTGAATTGAGCTCACTGTGGTGCTGGTGGACATGCTAAAGCATGTTCGCTGTGATATTTATGTATGTTATCAGTCTTTTACAATGTTTGCATGCAGTTTGTGTCTTGTCTGTGCTTTTCTCGCCGTTTTCGTTTGTGATTACCAGAAAGATAAAATGCTGCCACACCACCGATATAAGATCGGGGGGTGTGTCCATCCATCCATTTTCTGAAACCGCTTAATCCCAATTCGGGTCACGGGGGACCGGAGCCTATCCCAGAAACAATGGGTGCAGGTGGGAACCAACCCCGGGTGGTCGCCAACTCACCACACGGCACACACAACTACAGGGACAATTTAGACCGTGGGGGGAAACCGAAGCCCCCAGAGAAAACCCACTCCACACAGAGATGACCCAGGACCTTCTTGCTGTGAGGCAGCAGCGCTAACCACTGTGCCACCGCGCCGACCAGCGGTGCGTCCTAAATTTCAAATTCGCCCGCCATCTCGCGTTTGGTCAAAACCAAAAACTTGACGTACGACGTCGACGTGAATACGCAGTGACATCTGACGCTGTGAAATCAAATGTAATATTACACCAGTTTTTCTGTTAAAGTACTGTGACGTACTCCTAAATAGTGATTCATTTTCCACATCAGCTGGTTTAAATTGTCATACATTTACATCGATTTTTAACCGATTCGCGGTTCATCGTTACATGCAAATCATGACAACAGTGGTATCCTGTGAGCCGCTGTACCACCCCAAAGACTGAGCACATTTTAAACTAATTGCACACATACAGTATCTGTTCTTCTTCACATTCTTGCAGGTGAAAAGTTAAGTGTTGAACCATATTTCCCTTTCCACAGAGCAATTACGGCAATGCACCAATCACCAAGTACATAGTCCAGGCCATTCATTTTTATACGAAATGCAGGTCATGACCTATCTGTTCAAAAAGAAGGAAGAAAAACTACCCAGGCATAGTGATGATGAGTTCCACCATCTGGTGCACAAGCAAACCCTACGAAGTGCAGAAATCCTGGGCGGTCAACAAAGGGAGAAACAAGTTCATAATGGCTTTAGTGTCCAGAGGCGGTGGCACCGGTGTCATGGTTAATTTGGCAGGTACTGAAGGAACGTGTTGTGTCTGCCTTCACTGAACTAGAGATTTGACCTTCAACCTCACGTGCAACCCTTTGAAGAATGGGATGTGAAGTTTCATAAATAATTATGTTTTATACGGGGGTCTGAACTTGGTTTATAAGGGAGGATGAAGTGCTCCCATGGTGCCTCAGGGTGTTGTTATCGTGGCGCTGTGATCCAAATGCAGACGAAAGGTAATTATGACAAGCGTGGGCCATCTGCTACTTGAATGTCTTGTCCGAGACTCGCCGCAGCAGTGGTCTGACTTCACGCCTCTCAGGTGGCTATTGAAGCTTCCACCTTAAGTGCCACACAATTCAGATGAGAAGGAACAGTCAACCCCAACTTTTCTCCACACTGAAGTTACCAGATGTTCCGTCACCCCACCCCTCCTCCGCCACAGAATCACTCACAATAACATTGCTACAGGGATGGAAAGATATTAAGTAAGATATCAATTAGTCAGAAGACTACCTCTACATTTTTTAAAAATGTTTTTTGTAAGTAGTGTGATTTGCAAGTAAACAAATCTGTTAAGTTTGCAAACAGGACGCATATATCATACCTTTGTTCTTATTCCCAATACAAAGGGGCAATTCTCATGTATTGTATATGTTATTGTTTTACAATGCCTGTCAATTGCATAACTTTCAAGCTATATCATACACTGTCAATCACTGTATCTGAGACTCCTGATTGGCTGGCTCCAAATAAAGACTATAACAAAGTTCCACTTCTATACTCTGCGTGTCCTACAGTACGTGCATTTCACAATTTCCTTGTTAAATGTTTTTCCAAAGTGATGAGGCTTCTATCCTACACTTTCAGTATGAAGTTGAACAAAACATCCATTTCCATACTCACTTGTCAGATGCTGGGGTCTGGAGCCTATTCTGGAAACAATGGGCACAAGGCAGGGATACCCCAGGATGGGGTGTCGACCCAATGCAGTGCATAAAAACTGTTCAGAAACCCAACTTCACCTTCTCAACACGGTACGAATATGTAAATTCCACCCAGGTACAGCTCAGGGGGCAAGAGACAAACCCTGCCCCCAAGAGCAAAACATATCAAGTCAATACTGTTCTGGAAAATAAAATAATATTTTATATATAGGTCATCCTAGGGTGGGTGCATATGAATCGAGTGCCACCCTCACCCGACCAAGAAAAGTAGGGTTAGCGTTGATGTCGCGCTGTAACGTCCTCACTAAGCAAACACCGTCGTCCGCAATGCTGATGTATAGTTTCCTGTCTGCTGCGTGATTAGGGTTACCACCAAATCTATATTGGGAAGGACACTTTGAGCTACTTCAGATTTAGCAAATTGGCTAAATAGTTCAGTTTTTTTGTGCTTTGACTGGTTTGTTTCCTTGATTGAAAGAATCATCTGACAGTTTTACATAAACATTACTGATGAGGACCAAACAGCACACAGCAAGAACTCTCTGCTTAAGTGAAATCAAGGTGTTTTGATGGTAGTTTACAAATCCAGTCCTAGCTCAGTGTCTTTCCTGACATGGATTACATGGTAACCATATGCATGATACTACGTGTGTACTGTACGTTCATGAACAGGGAGCTTGGCACACAGCAGTATGAAGAGTCCGACAGTATCACAGGGACCGAGAGAGCAACCCAAAAAGAAACAGCCACTTCAGCTAAATGAAAGCCGCACATCCAGGGATAAAATAAATCAATCTGCAATTTACCTTTAAAAGACAATCACTTATGTGCGATCCCGCCAGATTTGTTGTAATAAATACCATTACCATTACATGGCAAATAAAAGATAAGGACAAGCAATAATAATAATAATAATAATAATTAATGATAATGAACAATACGCATTAGATTTACACTTGTTCTTACCGTAAATATACCAAAATACTTCACCCTCATTTTTCCTCTGCAGTTCTTGCCCAGAAATAAAGAAATGAAACCTTTGTTTACTTAGAGTAAGCTCTCATTTGCTTCAGTTTTATCCACAACGGTTAAAAAACCAGATTATTAATGAAATCCTCATAACGGACAGCTAGTGGCTCACAACCATTTTGCTTTCAATGACTATGAGGTCTACTTTCTCTTTGTATCGTTTGCTTGGGTTTCATTTTATTTTGCTTTTATGTGATGTTATTTCGCGTCACTGTATGCAGCTTACTGAATATGGCTGCACTAAGATGGCACACAACCCGATTGAACAATTCTTTTGCAACCCTCCCAGATCCATAGTGGTCTGGCACACCTGAAAAATGACAGATTTGCCTGGGCTATGTGCCGGCAGTAGGTTCTATTCAGGTTTGGTAAGAAGAAACCATTTGTATAATATAGCCGATCCAGACTGTTTTTTGGGTGCAAGCTAACTTTTGCTATCTTCTTTCCAAGTCATTGCTATGACTGACACACCAGAAGGGGTGCGTGTGTGTTGCTGGGGCACAGCAGATTCTGAAACAGGAGCGTGACTTTATTTTTCACCCCAGGCCACATTAGGGCTGACACTGTGGGAGTCAACCATGGCGCAGCCTGGCCGTTTTAACATCTGCTCCAGTCGCTCCTCATCAGCGGCTCCCTTCCAATCAGCCGGTCCATGGCACAGGAGGTGGAACTCACCAATCCTAGAGGAGGAGGTCTGTAATTTCCTTCAGCCTTCGTTAAAGTGACAGTACAAATGAAACCCCATGAACACTTGGGGCCCCCTGTAGAGCGAAAAGCCAGGTTGTCATTAAAAGTCAATCACTTGTTGAGGGACTGCATCTGTTGGAGCTTAAGAAGACAAATGATGTTAGTTTTCAGCACCTGGAATAGGCCAGTCCGTTAGTGATTTTAGGCCTTCAGGATGCAAGATGCATATTAATTCTTTTTTTTGTTTGTTTGTTTTGTAAGGGATGTGGAGATGCATAGTGACTTCATTAATCCGTTTATTTAGCTAGCTATTTTTTTTTTTTTAACGGAAGCATGTATTTATCTTAAGGGCCCAGCTGTAAGAGTACTCTTAGTATTGAACCCAGAGCGTGCACCTGCAGTCTTTCAATCCTTGATCAAGTTACTTAACCTCAGCCCCACTACAAACAGTTCTAGCCCCAACAAATGACATGATACTGAAAGAGGAAGCCTTGTCGTGCTGTTCAATGTGAAATATAGCTCAAATTCTCCTCAAAACATGCTCCATTTCACTGGAAAGGCACATAAAGGTGTGGCGTGCAGAATCTGAATAAGCGGTCACAGAAGACAGTGTTTAACACTGGCATAATCCTACCTCCAGTTTCAGAGCCAAGCCCTTAATCTCTTTACGGTTAAAGTCATCCCATGATAGCAGACACTCCACAGACACATTTGTTATTGTAATATGACAGAATTACTGTACTCCTGAAGGTGAGCCTTACATTTTTTATGTCTATTTTAAGTAATGCCTGATACCATTTGATATACAGCTCATGTTTATTAGCAGCATGCATAACCCCTGAAAGGTTTGCTGTAAACATTTTAAGACTGTTTAAAATTTAACTTGATCTCACATTTTGCGCATCAGTACACCCCTGGTAGGCCTGAAAAGAACGTCATATTTGGCCAAAAAAGCCGCGTGTCTTGTTTATGTGCTTGGGATAACGAGAGGTGGAATGCAATAATTGTATATTAGCCGTTAGCTACAGGCTTTTCCACCTGTAGTGTAGGTACAAATTTAACAAATTTACACCAATTAGGACTGTGTGATATGTTGCTCAGACATTTTCCACCAAGTAATTTTTCGGCTACTTGCTTTCACATTTTTTTTTTCTGTTTACTTTTTTAAGCATTTAAGAAGTACTTATTTATAAAAATGGATTAAAAATAAAACAGTATACTGCTAGGGGTAATCCATAGCTTTCTCCATATAAAATGATGAGTGCAGTAAAACAGTGATAATAATACTTAATGGCTGGCAGGGTGCCTTAAGTGAACTGCACTGTAACCTCCTCAAGGTTGTGGGTTTGATCCCCACCTGTGGCTCTGTTGTGCTTGCTTGCCCTGGCTTCCTTTGGGTTTTTTGGGCCCCCCCCCCCCCCCCCAGGTTATTTGGTGAACTGCCGACTGTAATTGCATAGAGGGTAATTAGAGTGCGTCCCTGCGATGGACATGCTTCCTGTCCACAGAATCCCACACCCTGTAGTGTCAGATATAAGTTCACTATAACCCTGTGCTCTGTAACTCATTACAGAAAATGGATGAATACAGTTATTACATTTTTCGAAGGAAACATGATTCTTTATACTGTATGACTCTGAACACCCTGAGCCTTGTCAGGTGAATAGTTTACCTCAAAATTAATCTCGGTTCCATACAATGACCTCCCACTTTCTGCTTTTTTTCCGAAGGATGACTGCATCACGCTGAAGGGAAGTGCTTTTTAATTTAAAAGCGTGCTTTGCTGAGATCCTGAATATGGCGCAGAGTTGAAACAAGAATGATTAGCACTTAACATGTTGTCTAGTCCATGGAAACCTGTTGTGCAAGGATAGCTGTGCTCTCCGAGCAACAAGAGATACATTTCAATAAGCAAAAAGGGTTTATAGAAAATTTAAATAACCTCCATTTTTGAACCTCAGGTCTTTCTGGTAAGTGTATGTGCAAATGAATGCATTACAAATATATGCAATAAAAACACGTATTCCATCCCACCTAGGTTCTCCAAGAAAAAGATGACAGGTGAACAGATGAAACAAACACACACACACACACACACACACACACACAAAGTTGGTGTTCTTATCTAAATGGGGACCGTCCATTCATTTCTATGGGAAAAACCCTAATCCCAATCACGACACCCTTATTCCCTACCCAGCCCTAACCCTAACCATAAGTAACCAACCAAAATACAAGACTTTTGGCATTTTTACTTTTTTGATTGCATTCACGGTTTTTTATTAAATTGAGGTTATCCAAATGGGCACCTGAAGAAGTGTCCGCAAACGTAAGGAAGTTTCAGGTTTTACCGCAGTTTGGGGCCATTTTGGTCTCCAAATGTGATCTATGCAAACCCACACACACACACACACTGGAATAATGCAATAATGACATTAAAGATTAGTTCAAGATTTGCAAGGGGAATGAAAACAGAACTGCAGCTGCATACAGTGGTGGTTAATTATTGAAATGCTACAAGTTGGTTGTGATAGCCAGAGTGCTGCATTATTCAATCGCCGGGCACTGGCTTTATTCCAGCATGAAATAAATAAAACAGTTCGGAGCAGTACGAGATAGTACGCTAGCCCCACACCTCCAGCGCTGCGCTTTCCACTCCTGCCTCTGACTCTCTGTGTTTAGAGTTTGCATGTTCATTCCTGGGAGAAGCTTCTGGCTCAGCGCTACGCTGTTTTGGATAGGTGTTTATGAAAAATGCATCATGCTTACAAAATCCCCTCCATTTATATATCTGGATATTTATACTAAGACCACCGAAATCAAGGAAAATTCATTATGAGTTACGGGTTCAGAAGTAAAATCCTTCCCGGGTTTTTAAACACTAACCTTACTGAGTCCTTAACTGCTATTCCACCAGCGCTACATTCAACAAAACAACAAAAACTCTGCTTTGTTTGGACGTACATCTAACTACTATATATGTATACATATAGTGGTTTAGTACTGTCTTGTCACACATTGAAAATAGTTAACAGCGGGAAATGCAGAGAGCCCAGTATATGGTATATGGAGATGACAAAGGGCGTTTTTCCACCGCACCAGGTACCGTACTTTCGGTACTTCCATAAAGTGCAGAAAGTATGGTACTTCTTTCATGTCGGTTTTTCACTGGCGCAAAAAATGGTACCAGCGCCAAATGACGTCATTAGTGACCGCCCCTGACTGACATCGTCACAAAGCGCAGCTTAAATCACAATTTAAAATGATAATAATAATAATAATAATAATAATAATAATAATAATAATAATTAAAAACAGCCCAAAATTAAAACTAACAATTTAGGCTGGAAAATTCGGTTTATTGTTATGTCATGTTATGTCAACTTCTATCACAGTATAAGATTCAGTAATATCCAAATTGTATAAATGCTGTCATCATTGACGTTTACGTAGGTACACTTACTTTGGCCTTTTTCATTTATCTGTAAAAACAAAAAACATGGAGGCATGTGATGTTTTAAAATATATGGCTTGTTTACCTCAAGAGCTTCGTAAAAAGACGTGAAAACAACAGCGAAATCGTGTACAAATCAGCGCGCGACAGGGGAAACATAGAGAATATGAATTGCTCAGAACGGCAAAAACTTTTTTATTTCGAGTCGTGCCAACCAAATCCCGCTTGATCTGTTCATCCGACCATATGGCGATTAAAGCCTGTGTTTCCTCGTTTGTCCATCCTTCCATTTTACTTTTTTATATTTTTGTTTCTACTGCTTTTTACTTTGTTTCTCGCTGTTTGCTGTGTGTTTCAAAAGATGGCGGTTGTATTGTTTCAGCGGCAGGCTATTTGCATAGCTAATCGACAGCAAATACTTTTGCAAGTCCCACCCCAAAGTATCGAAATACCAAAGAAGTACCCCAGCTCATATGGCACTTTCTGTACTGGAACTTTCGGTACTGGTACTCGACCGGAAGTCAGTGGAAAAGCGAAAGTACCAAAAGTACCGTACTTTGTGCGGTGGAAAAGCGCTCAAAGCTGCCATTCTGTGAGACCAGTTTCAGATGAGTGTCGGAAGTAAAGAAAGCATATGTCATTGTATTTATATATTTTTCTGTTTTTTTTGTCCTTGTTTCAGTAAATCATGTTACATTGGCACTGTGACTTTGTACTGGATGAAAGGTAATGGATGATGGATGGATGATACAGGATAAAAGGATATGGATGGATGGATGGATGGATGGATAAAAGGCTATGGATGGATGGATAATACTGGTTAAAAGGTCATGGATGGATGGATGGATGGATGGACAGGCATTGCTATTTGGTATTTATAGTATTTATAAGAATTTTAAGAACCACACTCCGGAATCACTGAAACTCCAAGGCCAAGCCATGATTTGTATTGTACACAATTATCTTTTTTTAATATCACAGTCCAACTTAAAAGACAACTTTAATCATCCTTGGAAGTTATACTGACCATTTTCATGACAGATTACTAAAGCACCATTCCAGTGGTCCATCGGTTCAGGTTACTGCAACGTGGAAATACTCATGTATTGCTTATGGTGCCTGAGATTTCCATATTTACCATTGTGCGCCTCCCCATATAAAATTCGCCTTTGACCTACATACCTCTCTAATGGAGAATAAGTAATTAGTGAGAAAAGCAAATGAAGGAGGGGGAGGGGTTCTTCATTAACGTTAGCTTCTCTGTCTACCATCTTCCCCATGACCCCAACAATGTTTGTCCTGTCTACACAGGGACAACTCAAATATGTTAGCTGGCTTTTAAAATCCTGCATAAGTTAAACTGACTGCAGTCCTTTCCTACTGTGATGCCTAGCTTACTGGAAATTCATCTGAAAAGACAACACCCTGAGATTATCATCATAGACACCAGCCCCCCCACTCATGCCCCGCATACACCACTACGCTCTGGTAAACACTACAGGACCACCTCCACCTTCCCCACACGCCAAAGACAGCTTCTTTCCACGAGCAATTAAGCTTGTAGCACCCTGGGACTCTTGACACCTACATCCTCCAAACGCTTCCCCTACTCTGTAAAATTCTTCTGTGTTTATTGTAAGTTTTCAAATTGCACAGCACTGAATTGATTTCACACACTTCTCTTGCACAACTCCATCACTGTCATAATGTCTGTAGCATTTTTTGTGTACTTGTACTGATTTATAATATTTTATGTGCATTTCACTATTACACTGCATCCCCTTCCAACAATATGTTATAATAGAAGGGACTTTAGCACAAAAAATTAATTGTATTCTATGAATGTTCTTGAAAATAAAACTGAAAAGGAATACCAACATAAAACTTTATATAACTATATTGGTACCTTGGTGCCTTCTGTATGCATCTTGCCTGCAAATTGTGCTGTAACACTGTAACTTTTGCCTCCTAAAGGATTAAACTGCAATGATATATTCAGAGATTTTTTTATACATTGCGCGACTTGAATTGTCAGTTGGGTTATTCATTAATAACATAGTTCAGCAAACAAGTGGCAAATTACTCCAAACACTCTTATTACCGGTATCCCAAAGGTGGGATTAAAAAGGAAAGCTACGGGGTAATCTGCTCGTTACAATGGTTGGCCTGAAAAATTTATAATAGGAATTAACTCTATGAGAATTTAAGTGATGGGTTGGGGTTAAGACAGAAGGTTGTCGGGGCCACTCATAGCAACAAGAACAAACCCATTGTATGTATTTTTTTTATCCTCCGTTTCATAATTGGCCATATGGGCTTGTTTAGATGAAAGATGTATCCCTGGAAGGCAGATGCCAGGGGTCGAGGGCTCAGGTTTCACAGCCACTGTAGCGTACAGTAGAGAGCCTTGGCAATGCCACTCCACATTATGTCTCTGGACCCATCTTAGAACAACACCATATGCTTCATGGTATTTAAGAAAATGTTTTTAATTAATGAATTAGGCTTATAGCAACCCATGTGTTTTCTTTCCTTAATGGGAGCGATCTGACACACTTGTGGTTGGGCTTTCCTGCAAAGCAGCTCTGTTCTAAGCACTGGGATGCACTACAGTTTGGCCACATGCAAAACATTAATCAATATTCAAAGAATGGAACTTGATGAACATGTTGCGGTCATGTAGAACTGTCCAGCCAAGGACACAGTGGCTATGGAAACTGATTCAAGCCTAGTGGCTCATACCTCTTGTAGGTCTTTGGAGTTCAGCAGAACACAATCAGATAACATCTAGCTGCATGAATATTTAAAGTTGTGCATGACTGTGCATACATATACTGTATAGATGTACATGAAGTAACAGTAAATAAAAACTTTTTGTATGATTCTTGGCGTTATGGAATAATGGGGTTATTATTTCCTAGGTGACCTTTGCGTATCTAAATGTAATAGCCTACAGTCAAAGATATTTATTTCAAACGAGTCCTTCTCCATTAATCTGACTCAGTCTCACATAGTATCTCGTTACCCATGAGCCTTACCTAAGATCACATCGAATGTACAAATGTATATTGGTTGTTTTTTTTTTTTTTTTTTTAATCTTTTTTATACATTTTCAGCCAAGACATTATTTTGACATTATATTTACCATTAGACAACTGAAATGAGAACAAACTGGGGTAATGGAATTTTGATGCTTTTAAAATTATGTAAAACTCTGTTTCAGGAAATAGATAAAGCAGTAAAAAAGACTAATAATGCTTTCAGTCTGACTTCTGTACCGCATTTCTTATTGATTTATGCAGATCAAACAAGCTTATTTCTGAGAGTGGTTTTTAAAAAGATTGATACACACATTAGATAATTGCACAATATATTTTGCTATTTATTTATAATTTATTTATCTGTCAATTTTAACAAGTTTAGCACAGTCGATATTAACCAATGGTAAAAGTGTACTAGTGGACATAAGTGGGTATCATAAAAGCACATTGCACATTGTGCCATTGCTGGATTGGTTTGATATATAACTATGTAATGGACTTCAGTCATTGGCATTGACCCCATTCTCATTAACAACTTCAGCTGGGCCAAAGTTTTCATGAGATATTACTCGAAAAAATATGCAAACAAGATCCACCAGTGATAATCTGAAAATCATCTTTTTACATTGCAAGAGGGGAGAGTAAGCAGTAGTGACTATATCCTGTAGGGGGGGGGGGGCGCTGTTTTAATCAGCAGGGAAGTCATGTTTTGGGTGAAGTGTCATGCTCCAGCGGGACAAGTACCAAATTCACAGGTGCAAAAACTACAAAGAAGAGCCTTAAAACCCAAATCAGAAAGGTCAGACTGCTGGAATGTCATAAATCTCTCTGAATCGCTGTGGTATGATCTGAAAATTGCTATACGCTGTGTTCTCTGTCTAACTTAAAAGACCAAGTTGAAGGCCATTGGTCTGATGGAATGAACAAATACTCAAAAATTATAATAGGCGAAGCTCAGACCGACAGCTCCACCGAGATCCTGAGTTGCGTGTCTCCCGCCTATAAGAAAAAAACACGTAATAAGATGGTAAGACTCGCCAATTAAGTATTCTCATATAATATGACTTAAAGATAATAACCTGAGAGGTTATATATACTTATTCTTACATTTGCAAGTTTTTAGGGCAACCGATTCGCAATTAGTTGCCTGACAACACAAGAAAGAACCTAGCATTATGGTTAATAACTCTAATAGATACTGCCCTCTCAAATGAATCACCAAGGGTTACAATTCATTATCAGCAGCTGCTGACTTGGCATATTGGCATCAAGAGAAAAAAAAGACATCAGATGAAGATACCTTTAATTAAATAACTGTTTGATGCATGCCTTTGGTATATTATTAGTCTTGTACCACAAGTAAAATAATTAATACAAGTAATTACATCAGCATCTCAATAAAAAATTTTATTTACTTACGAAGCAACCAACAAATAAATAATAACAAACAACACACACACACATACACACACACACTTCAATAAAACATACACTACATGAACAAAAGTATTGGGAAACACCTCTTAAGAAATGAATTCAGGTGGTCCATTCAGACCAATTGCCACAGGTGTATAAAATCAAGCACCAAGGCATGCAGTCAGGTTGTGAAAGAATGGGCTGTTCTGAAGAGCTCAGGGAATTCAAGTGGTACTGTTCATTCAATAACGGCAGAGCACAATTTTTAGAAAACATAATGAAACAGATTTTCAAACATACGGATTTTCTAGTCATTCTCCACCTTGTAGAACAAATATTCTGTTCATATTAAAGTGTTGTCTTTAACTGCATTTATGAAACGGTGGTAAAACGTTTTCTGGACAATTTCCCATCTAAAATTATACAATGAATGTGATTACTGGTAACATCCATTGCTTAAATTTCACATATACTTTTGGGAAAAGATGGTCTGTGATATAGGAATAATATTATATAGTACACTACTCAAAAAAATAAAGGCACACTTTTTAATCAGAGTATAGCATCAAGTAAATTAAACTTCTGGGATATTGATCTGGGGCGAGTTTCCCGAAGCCTTCTTAACGCTACGTCGTTCGTTAGTTCTATCTTTTAACACAGAACTTAAGAACGACGTAGCGTTAAGAAGGCTTCGGGAAACTCACCCCTGGTCAGTTGAGGGGGTTGTTAATCAGTTTCAGTTGCTTTGCTGTTAATGAAATTAACAACAGGTGCACTAGAGGGGCAACAATGAGACGACCCCCAAAACAGGTGGGGGCCACTGACCTTTTCCCTTCGTCATGTTTTCTGACTCTTTTTTCACTAGTTTTGCATTTGGCTACGGTCAGTGTCACTACTGGTAGCATGAGGCGTACCTGGACCCTACACAGGTTGCACAGGTAGTCCAACTCCTCCAGGATGCCGTATCAATATGTGCCATTACCAGAAGGTTTGCTGTGTCTCCCAGCAGTCTCAACGGCATGGAGGAGAATCCACGAGACAGTAAGTTACTCTAGGAGAGATGGACAGGGCCGTAGAAGGTCCTTAACCCATCAGCAGGACCGGTATCTGCTCCTTTGTGCAAGGAGGAACAGGATGAGCACTGCCAGAGCCTTTCAAAATGACCTCCAGCAGGCCACTACTGTGAATGTCTCTCGCCAAACAATCATAAACAGAGACTTCTGGAGGGTGGCCTGAGGGCCCGACGTCCTCCGGTGGGCCCTGTGCTCACTGCCTGGCACTGTGCAGCTAGATCTGCATTTGCCACAGAATACCAGAATTGGCAGGTCTGCCCTGTGCTTCTCACAGATGAGAGCAGGTTCACTCTGAGCACATGTGACAGATGTGAAAGGGTCTGGAGGAGCCGTGGAGAATGTTATGCTGCCTGTAACATTGTTCAGCATGGCCGGTTTGGTGGTGGGTCAGTGATGGTCTGGGGAGGCATATCCATGGAGGGACACACAGACCTCTAGGTCTGGGAGGAGATCCCTCAGGACACCATCCATCATCTCATTAGGAGGATGCCCCGAAGTTGTCAGGCATACATACAAGCATGTGGAGGCCATACAAACTACTGAGTACGATTTGGAGCTGCTGCAATGAAATTTCGGCAAAATGGACTCACCTGCCGCATCATTTTTCCACTTTGATTTTCGGGGCGTCCTTGATTTCAGCCCTCTGCAGGTTGATAATTTTAATTTCCATCAAACGATGTGGCATCCTTTCGTTCCTAACACATCACCCAGTCCATATCAGTATAGATATCCAGCATGATTTTTTTTTTCTTCCCATTGAGATCTGATGTGTTTAAATTGTGTTAAAGTGTTCCTTTATTTTTTTTTTTGAGCAGTGTATTTTCATAAATAGAAGCGATAAGTTATATGAACATCCTCAAATTCAGATTGCTCAATGTCTGAAATTGACTGGTAATGAATACTTTAGCTACTTTTGGATAATAGGCAGCAGGTGGATTAGCCGTTTTAAATATTAGTCAAAAGAAAGCATTTTGTTCTGAGGCCATGTCCCATTCAGATGTTTAAACGGTTACTGAAGGAATCAGTCTCATTATGCTTAACCCCAGCTTTGCACTAAAGGTTTTGCCCCATTAGCCAAATCAAGACCTGCACTAGAACCAATGATAGTTTGCAGCTCATAACTCGTTTTGCCAAAACCAGTATGTGAAAAATGCAGATGCTGATTCTGTCTCCATACGTTGTCCGTCTGCCTGGAGGGAAGTGCAGGTGATATGGATGAGCCCGTCATTAGCTATGCAAACAGAAAGCACTGCCCAGAAGGTACGCCGGTGTACACCGATTCCGCAGCGTCGAGTGCTACCAAGCTACGTCCACCCAGCTCTCATGGCGGAGCAAGGGTTTAAACAAATTATGCATTTAAAAACTATGTTAAAGTCAGAATGTTTCAAAGCTATTCCTAAGCCCTAAATGGAGACAACTACAATAAATGGCCAGAGGCTGTAAAATAATTTTGAGTTATTCTACAGTTATTACATAATAAAACAGCTAGTGGTCTTAAAGGAGGCTTGGAGTTGAGGATAAGGATGGAGGTCTTCATATGTGTATCCCTGGTACCAGACTTGCATGAAAGCTTTACTAAATCAACCAAAGCACAGAACTCCTACGGAATTTTTGCATTAATAGACGCATGTATTTATTTATTACTGGATGATGACTCCTAAACTCAATATGCAAGATTAGAAAAGGACAGATGGATGAGTGGACGGATGGGTAATCGCTTTACTGCATTGTGAATTGTAAAATCCAACTAAGCTCTTGAAATATCTTATTTAACAGTCCAATGGGACGTAACTGTAACATTCACTCTAGAGATCACAGTTTTCATTTAAAACTGCATGGCGCTGTCTTTTTTTCGCAGTGCTTTTAAAAATAATTTTACAACAAAAAAAGTTTTTTTTTATTTTGGAGTGACACGTTGTCAGCTTAATCTAGGTATCTAGGTGATACATTTAATACATTCAATTTTAGTGTCATTTAGGGGATACAGTGAACAAGCTCCAGTGGACACCATCATATACATACAATAGCACACAGCAGCTGCCAGTAGTACATGAGTGAAAGGGGGCCGTGTTAGTCTGTGCCGGAGTACATATTCATTCACGGGAGGCCAGGGGCCCGACACAGATGGCACCGGCTGAGTCAGGGTGTGCACTCCTAAACACCATTTGCATAATGGAATTAAGAGAGCCTTGCTATGTCTTTGGTGGACCATTAGACAGGATTTTGCTGGATTGTAATTAGTGACTTCTGCCCTTTACCTTCATTAACATGCAAATTAAACTTTTCAGACTATAAAAGATTTGGCGCATAGGAGGAAAAATGCCAAAGTGATTAACAGGCAATTTACACTAAAATTGTGTATTTTTGTCTACTGCACTTAAGCACACTTAAACTAAGGTAAGATTACATGAAGGTTTTCTTTATTATTGAACACATACAGAACATAGTGTTTTATGTCCAATTGTCCTTATATTGTGTTTCGTTTACCATTACCCTTAATGCCCCCCCCCATCAGACCTGGTGTAATAGTCACGTGTAATCTTCCTTCTCCCTATCTATATATAACCACTGGGCGAGTGGCATAGTCATACACGGTGTCTAAGGTGCGTACACACACCCCCCGTCACGGAAATATAATTTTTGTTGTATATGAAATTCAGAAATATTTACATTTAAGACCTGTCTTTCCCATCATCATGAAGTCCCATGAGTCACTAAAACACATTGTGAGCTCATGATTAGGAATCTACTTTACTTATTTATAAATCTTGTGATAGTTAATAACAGTCCATTGCTGTTTCATGCACATGGGTAAGAACTACTGTAATTGTTCCTATGTACAGTAAGGAATTTTAAAAATCACACAGCAAATAGACCATCAGTTTACTGTCATCTTGAAGTTTAGTTTTCAGCCATTAAAAATCACTGTAATCACAATTAATTAGCTAAAATCATTTAAACTACTGTATATATTGTTTGTTGTTAAAGACCTGTCCTTGAGACCTGCAAAAACAGCTTGGGCTGTCCCACAGTTGGGTGCACTGGGAACTAGGAGGCAAAAGGTTGGATACACACAGTATGCACCCTAGTCGGAAATTCCTGGCTACGCCACTGCATTGAGCCAATTCATTTCAGCTGTCGAAATATTCAGAAATAATTCACTTTACCCATTTCCCCTTCTTGTCATAATTGTATTGCTTATCAGCAATTTAATCAGATTATACCACATACATTCATGTGTCTTCATTAAATTCCTCTTCAAAGTTATTGGTACTCAAAATGGGCAGTACAGGTTCATTGCAGTCCTCTTTCCAACTTTATTTCCTTCAAACTTGCATCATGGTTTTGCAATGTGATTGGCACCAAAAAAAGAGCGTTTCTGATAAATAGTCTCAATGACTAGCATTAGCAAAAATGTCTTGTAGCTCAGAGGGACTGCACCTTCATTTTCCAGCCTTGAGGAAATACACTATTCAGGGTTCATTGCAAAAATAAACCATGTATGGTGCTTAGCTAAAATGATATTTCCATTTAAATAACTGAACATTATATCTCTCCATCCATTTATCATTAATTTGCCATCTGAAAGTCAAAAGTGTCTACCAGATGTGAAAAGAAACTTTCAATCAGCATGTTGTCTTTAACAAAAGACATGAAAAGCCTGCTTTTCCGTAAGTTCAGATTTTCCACAAAATGACTGATATTTTAAGATAGCCACGGCATTTGGACTCTGATCCTTGACCATTTCAACCAGGCACTGCAATCTGTAAATTAAACATGTCTGTTTGAATGAAAGTCTGCTTCCTATGAATACAGCTGAACTTTTCAGAGGCACTGGACAACAGTCTAGCGGAATGAACTGTGTACATGGCTATATTAATCAAGCGGCAGGATTCAACAGTCTATTCAAAGCTCTCCTTCAGCCGGACTGACCCCCAAATTGGGGGACGGGGCGACATCGTGGCGCTTTTGTTAATGCTGTCTAATTAGAATCAAAAGCCGGTGCAGAAATGACAGCATTGCCATTACATTGGCTTTGTATAATGACAGAGTAAAGCATAATTGACTTAATAATGCATGCATAACCATGTGCTCAGGAAAAAAAAGGGGGAAGGGTTACATAACAGGGCCTTTTGTAAGAAAACTAAGAAGCCTACTACTGTCTTGCTTTTCTTATGGCAAGCAACATATTACGATTTCCCTTATCTGCAGTCAGCTATTCAAAATTAAGGCTGATTAAAATTTTGCCACTTAGAATGACCTTAGTTTATAACCAACATTAAGCACAAGCATTCCTTAAATAAATGAGTATTTGTCTGAATTTACAGTTGCTGTATGTCACCCTTCCTCTGAAACGTACAGGGCATGAATGTTAATTAGCCCTTCTACAGGAGGCCACTTAGCACCTGCTAAACATGCTGCGGTGACTAATTTTTTATTTTTTTTTAATCCAAAAAAAAAAAAAAAATCTACAGATGGCAAAGAACATGAAAAACCATTAACCCGACTGCAAACTCCCCTAAACGCCCCCATGACCTACAGCACGGATACGCGTGCTTCATTTAAGGAACAGTGGTGAGCAAACAATTAGCATTTTGGGAGCGCGAAGACAGAGTGCCAGGTCTCACTTCTTGTGGCCTGAAACGGTCCGTTTTCAGTCCCCGTGTTTTATTACTTTCAGACTGCGGCTTATTAATGTGTCATTTACATAATTACGAGGAACGGGGACAGCGCGTGCAGCAGAATGATTTACCGTCAGGTGATTCCGGGAAGCAGCATGATTCTGTCACAGTCCGACCGTTCTGCTGCACAGGACTGCGACTTGTCGCGCATGCTCTGTGCGCTCGCAGCCGCGCGCCTACTGCCGCTGCCCGTTCCCTGCATGACCCTCTAGCACAATTCAGTGAAGATGCCATATAAGCCATGCCAGCTGTTTTTTTTTCTGTCTTTTTTTCTTCCGCTATGTGATTTAGTGCTAAAACGGTAGATAAACATCTGCACGCAGCTTATGTACGTATACCCAGCATACACTGTTGGAATCGTTTTCTCTTTTTTTTTCCATGACAGAAGAATGTGTACTGGGAATTCCTAGATACATAACTCTTCCAGAACAAGGTAACCAAGACAGTTTGCTGGAATCAGAAGTATAAAATGCTGCCAGGAAGTAGGATGGTAAATTCTAAGATCATTTTAATCTAATTTATTGAACACAAGACCTTCCAGAAATAAACATCATTATAATATTTATCTTCAAAACAAATCTACCCAATAGCAGTAAATAAAAGACGAATGGCAATACATATAGAGTTTGATTAACTTCATCTGAAGTACTCTGGCTTTTTTCCCTCCATATTTCTGCACTGCTGTGGATAGAATGAAAAACTTGGATCTTGACTGAAAAGTCTAGTCATTTATATAATTTAAAAAATAGTTGCTGTTATGAACGGTGGCCAAATTTTCATTTACTTTGTTTGTTTGTCTGTTTATAATAATACCCGGACCTTACATATTACTGTATTTTCATAGACAGGGATGTCGGAGGGCCATATATATGCTGGGAAATACAGTGTAGGCCCAGCACTGTACAGGGGCCTGAAAAATGAGGGCCACCAGGCTTGGCAAAGCCTCTCCAGTCATCAGATTCCATCTATTATGGGGACCTGTGTTTCTTCAGAAGGCCCACGGTGACAATTTGTCATAAGGGGCCCCAGAATTATCCATCCATCCATCCATCCGTCCGTCCGTCCGTCCGTCCATCCATCCGTCTATCTATCTATCTATCTATCTATCTATCTATCTATCTATCTATCTATCTATCTATCTATCTATCTATCTGTCAGTCCATCCGTCTTTCTGTAGATCTAAGATTAAAAAGCCTGTTCAGGGTGTTCCTCAGCCTAGTGGCTGTCTTGCCTTGTGTATAATAAACATTTAATAGATGGTTGGCAGATTGCAAAGTTTAGGTTTATTCTCATTCTTAAGGTTAACTCACATTTTAATATTATAATGCAGTGCTGTAATTCTCAAAGCAAAGTTCAAAGTGTTCCAAGTGAGTGTGTGCTTCAGTGGCCCATGTAATTAGCCTCCAGCACATACACATTGTCAGCAGTCAGCTGATATCTGACAGCTGAGGCCAAAAGCCTACCAGACCTCAGATACCACCTACTGCTAATGTTTTAACCGTCAATGCCACATCTAGCTCAAAGAATCCAAAGAGTCAGTAGTAAATCAACTATGACAGCACTTTTAAATGTCATTTAAAGAAAATTGGAAAAGCCCAACTTTTGCTGATATTACGAGCCAGTCCAGACAATGACAGATAGAGAAGGTTTAAAGGGTTTTTTCTACCTGACAAATTCTATAGATCTTTATCAAACATGAAGATCATTACTGATTCTGCACTCTCTGATAAGAGCTCAGTCTCAGGCATTAACCTTGTGTGCTAGAATAAGAACAGCCTCTTAGGGTACTAACTTTCAATGTTGATGGACAAGCGATTGCAAAACACTTTCATGCTAGGCATTCAAAATGAACGCAAACAGAAAAACAGCTCCTCCTTGTGACTGTGATAATGAACTTGAAACTTGTCAGGTGTAGTGTCAAATATGTATAAATCCGGAATACAAAAAAAGAGTATGTTAATGGATTTTAACAGGAAACATTTATACAAGCCAAGTATTTACTGTAAAAAGGAGCCCTGCAATGGGTAACAAGTCGCATCGCCGTTATGTTTTACTCCTGAGATTGTAAACAACATGGAATTTCAGCATGAACTGGTGTATAAATCCTAGGGAAGGATGTCAGCGTTTCAGCTAACATCCAAAAATATTGTTTTATATGGTCATTTACAAAGGGATGGTTGATAATTCCAAGCCATAAGTCAAAGTAAATCACTACCTGCCAAGAGTGTTTTATGGACTGGCTCAACTGGCCTGCCATCTCCAGAGAATAAAAGCCACCCAGATCCTCGATGACCAGTTGTACCAAAATAGAAAAAAAATCTACAGAAATCAATAGTTGACAGTTTTCTTTTGTGGACACATTTTATGTCATGTTCTCATGGGAGCTGTTGCTGGATAGGAGAACTGAAGAATAAAACTCTCTATATGGTTCTCTTGAAAATACACATCTACTGATGTTTTTTACAGTAAATGATGTAAATAATTCAGACTTTTCCTCATTTTCAGCAAAAAAATATACTCCGCATTTGGCAAAGTACACTTTTAATCAGAACTCCCTCTTTAATGGCAAGCCAATGTCTTACATTCTCTCAAAGACTTGCTTAGTACTTTATTGACAATCTGTCACATTTGTTGGTGCATATTTGTGATGCATGTAAGAAGATGCCAAGCCCATAAGGTCTGTCAATATCTAAGTCCCTTTATTAAAACACTTGGAGACCTATACCAAAAGATTGCAGTTGCCCACCAACCATGTAATGTGTTGCTCACATCTAAATGCATCTTTATGGTTCCAATTTCAGCACTGCTGAGCTCAGTGCTGGCAAACATTAACTCTGTCTAAATCTTGTAATAAACTTACTTTAAATTGGGCATGAAATCCAGTGGCAGGACTCTCAACGAGTCCCAGGGTGAATGTGCCAGAACTCAAGGCATGTGTCAGATCCAAATCAATATATGAGTCTTCACCCACTTGCTTTCAGAATCCGTAAATTAGATGCATTGTCTTGTCAACCAATATTTAGATTAAATTTGCATCCTCCCACAAAGGCAGCAGGAAGAATACCGATATTGCTTAATCACGTTATAAAAACAAGACAAAAAAACACAGTGAAGGGTAAGGTTCTCAGATTTATGGTCAAAGCACATTCCACTACCCCCGCTGCTATGAATTTGTATTGCCATCACCTAGTATTTAGATGCATTGTTCTCCTGCATAGCTTGGGACGCATTGCAGTAGCGTTCACAACAAAACCATACTTGTCATAGCAAATACACAAACATATGTATGTGTGTCTACATGAATGTGCTGAAAGCTTAGATTTAAGTCCACCTTGCCACAAAAATTCAGCCTCATAAAGTAAAGGATGACATCTACAGCTCTTGCAAAAATTAGGAGACCAGTTTCACTCATTTCTTATTTTATGTGTATGTGACTGTGTAAAATACAGATTTTTTTTGTAAACTGCAGCCTGGCTCTTCCCTGCTTCTCATTGATGAAGGGCTTCTTCCTGGCTTTATGGGTCTTCAGTCCTGCTTCTAGGAGCCTGATATGAATTGTCCAGGCAGTGCACTTCACACCACTTAATGTTTCCCATTCCTTTTGAAGGTCACTTGAGGTCATCCTCCGATTTATGAGGCACTGCCGGATAAGTTGACAGTCATCTCTGGCATTAGAAAGTGGCTTCTGCCCTCTGGCTGGTTTTTGGTTATTCTCAGTGCCTCCTGCTTCACCTTATTCCTGTGTACTAGTGACTTAGAAGCTTTGAGCCTGGAAGCAGCCTGCCTCACAGTGTAGCCTTCTGCCAGCAACCAGGATTAAACCAGGATATAAAAATGGAGTTTTTAACAAAATATAGAGTGGTCTCTTAATTTTTTCCAGAGCTGTATATCACTGTGTTAAATCTAGCAAAGTAAATTTCAGCAATGTCTGGTAGAATTCATAACTCATGGTAGAAATCTCTTCAAGTGCTCCCTGACCTTATTCAATTGCCCTGTGCCCCCTTTTTATCATCAAAGACTTTGTACTTCTCCTCACCTTAGATTACCTTGGAGCAAAGAGTTCAATAAGGAGTTTGTGCTTGTATTATGAGTCTCAAGTATTCCAGCCAGGCACTTAATGTCACGCCCTGCTCGTCTGATCCTCCCGTATGCCACACCCCCTCAATACCTTGTGTGGAATCACCGTGTTTACCAGTTGTTTCTTCTTGTTGTTGATTAGTCCATTGTATTTAAGTCTGCGTCAGGTATGTTTTCCCCAGTCTGGTAATTAACGCTGTGACGTTGTATGTTGCCAGTGTTCCTTTTCGTATCCCAAATAAATCCCTCGTTCCCCAATTCTCCATCTCCCTGCTCCTGCTTTCTCGGTCAGTGACACGACACTTAAGTACATGGTTGTACTACCTTATGTATCTTCTTTGAATGAAGAATACTTTTCGTTCATAAAAAATATCAAAATGAGGTTTTTTCAGTGTGCACGGACGTGCTGAATATTTACTAGGTGCCAGATGTCATCTCTTGAGACTGACATTGTCCTTTCCAGGCTAACTGTGGTACGTGGTCTTCTGTAGTTGCATGACTTAGTGTTAGGTCTAGCCACTCCTGACCCAAATGGCTCCAAGTTTAATACTCAGCATGGCACTGAAACAACTGAACAAGCATACTGTATAAAGGCAGACCAAAATATACCACAGGTTTGACTTGACAGGAAACATAGATTTGCTGTTCCCCAGACTTCTGAATACGTTAGGTCATAGCTCCTGAATTTGCACAATGTTCTGAAAGCTTTGACAATATATTCTGTCAAGCTTGGTTGATGTGAAGCAGATCTGCAGGTCCTGGTATTAGACTTTAACAAATTTGGTCTTGTTCTTTGATCATCTGAGAATCAAATGCTACCAATAAATCTGGCCCAAAGACATTTTCCAGATTAAGAAAGACAACCTAGTTCTCCTACCTACAGAGTTCAGATGCTGTGAATAAATACAGTAAAACAAACAAAATACTGTCCTTTCCACATTGAAATGCCAGACTGCACATAATGCCAGACCTTGGGAATCAAAGAAGGATTTCATTAAAACAAAAAGCACAAAGAGGAGTGCCGTCATGAACGTCTGAAGTGGACCTTTGGGCCAATGACACACTGCATTTGGGCCACTGCATTTGCTGTGGTTCTGTTGTGCATTACTACTATTTGTCTGGAACTTGCTTGCTATCAGGAAATAAGATGACACTGGTTTTTATGATAAATGTTCCTTATATTTTGAAACAGTTCCATCAAGGTTGTCTTGGCACGAAGCGGGGAAGCAGCACAGGAGCCAGGGAAAACACACCTAGGAGCACGAAACGACATCAATGACCGGACTGGGGAAACATGCACTGACACGCACTTAAATACACTGGACTAATGAGACACAACTAGAAACAGCTGATAACACGAGGATTCCACATGAGGTAGATGAGGCACTGTGGCACACAAGAGGATCAGCATGATTGGGGCATGACAAAGGTAAGGGGGCCATGGGACATACCAGTTTGGTATACTGAATGGCATCATCATCTTATCTTAGATACAGTACAGAAAGTACTTAAATATCAGAACATTTGTTTTATAACTCTTTTATGCAAACAGACAGTGATCATGCATTGAGAATGGGCAGCGTGTGAGACAGGTTATCAAAAGATAGTTTGGTTGCAAAGTGTCTATCTCTTGGTGACTTGAGAAGGTTTCCAACTTATTCTGTTTAAACTTGTTTATATAGTCCTCTACTGGGCATGCAGATAAGTCATAGTTGAATTTCCTCACTGCAGTGTTGCAGGTCCCACAAGTAGAAGATAAATTAGCTGAAATGTGAGCATGCCTTTGCCACTTGTAAGGCCAAGAACAAATTTAAGCTAGAGGGTAGATCTGGAAAGCTGCAAAGTCCTTCAGTGGCTCAAAGTCCTTTCTTATATCCTACTGAGAATCTGCAGAAAGATTGGCTGTCCGTAAGTGATCCCCGAGCAGCCAGAGAAATCTTAAGCAATCCTGGCAAGAAGAAAAAAACCCTACAAAATGTATATTCACAACTAAAGACTTGAAAATGTGTTTTATGCCAAATATGCTTCCAACAGTAGGCTGAATATCTATGAACTGAATAGAATTAATGCACAGATTTAAAAACCTTTATATTTCAATAGGATTATTTCCTCAAATGTTGCACTTTTAGCATGTATATGATGTGTGTTTCATTTTATAAATTAACTTTTTATTAATGCTATATATTAGGAAGAACTTAAATATTTTGGTAACGCTTTTCTTAAGGCCATGTTTTTAGTGTTTTTTAAACACATTTATAATGCATTCATAAAGCATTATAAGTATGGCTATAAATATTTATAAAAAGGCATAACACATTATAGCCATGTTTATTATTCATTATGAATGCTTTATGAAACTCTCATCTATAATGCACTATGAAAACCTGCATAATGCAGTACGAAGCACCCTTAATTCTTATACCGGCCATTATAATACATTATAAAGGTATGCTTAGTGCATTGTAGATGAGAGCTTCATAAAGCATTCATAAAGAATTCATAATACACATGGCTATGTGTTTTGCATTTTCTAAATATCTAGTCATGGTTATAATGTTTTATGAATGTATTATTATTTGTTATGAATGTGTTACTAAAAACATGGCCTTAAGTAAAGTGTTTTAAGCCAAACTATATGATTAGAATTAATTTTAGCTAATTAAAAGTATTAGAACCAAGCCATCATTATCTCCCTATAATGAATTTTTTTTTTTTTAGCTTTCTGCAATAATCTCAAAATAAAAAAGGCTCAGATGCCGTCTGTGTGGTCCAGGGTAACACTAAATGTCTGGATACCATTTTTAGCAAAATTAAATCCTATTGGTATACTGGGAGTTCCCACATTGTGCCTCAACCAGAAGATTGATTGACTAATCATTTATAATCCCTGTCAGCTTCTCTAGCCCCAAGCGAAACATATCATCTTCTAGCAGGCTACCTGAAGACAAGTTATTTGTGGATTTGATGCAATTTGTATTTAAATTTTAACAAATTTGGCCTTGTGGCTGCTGAGGCTATAAATGCAACCTTCAAGTCACAAATTCAATTTATATCACCATTTTTATGTCTAGTATTTAGACCTAATTGTAAATGCAGATATCAATAGCTATGAATAAGAACCAGTAGCCTCTTAGTTATTTTATGTTTTTGTCAATAGCCTTTCAGTGGACTGTAATGAACAAGGTATTTATATGAAACGCACCAATCACCGAATGCGTTCTCGATTTAGGATATATTTCTGTACAGAATCCAAGTGACAAGGCAGACACACTTAATTAAACAGAAGCATCAATCATGCACTTTCTGATCCATCAGAGCATTAAGCCCATATAATGAAGCCTGTCTGCTTTTCAGGCTACCTTTATGTAATAGCAGTTCTAGGTTAACACTACGTCTGATGAAGCCAGAGAAAATGGAAGCTCCATTCTTCCCAAAGCAGTAAATCAGATATATTGCAAAAACTTGACAGCTCATTATTATGCAGTGATTACTCTAGAAAATCAGACCCTGCAGACAACACAAACACAAAAAAAAAACTCCCTGCAGATTGCTTCTTCGTTAAGGCGAAATGTGATTAAATTTAATCCCTTGTAGAAATACTCCACCGCCTTGATTTGAAGGAGAAACAAATGGATGAGGGAAGGAAAAACCTGACGTGTCTTTTCTTGGTGGTCAAGGTTAGCCAGATGAGTGCATGAGGAGGCTATCAAAAGTGACACCAAAGACTGACTACGGCGATTAAACACACTCAGATGGGATACTTTAAACTTTATTAATCATGATTTATTGGATTAATTATAAGTAAAAAAGAAGCTTGTGGCTTAAATTTGCTAAATAAATTTTGCAGATTAAAAATATATGGGTCCGTTTAAAACTAAAATAATAGCAAAAGATTTTTAAATAGTTAAGGAACTGATGCTGAACGAAATAAATAAGCACAAATCATTTATTATGTTATGGAAATTTTTACATAATTGTCAACTCTAACTGTAACTGTAATTAGCCATTTATAAATAACATATACATTGAATGTACTGTATATACTTCACTCTTTTAAGCTTATTTACATATGTTTTTAAAATCTGTACATTTGTCTCTTGATTCTAAACAGAAGCTATTATTTAAAAACAGACAAACAAGAAAAGCATTGATGAAACCTTTATTTTCTCTGAATAAGTTGAAACGCACCTGCTGATTTTTAGATTAGTGTTATTTTTCAAACGCTAATAAGCTTGCATATTTAAAGTGGGTATGCTTTCTTGTCATCTGTGTAATTTCTCAAATTACTCTTTCCTTTAATTAGGCAAATGAGCTGAAAACACTTGCCCCCCTTCCATGGTACAGTCATTTATTTCCTCATATTCCTGTGGAATTAAAAAAAAAAAAAAAAAAAAACTCAGCTTTACTTTCTCAGCTTTACTTAGCATAATCTCCAGATGATACAGAAAACAACATGCTGATGTTATGAGTATATTAAAGCGTCGTGCGGCAGTACTCCGCAGGTAACAGGAGGACGAACACCTCATTTCGCAACTGGATGGAGCTGGTATTTTTGAATTTCGGAGTCTTTCTGTTGGAGGGTAAAAAGGGAGATGAAAATGACGGAAATCTTAGGAATGGTGAGCAGAGGTTCTCATGCATAGCTTAATACCCGCAAGACAAAAACGGATAGCCTATCTGCTCCTGGCACGACTTGTGTCTCAGTGGAAAGACGTCTTGCAATAATACGTTTTGCTTTAGGCAAAAAAAAAATAAAAATGGAGAGAGAGAGGCCACGACACATGTACATGCCGGAAGACTCTATCTGTGACCTCCATCATAGAATCCTCCTCTTGTGCCTTGTGTTAAGGTGACATAATGTGTGCCTTCATTTCTGGAGTCCACCTCTAATGGGATTGGGGTTTTATATTAAGCCTCTGCACTGTCTATCCCCTGACATCCGAGAGTGATTGGAATTTAAGGAGTGACAAATTCCACCGTCTAATCCGCGGATGTGATAGCTGGCGGTCGTCTCAGGGAAAAGGACCAGGCGAGAGGCAGTGCGTGGCCTGTAAGTGACAGATAAGGTGAAGCTCTCTATGTAGGCCGCCATTCACACACGGCAGATCGAGACAAGCTTTCGGGAGGAAAAGCCCCCACGGTTTAATTAGATTTAATAGGTAATGACAACTTGCATTTATTTTTTTCTAAATTCTGCAAAAAAAAAAAAAAAAAAAAAGAATATATAAAAAAAATATCCTAATGAGTGAATTTTCAGTGGGGGAAAAAGAATAAATGAAACATAGCAAGAGCTGTGTTATGGGAAAAGGAAAGAACAAAAAACTGTCTAAAAGACTGAAGGTTATACCCTTGGGTTATTTTGGCTGAATTGATTCAGGGCAAAACTATCCATATGAAGGGGCAACATTGTATGATCTGTAAATGTCACCAGAAGAGGGTATGCTGATATATAATAACAGTAAAAAGAGTAATAATAATAGTGCTACGGTTTGTGCATTTGTCTTTTCAGCCAATATAATATGTCTCCAGTTGTAATTGATAGAATTGATAGAGACAGGCAAAAAGCTACAAGGAGTCGATGCTCTCATCACCACAGAATGATGTTTTGGAGTTTGAGGAGCTTAAATGTATCAATTTGTGGATATCCACAACAAATATTTCACAAAGGTTCAATAGAAAGTTATTGCTTAATAGATGAAGCTGCCATTATTTTCCATAGATACCATATAGCTAAATCTTTCATATTTTATGGTTGTACTGTTACTATCAATTCACCTTCCAATCACTCATTTAGTACCAGGTTGCGGTAGAAACAGGAAAGGGACCTTGGACTGGATACCAGTTTATATCTGGGCAATTTACAGACTACAGTTTATCTAACCAGGGCACCCAAAAATTCACACAACATGAGATTAAGGTTGGGTGGGGGCAGATTCAACAACCACCCCCAGCGATGCACTCAGTCAGATTAGTAACAAAGTGGCAAATTATGCAAACACAATTCCCTTTCTCCCCCCCCCCCCCCAGTTTGCCTTGGATACTGGGAATAGAGGATCTACAGTTACAGAATATTCTAAATTACTTTTCGGCCTTCATCTTCTGTGGATCTTGGAACCAAACACTCTTCCTTCCAGCGGCTGTCTGACTGGCATGTACCTTCCAACACAATATCGCTATCTGACCTAAGGGCACGCTTCATCCATTTTGTCCTAGGGCTGTGATACCTCACACGGTTTAGGCCGTTCCATTTAATATGGGATAGATATGGTGATATACCATCATTCTTTTTTTTTTTGGTAAAAGCTGATACACACCCGTAAATTCTGTGTCAGTCCTCAAATATATTTACTCTTCTTATACATTTTCCTTAGGACTTTTCTTTATTTCACCAAGATAAAATGAGATAAATGCATTATGTAAAATGCATGCCGCATTTCAAAACAGAAATGCGAAATCCGTGGCTTTTTTCCACATCTCGCGACTGCAGCGTTGTACTTCCTGCAGGAAGTGGCATCTATTTATCACCGCGAGGAGATTGTCTCGCATTTAATCTTGATACGGCTGACATGTTCGTTGTCACAGCTAATTACTAGAGCAATACGTATCCTCATTAATAACTGCCATGACAGTTCCGGATTGATCCCTCTGATAATGACTTAAGACAGGCCTTAATGTGCAGAGCATGTGAGCAATAAGGGGTTGGTGAAAATTAAACC
>JAODLC010000007.1:18067508-18096683 GCA_026781145.1 Hippopotamyrus pictus | reverse complement strand
CTATCTATCTATCTATCTATCTATCTATCTATCTATCTATCTATCTATCTGTGTGTGTGTGTGTGTGTGTGTGTGTGTGGTGTGTGTGTTTGTCTTTCGCCTGGTTTAATTTTACTCTTGGTGACAGCCCTACGCCTGGGATCATGCATCTTTCAGACCACGCAGAGCAAGGGTTTGATTGCAGAACAGAGGCCCCAATCCTGAGAACACCAGAATTCTTAAGGGGGAAAAAAAATGGAATAAATAAAACAAGGGGATGCAGCTGAAGGCCAGATTCTGCTGCTTTGGGGTCAAGGTTTACTTCTGCTCTACAAGACACGTGAGCAGCTGAACGGACCTTTAGGTACCTGTGTGACCAGTATGATAATTTTGTGCATGTTTCTATGGGATGTAAAAAAAAAAAAAACTCAATTGATTAATTGGGTAATTGCTAACACGCCATTAATTGTAGTGATCTCCCTTGCTGGTCAAGTATATCTTCCTTCTTTCAATTTGTGTTTGTTAAGCATTATCAATGAGCCTTTGTCTTTATCAAAGAGGCATTTCTCCCTTTTCTGAAGTGCTCTACTGCAACTAAACTTAGAAACCGCAAGAATCTGCCGCATGCATCGAGAAGATGCGGCATTTTTGTCCTATATTTAACACTTGGGACGTGTGGAGAGGTAAGCGATGACTTAGCACTTAGCAGGAGAGAATGCGATTCGGAAGACCTTCAGGGAGCCGCAAATAAGTCGCAATGAACTGGGCTGCATGTTCACAATTGACCTGTGAATGCACCCCTCCCCTTGACCCTCCTGCCGGGAGTCTGACCCACACCCTGGCCACACTCCACAGAATCTACCCCGGCATTCACCTGGATACAGCACATCTGCTCTGATTAATCGCTCTAATCTCCGGCTGAGTGCTTTTCATTAGTGTCTTTAGCTAGGTGAAAGCGCGAGATATTCCTACTACGTGCAGAACCTCTGCGAGATAAAGCAAGGTGATTATGAGCAAAGAGAAAAAATAAATGGTCAAGTGGTTCTGATTCTTTCACTTAAGAAACAGTCATAATATTACCCAGCTTTCCTGAAATAAAAATTATACAATGTTACCCATGCTTCATTAATTTAGCCCCTACAGAACATATCACATACTGCAATGTGTGTGTGCGGGTGTGTGTGTGTGTGTGTGTGTGTGGCTGTGTATATACAGTATTGAGAGCAAAAGTGGTTCTGGGAATCATTTCTGCAGATTCCAGAGTGTCATATCATTGCCCTGGCATCAGCTGAAAAAGGGAACAGATCACCCCCCTTTCGCTCTCTGCCGTAGCATCCTATCTGTGGTAGGTCCATTACCTCTAAATGTCACACTACAGCAAGCACATATTCTTAAAATAAAAGTTAGGAGGCTTCTTGAACTTGCAACTCACATCTGTAATTTCCTGTTGATATTTAAACTCCCCCAGGTTTTGATCGCACTCCTTGCATATATAGACACACGCACGCAGACACGCACACAGGCACACACACACTTGCATGCACACATACACATGCATAGACACACAGACACACACACAGACACACACACATTGGCATATCTATCTAAATGGGCACCACCCACTCCTTTCTGTAGACATAACCCTAATCCCAATCACGACACCCTTGACCCCTACCCAGTCCTAACCTTAACCATAATTAACCAAACAAAAATATAAGACTTTTGGCATTTTTTTCTTTTTTGATTGTATTCACAATTTTATAAAATTGAGGTTATTCAAATGGCTACCTGAAAAATACCCCCAAAAGTAACCAACTTTCAGGTTTCACCACACTTTGGGATCATTTTGGTCCCAAACTGTGATCTATGCAAACTCCCCCCCCTCCGACCCCCCCCCCACACACACATACATCTGGCTTCCTACTTCCTGCTCCTCTAGGGTACCCAGCCTTCCTGTCTCCACCTATTTCTGTTATCTCTACAGATGCTTGTAATGCACATTCAAAGAGCCCCACAGGTGATGTTTACAACTCTGCTGCAGCATGTGTACAATTACTTCATGCTATTTTGAGCAGGTGAAGACCAGAGGAAAGTAGGGCATTAAAGTATTGCCTGCACAAGACAAAGCAGAGCTGGGAACTACATAAAGGGTGAAAATCTTCAATCAGATCTACACAGTCGTTGCTGAGGATTTACGGGTAACAATATAAATGCACTTCTGACCAATGCAAGCATGGCGCACGCGGGTGATGAAAAATTCATGTCACCGCTTGGAAGAGCGTCGGCTGTTTCAGAGTTGAACTGCCTCGACAGTGCCATCTGCTGTTGAAAGTGATGCAAGTTCTTCAAGCAGCTCGCAAGCTCTTCTAAGCTAGCGGACATGCTCAGTTACCACTCGCCAATAGTTTTCCAAGGTGGTCCTTCAGGTGGGGGAGGAATGAGCATGATACATGCATCGCCTAGAAGTAGAATTTAAGAGATGATAAGCAGCCACCCACCGCTGTAAGGAGACATCAGACAGAGAAGTAAACACGCAGACATGCATGTCATGCACCTTTTAAGATAAACACTGTGTCCTGCATAGCTTGGTCGATACGTTTCATTGATATGCAGCAAAAGCTGCGGTTACCTGACCTAATTTTTTTGTGTTCTTCAAAAATGCAGTTTTTAACGATTTCACATATAAGAATCCAAGGAAAAGATTTATGGTGTCATGGGGTCATGTTGAATTCTGATGGAAATTTTGATAAAAATCCTGAATGTCAACAGACACAGTTTTTTTATTTATAGACATTAATATATATATATATATATTTAAATTGATTTATTTATTTAATAATTTTTGTCTCAATGAAAACGTTTTACCACAAACACAGTCTTGCCATACACATGTTTGTCCAGGTACAAACAGGTTGACGATCCCTGATGTTAAACCTCAATTCAAACTGAAAGGCCTCCAACAGATTAAAGATAAATAAACAAAAGGAAATGCTGTTTACCAAAAATGGTAAACTTCTAAGACAAAAAAAAAAGGTGTCCTAGTGAACTTAAATCAATGGGAAAAAAATGACATGATGGATTTAGCAGGTTGTCTTTCATATAAATGTATCGATTTCTGACCACAAACAGTAGAGAAATACAAATAAAGAAAATGAATGAAGTGTTTGTGAGCTGGCTGCCTGGCGGTTATGCCTTTGCAGTCCTATAGCACTGATCGGAGTAGACAGCCCTGGAAATTGAATAATATTGATATCCTTTAAAATATGCCCAAGACGAGCATCAAGGATCCATAACTTCTAAAACTGTCTTGAGTACTTATCAATATATTGACCGATTCGGTGTCTCTTTCAGAAGCTACAGCAGCTGCACAGCTGAGGGGGTGTGGGAGTCGCAGGCTAAGAGCTGCTCAGATAAAAATGCTTTTTTTTTCAGAAATTAGTGAATGCACTCCTGGCCAAGATAAATGACAATCAGCGAGGGTTCAAGAATAAAAGGTTAACCTTGGCACAGGTGCTTTGTAATACCAAAAAACACCACCTGCTAATTTTGACCATTCACAGCAGGTAACAATTACTACTACTAGACCTACTACTACTGCTGCTGCTACTACTACTACTATTAGTAGTAGTAGAGTAGTAGTAGTAGTGGTAGTGGAAGTGTTGTTCTTGTTTGACTAGACTGATCATCCTTTGGCAAAGTTTGAACAATGGACAGATGTCCAGTAGACGATTTTGTTTTGTGCTAGATGGGTCACAGAAATACCGCAATGCAGCCATAAGCAGAAATCTTTAAACGTCACAGATCACAGCAACCTGAAAGGAAACCAACGCAAATGAAGCTTAGCTGAAGGTTGTTATCCAAAACTTTCATTTTGCACCCATTATAGGACAAAACAAGTATCACGACGCTTTGTAAATGTCAATGATGTAGAAATTGCTCATTTAATTTCAAGCTGACTATTGCGTTATTGTGCACTAAATTGTACATGATATTTTGATGATTAAGCAGCATCATTATAAAAATATGCCAGTATAATAAATCAATTCACATAATTGTAATATAAAATATACCTACCGTATATTGGAAAAGCGTTCTAATTTTAATGGCCCTTAATTCATACTATATACATCTAAATATCTGTGATGCATTAAAAATTACATTGAACAGCGTGTCTTCATGCATCTTCCCATGCAATTGCACAAGCGATCCATCTTAAAGAAATGTTCAAAGAGTCCGGGTGATGTTTTAAAGTTAAATCTGAAAAGGGAGACAGAAAAGATTAGGCAGGTAATCAGGCTGGAATAAGAAACACCTTAGAGCCAGACGCACCTCTTTGAAGTGAATAAATCCACTTTCTACACCTTGCACTCCTGCAGACAGCTGTTTGTAAGTGCTAGCTAAAAAGGCTTTGGTGCTTCAGGCTTTTCTGTGTTAAAGTTTAGTGGATCCGGTAGCTACATGGACAAGTTGAAGTCTGTCATTCAAAAGGAGCAGAGCTTTCTCGCATCTCAAGGATAACACTCTACCTGAGGGGCACAAATACTTAGTAATAGTCACTAAGTCAGTTACTCAGTTAACTACTGAAGTACAAATCATGGACAAATGTAGTTGCTGCTTGAGATGAAATATGCATCACGATGATGATTTTCATGTAACAGTATATGAAGGATAGCAGATAATCTGCAGGAATAAGCAGACAGACCCTGATACCATGGGATAGTGCTATAAAAACTATGAGTTTTATACTTGAATATTTTATTTATTGTGCATATTTATTTTTACAAATATGTGTTAATGTATTTTCACATTGCATAACTCAACCATTTGAGACTTCATATACTCTAAATTTAATCTTGAAGAAAGACTTATATTTGCCAATGAATTAGATTTCCAGTAGCTTTTGAAAAGACTGCACCAACTTCCCCATGATACTTGAACCCATGATTCTTTGGTTGCAAGCATTTTTCTCATTCGTTTAAATATAGTCCTCAACACTGAATCCTTTCAAGATTGTGACACAGTAAGGAAATACCTCTAGGGCTGAATTTTGCAGTAAAAGTGAGCGGTCAAACAGGGGCGACCTGTAGAAATGGTATTAGCTGACCCTGGTTTTGTTCAGAAAATGAATGCTTTCTCACAAATAGATTTTAAGGAGCAAAGACGCAGCTTGAGAGGTGTACAAAAACTGTGAACTATATAATTCACCTTGCATCCCACTACATGTTAAGAAAATAAGGTAACGTCTTCATTGGTGGGGGTATTTTGAAGTCCCCACCAATGATTATAGTGGAGGAAGCAGTTTCCAGGTCAATTGCTAGTTTTTTGTTTTGCACTGTTATGAACTCACCAAACAGATGGAACATCATCTGAGTTTTGTTTGTGCCAGTACGGCATTACAGCTAGCTATTTCCCACTGCCCCATCTCCCGTCAATCCATCTTTTACTGCTGGCTGCCTCCTGTTTTGTGAATATCACACGTGTTTCCATGAAAAGGCTCTCTAGGGCAATACTTGTATAAAAACTCGATTTACAAGTATTAGTCTACCTTGAGAGAAGGACCTACACAAGTCACTTAGTGGAGTTTGCACGTGGGTTAGTGGTGCAGGAAACAGGTTGGGTAGGTGCATGGTTTTTTTTTTAGAAATTGTGGCCACTTTTGCTCACACATGGTCTTTGCAGGCCCAGCCTGGAATGCTAAAAGTGAAAAGTATAAATGCCCATAATGTCAGAAGAATAGCGTCAATGCTCCTTGGAATAGTTTCTAATACTGTCTGTATCTCTACAGGGGGGTGTGACTCCATTCATCCTTTGTTATTTTGTTGATTGCGGTAGAAAATCTGGAAGATTCCATTCTTACTCACATTAAATGCTATTCACTATAGAATGAATCACACAATGGACATTAATTATCTTCCTCTCTAAGGGGTTGAGTGGCAGTGACACCAAATATCGACCATATCCCAGAGCTACAGAAAAAGCAGAAGCTCTCATGACAGGAAGGAAACACTCAAACCTGTGTGCTTCTTCTGGAGAGCACCCCAGGTGTTGAGGGCAGGATATAAGGTGACTCATCTGATGATCTGTCTTTGTCTACCACTAAGGAGACCAATGCCTGCACTTATTGTTATTTGCTGTACCACTTGTGAAAGTATCCATAGTATTCTTCTCTGTGGAATATGTATATGAATAGCAGCTATTCACTTTTTAGAATGACCTGCTTTACATTTGATTTGTTATACTCAGACACCAAAGTTAAGAGGTATATAAGAGGTATATAAGTGGCATATGCTTTCATTCACATGGGCGGCTGGTTGATGGTGTCTTTCCTTCAGATTTCTAACCCAGCATATCTTAATCATCTGCTCCTTGTGAAAGCAGCACCACTCATTCACTCAATTATTTCCTTTATTCCGGAAGTTTCCAGGATTTCAGACTTTGAGATTAAATATATCAAGATTAGACTGCCCAGATGGATGGCTGAAATTTTAATAAGAATGTTCTGGGGGGGGGGGGCATTGCTCACACTGTTCTTAAGATCAGTAGCAATCACCGTTATTTGAATATTTATTTGATACTGTTGTTGGTGAAGAAATACTTCTTTGCCCTTGACCCTTAACAGCTTTAGTACACAAAAGTGTTGCGACAGGAAGGAATGACAATTCGCATGTCGTGTTTGGGTGAACAGAAGGGGGTTTATTATTGAACCAAAAAAAAATAGATAGAAACAGAAACCAAAGGATGGCGAGGAGTCAAAACAGGAGGTTGGGAGGAGAAATGAGGAGGGCAAAGATTAACTGAATATGGGGAGTACCTCAGGTAAGACAATAAGAAGAACACTAAATAACCAAAAAGGGAAACAGACATGCAGCGTCAACACCATCACTGACAGCACTAACAACTACAATGACTGAACTAGAGAACATCACACAGGGAGGGACAGGTGTGAGTAATTAGCAGCCAGAAGGGAGGAAACAGGATGGCGAGCAGAGACCTCTGCTGGCCAAACAGGAACACGACAGGATAGACTAGATAAACTGTGACAAAGCAAGAATGTATGGAGTGAGCATTATTTGGGGTGAGCGGCTAAAATATTGCAATAATACAGCTGCAATATTTATTCGAGGTTGTGTGTGAGGGAAAAAAAAAAGCTGTAAGGAAGTTCTTAAGGAACGATCAGTCACCGAGATCTTGCGTTTGATCTTCTTGCTTTCTCCAGCTCTTTCCTGGGCTCCTCTCGTCTTACTTCCCCGAAGCCCTAACTCATTAATTAATGTTTAATAAATGTTTATTTTGCATGCCCACAAATGTTATTTATTCAAGACAAATTGTTTGTTTAAGTGCTAACTATGGACAGAAGATGGAAGCCAGAATCATTGTGACATTTCTTGCAGAAATTTGTCAAATAGAATGTTGTTTAGTCCTTTCTGGTAAGATGCCATTATTAACCACCTAATTTTAAATTTGAGAAAAAGTCTTTTCTGGCTGATATGCTGCACTCATTTTTTTAAAATCTTACCATGCACACATATAGGATGAGCGAGATTAACTTCTGAAGTTCATTTCTTAAAAAAAAAGGGGTTTTAAGATAACGGGATCTTTATCACCTTATACGATGAGTCCACTAGCTATGTGACAAAGAAAGACTTAAATGTTACCATTACAATAGTTACAATACACACATTCCAAGATGATTGCCACATTATGTCCTATGGAATATGATTGTTATGGAGATATATTGTTGTCCTCTAAACTCACCTTTATAAAAGCAATTAATTTGATTTCAGCTAAACATTGTGACAGTATGACATTGTATTCTTAGGAACTTGACATGTTATGAAATAAAAAGGAATGAATCCTACATTAAGAGAAAAAAGATGATAAAGCTTTAAATGGCACACAATTAATTCCTTAATGAGTTTATCCAGTAAATGAGTTATAGATAGCTATGAGCTTATAAGTAGTTCACCGATTTCAGCGTGGAAGGTATGACCTTGAGAAGATTAGTGGAACATCGCAGGTCCATCATTCAGACAATGAAGAACAACAGGCAGTCAGATGTTCCATCATCTGCTATTCCTCATGGTAATGACCGTGTTTATCATCTCTCCGAAACAGTTGATTTTCACATGCAGGGCTGTTTATGGTTTACTGAAAAATGACATGTTTATATAAATTCATTGATTTACTGATGACACCACATACCCCCTCAAAATGGAGACATAAGTCATAGTCTATGTATGCCTTCTGGGACACTCCGTGTGTCCTACGTATGTATGCCTTCTGGGACACTCCATGTGTCCTATGTATGCCTATTGGGACACTCCGTGTGTCCTATGCATGCCCTAATGAGGCTTATGGGGTTTCTAGAAGTACAGTGGTTATTTTATAAATAAATGTCCAAATTCTGATACTGAGCCAATTAATCAAATGAATAAAGTAATAATAATGAGAAGAAGAAGAAGAGGAAGAAGAAGAATAGTAAATTGCAGCAACAACAACAACAATAATAATAATAATAATAATAATAATAATAATGGAAATTCACTTTTACATGCATGCATGACAGGCGTGGATGACAATTTGCCTTAAGAATCTAAAGCAGTACTCCAAGTCATACATACCTCACTTGCATTTTCAGCCCTCATGCGGTTGCCAAACATGCTTCAAAATTCACTCGCCTCAGCCAGTGCTGTGCGCCAGACGTGCCAGTCATCAGCCAGACCTGTGGGAGTCATCATCATCAGCTTCTGACTCCTGACACTGCAGGAATGGGGGATTTCACAGACACCCGTGTGTTATTAACCGAGTTAAAGGAGACAAGCAGGCTAATCCTCTTGGGACGAGAGCTCCACATTCATATGACAGTAATGCCTTTGTCTCTAGTACGGTTTCTGTAATCACCTTCAGCTCGATGACATGACTATCAGTATATTCAAGTTAATTACAATGACATGACATATTTTAATAATATAAGCATGAAACATTGAAACATACAATGTAAAACATATATATATATATATATATATATATATATATATATATGGATGTTCATCCATATCCAGTATCAAACCTAGAAGCCTGGATGTTCAACTCACACAGCAACCATAATGCATATACTATATTATAATAAATGCTTTTGCAGTATCAACATTTACTGACAATATTCCTCAGTTCCGTCAAGAAGGGTTATTCAGTTAATTTTATGCAAGATAGACACTGCATATTGGTTTTGTTTCTGTGAAATGACTTCAAAGCAATTGACCAGCATTTACACAAATGCGAATGAAAAGATTAAAAGCCAAAAAGCCTGTCATTGCTATAAAGCTCCTATTAGCTTGTCCCTTTAGTTCCACTGGATGCATTTTAAATCAACATATTGTGAGAGCTCTCCTAAAATGGAGTCTAGATCTAATGGTCTTCTGATATTCAGTAATTTCTTATTATAATTGCTATTTTTTTCCTCCAAAGACCTTGAAAAGAGAAAAAAAAAAATCGAATCTTGAGGTTTGGTTGAATAACCTCTTTAATGGTCACCCTCGAGCATTCCTTAATTTCTTCCACGTCTGCTAAGATTTGGGGGGTTTTTAAAAACGTAATGTCCCGTTAAAAGGCATACCATGTTGTTTTTTTTTTTTTTTTTCGTCAAATAAGTTTTCAGCGCAACGAGATAATTCTTGCGCATATAGCTCCCTGGCTTTATGGAGATGTATTTAAGCCTGAAGGTGTATGTGTGCTGAAGATTTCTTAGGTCTATCTCTTAGGAATCGGCACGATTTAGCGTTCCAGATATGGTTTCATCAAGATGGAGTGCGCTGATGCATGCAATACACTTCGGATGTCTTTGTCCTCTCTTTGTGCCATGTGCATTACCGCCAGGTTTCGTTTTTCCCTTCCTGTGCTTGATACACGCAGGTCCTTCCAGGCGATCCGTTCGATCTGTCTGTGAAAGCCCCTACTGAGGGTGCACTGCCCACCTACCGCACGTAATTAAGTGAAGACACAGACCTCTGTAAGCAGAGGCGCGGGTCCGTACCGGAGGTAGAGAGCACTCAGCAGACAAGTGATACTCTCCACTGGTTTGTATTGAAATCAGTTGAGGCAGAGAGAAGCACCATCCAAATACTGCAGAAAGACAAACATTTAGGCCCTAATGCAATACACTCTGTTTCCGCATCGCACTCTGAAATTTAATTAGACATAGCCATTAACACCTTGTAGCTTCACTGAAGCCATTTTTGCGGCATGTTCTCAAACGGTAGCAATTGTATAATGATTGCGTTATTCCTTATGAACAGACGTTAGTCATATTTGGAACGGAACACCCCCCCCCCCGCCTCCGATTCTACATTTAAAGAGGTGCTACTAAAATGCGCTGCTGTGTCGTACGAGGGCTCTCGTCGGCGTAAGTGGATTTCGGGTTAACGTCGGAACGGGGAGGTAATGAAGCACTGAAGCAGCAGATGTAGCCCCTTATTAAACGCGCTCGACGTTGTAGCACGGCTCTCGTAATTCGCTTCGAGTTCTCTCCGGCCACAGTAAGCAACCTTTTTAAAGTGCGGTAGGGTTTGACACATCTGCGTGGGACTGAACTCATGCACTGAGAAACTTCTCGTCAGTACCCGAGGTGCAAGGAGGCTACCGGGAGGATGGGGTAGGGAGGAAGACATCCGATGAAATGTGGTACGGCTGGGAATCGCGGCGCAGGCCACGGTGTACACCAACGGAGGCCTCGTAAAGGCAGCCCATAAACACTGTTTATTACCACAGGAGCTATACTAACCATATTTTTACTGTGTGATGGGTCTATTCACACAAAAATCTTTGTGCATCTTGCTTTGAAATGGTCAGTCATGTTCAATAAAATGGTGTGTTGATATCATTCTGTTACATCAGCTGGTAAAATGGAAAGAAATGTGACGGGTTTACCGGCAACCTGGATACATGTGCGACTCGAGTATTTCTAAGAAACTGGCAAGCCTTAGACAGTGACCCATATATGCTCTTTTAGTGGTAAACAGAATGGGGTTCTGGCAGCATCTGATCGACACATTTATGGGCACAGCGGACTGGAGTGAACTCATCATCCGTTTACATTAAATCACTCTTTAGTGCTCTAAATTTACATTAAAGCACTAATGTAATGTCATCCCCTCATTCTGAAGGAGGATGATGGCATGCGGCAGAGCTGTTCACCGTCACTGAAACCCCACCGTTACGTAAGGCCCCGAAGGCTTGGGCGCCCCCTGTTGACCACAAGCAGTAACTTTTTCAATGGGGCATCTGAAACCATCAAACCCATCCCTGGTGGTGCCCAGCTAATGTGGAAGTCAGTATCCTCCATACAATAACAATAATACAATGGAAATATATAAAATCCCATAGTTGTTAATCTTATTATATTTTGAAATTGTCCTTGTGAATATGTGTAAAGTTTTTTCATGTAAAGTTTTTGATAAAATCCATACTTACTGTACTGTATTATCCTCCTTTGCGCCGTAACATTTATAGTCAAAGGTGTTGTTTTTATTATAAACACTAGATGTCAGTATAAGAACTACGATTTTGTTGAGCATCCTGGTATTAAATCTTAAATGGCACCCAAGTCTGGAATATAGATTATGCTGTAAAGCCAGACAGCCTTAGTACAAAGCACAATAAATTCATTTATTTGAAGGGGGGAAAAATGGTCTGTATATCAAAGAGCTAATATTTCAGCGTAAATAGTATATTTAATTTCAAAAAGAGCTTACTATCAAAGCATTTATATTCAACTAGCCTGTAAAATTGGGTTAGAAGTCTACCATCTGTTGAAGGGATAAATTGTGACACTTCAACTTCACCGTAACACCAGAAGTTGTGAAGTTGTTTAAACAAAGCACTAATTAATTTGAGATGGGTTTTGTAAGTGCTTTGTTATGGTATTGTCTGAAAAATGAATGATACACAGTGCTTATGACTGGCACATACCACAGGAAAGGGGCTTCCCAGGCCCTAGTGCAGGGGATCTCAGTCTGTGGCTAGAGTTAATGGGGTCCATGAAATACAGTGCAGAAAACACTGTGCCTTTTTCCCACTAACCTGATTGTAATTTAACTTAACTGAAATTTAGCATTTCCTTCAATTATGAATGGAGGCAACTGACCACAGCAGTATTAGCAATACCAAAAATAAACAAATAAATAAACAAACAAACAGATAGATACTTGAGATAGATCGATGGATGAATGAATTAATGAACAAATAAATAGATAAATAAATTGGAAAAAAAATCAGATATTGTGACAGAGATCTTGAAATATGCAACGTAGTTGGCCAACTATTAGGCAATTTTGCACCTAGTAATCATTGTATTGTCTTATTGTTCAATGTATTAATAGGGAAGCACACTGTATGAAATTAAAAATAATAATTTGATATCTGTATTTCCGTATGAGGTTTCTTTGTAATCCTTTGCATTATAATTTATACATTTAAAAACATTATAAGAATGGGTCCATACGATTTACAAGACTGAAAAGGATCCACAAGACACGAATGGTTCAGAATGCCCACCCAAGCACAGCAATAGGCTACCCGAATATAGTCAGATACCATCCATCCATCCATCCATTTTCCAAGCCGCTTATCCTACTGGGTCGCGGGGGATCCGGAGCCTATCCCGGAAGCAACGGGCACGAGGCAGGGAACAACCCTGGACAGGGGGCCAGCCCATCGCAGTAGTCAGATACCAATTTATATAAATACAAACAATACAAGTGTCATCCATTATTATCACATGAATATCTTGTAGTTTCCTGGTTTGACCAATTACGTTGACTGTGACGTTCCAGCCTGGCTGGTGGTTTGCGGCTCATTGGCGTGACCCTTTACGCCTGTGAGGGGAAGGTCGTTGGATCAGGCCCAGCCTTGGCAGAATAGTTGCATGTCTGAGGGCCCTTGAGCAAGGTCCTTAACCGCCAGCTTCCTGGATGCCGCAAGGTGACTGCTCCTTTCCTGTGACACCCCCCCCCCCCCACACCCCCACCAAGCATGCTCTCACCTGTATGGAGAGCAAGATGGGACAAAATAAGAGAATTTTCCCTCTGAGGTTAATAAAGTACCACCATTCTATAATATGCCCAGTTTTGGTTTTCACACAACTTGAGTGTTATTGGCACAGGATATAAAAAGATGAAGTCACAGGCCCAGTGGTAAACGGTGAGTTACTCAGGCCTTATAGCAGACGTTTGAAAGCATTGCTGCAAAATATTAATATTGGTCACCGTGGGCTAGAGGGAGACAGAGAGCTTTATCTCACTATTACAGAGTCGGAGCTGCTGGGTGAGGAGTCTGGAGTACCCCCACCTACCAGAGGATGTACCAGACACAGTGGATCATTCACGTCTGGGCAGAACACCAGGCCAGGATCAGAGGAGGCAAAACCAAGCAGCGAGCTCCATCTTCATCCTGACAGTACTCTCCCAACACAGGATGACTTTCACACATCCAGCTAAACAAACAAATAAAAAAAAAAACAAAACAAGCCATCATGTCTGTCTAAAAGCCCTCTGCCCACCGGAGGCACACTCTGGGATTCACACTATGCATTTCGGCTGTGTCATGTATAGTTTCCTGCGGGGCTGTGGATCGTACTGTCATTATTATTATATTTCTTAAAGGTCAGTGAAGCTGACATCCCCAAATCAAAACATCATGTTGGTCGATCCATTAAACAGAGTCAAGGCAGAAAAATCCATTAGTCCAGGAGATCTGGTGTGCTTGCTGCCCTACAGGGGCCTGTGCTGTTTACCCTCAAGCACTGGGCCCCCAAGCTTTCAGCTGTAAAGCTGCTAATGTTACCCATGGCCATGACCTGCTTTTTCACACACCCCCCATGCATTATTTCAGCTGTTTTTTTTTCCTGATGGATAAGGTGTGATCCAGGGCATCTGTCTACTTGCTGGCCTCCCCTACATGCTCTGTGCATGTCCAGGCATTTTACATTCAGTTCAAAGTCTAGAGTGTACTTGCAATTAATAACGATTAAGGGCAGTAAAATCCATTTGATTGTGTTTTATCTTGTTTTACTGCATGCAATGTCCATAAAAATCTACTCTTCGCAGAAATTTATGTTGTGGAACACACTGGAAGTGTATTGCTACTTAAACCACAAATTTTGAATTAATATAACATAGTATAACATATTTACAGTGCTAATGTCTTCAAGCTTCATGCTATTTTTTTTATAAGACTTTGTGCTGCATTCAGCCATAATGCTTGGTCACTGATAACCTGACTGGGTCCATCAAAAGCATGGTGTGACCACAGTTGTGTTTTAGAATAACCAAGAGTATTTTACAGTGTGATCCTGACATGCCCAATAGTTCTATTATCCTGGAACCATATGCTTTCATAAGTACTAAAAATCAAAGAATAAAACATGATAAATATCTCCCTTGCTAACAGTAATAATTCACCATTTAATCAACGTGACCAGATACATTGTTCTTATTTGATAACATTGTATTATTTGAGTGCAATGGAACATTTAAAGTTATATATCCAATATAAAGAAATATTCCAGAAATTGCATTATATGTAATAATTCGGTAATTTAGGTAATGAAATGATTCACAACGAAATCACGAGAAAGCTACTCAAAAATCTGTTTTAATCTGGTTGCTTCATTGTTTTAGGTTTGTCTGATTTAAAACGTGGCTAGATAAACAAATGCCATCTCCCCAATCTCCGTTTTGAACCTATCTTTGGCCAGAGTGAAGTTCATGACCATGACTCTGACCTAGCAGGTCAAAAAAAGGCTTGGGACCTCATTACCTGTAGAACATCAGCCGATTTGTCCCTGTCAGAAACACCCCTCTATACTCCTCGTCTACCAGCCGCACTCAGCTTTGGGAATGGCCGTCAGCATCCGTCACATTTACGAAATAACTTCTACGTCACAATGTAAACCCAAAATCCCCACCTTTCTGATTTTAGCTTAATTCCCAAAATGGACGAAGGGTATTACTCTTGATTCCTGTCCTGCCTTTTGTCAATGCTAGCCCTATCATTACGTATTACATGGTGTTTATATGTACACTCTTTTTGCAGTATCCCTGCCTCTGATGTCGTTGCGCTGAATGCATTACATTGTACACTCTGAACAGAAATGTCTGATAAGTGAATAAAATGTAAATGTGGTTAATGACTTTAATTTACGGTCCTTTCTGAGCTTTCCTGCTTTCATACTCTTCCATTTACATAAAGCCCTGGATTTTTCCTTTCTTAATTTCATAAAAAGACTTGAAAAAACCTCATAAGCCGAAAGCCGTTTTGCCCATAAATGAAAACATTCTTGTACATTTAATGGTAACTAAATAAGCTTAGAAGTATCTTTTAATGACATGTAATATCTCAATTTGGTCCACCTTTATGAGAACACGTGGCTCGCCTCACCAATTGTAATTAATTTATTCGAACGAGACAGTAAAGCCAAGGTGAATGATTTCACATTTCTAATGAAAACTTTTGCGATAATAATGACACTGTCTAATTAAGGCCACATTCATTTTGCAAATACACATATGTTTATTTATTACCAAATTAACATTTATTAAAATCAGTTCACCTGTTCCTATTTAGATACTGCCATTTTCTTCCATTACTAAGGTTCAGGGTTTCGATAATTAGAATAAATTTAATCAGGGGCAATTGGGATTCCAACAATGTTGAAATCCTTATTAAGTTTAATCATAAAGTGACAGTCCAATAAGCACAGACATTCTGTTCTATCCCAAATGAGAATGTGTGGAATTGTGGGGAAAATTATCCTGAGTTAAAACACTGATATTCAAGTGCCCAAGTATTGGATGGATGGACTAATTTTCTAGTGTTAACCCTTTTAATGGTGTTGAAATGTTTAATTGTCTGGAAACTTGCATGCATATGTAAACATACATATATTATGTGTACAGAAGGAATATAAATATCCACATTTCTTAAAGTGATTTATCTCTTATGTATTATGATCTACATTAGTCTAGATCAGGGTTAATCAAATCACGGTCCATGAGGTCCGAGCCCTGCTGGTTTTTCAGCCTTCCTTAACCTGAGAGCCAGGTATGAAGCCTCTGACCAATCAGAGTCAGTAATTATTAAACTAACTACCTGGGAGAACTGACAACAAGGCCTGGATTTGGAATCGAGGACCTGAATTGAATAGCCCTGGTCTAGATTATCATGTTATATAATATAAATAATGCCAACTTGAAGGTCAGGTTTGTCATACTTTACATCCAGTATTATACGTATTACCACTGATTTTTCTCTTTGACTTCCTTTGTCTCTTCGTCGTACCCATTTTAAATGAGGAGCTGGGCTCATTGATCTATCGAGTAAACTGAAGAGTTAGAACTCCAATGAGAAATTTCTGCAAGGAGCCTGAAAAAAAAAATGCACTAATTCTGAAATACCTCCATCGTCAACATCGCCACAGGCATCCAGTCGCCCTCGATTTCTCTCATCCGTCATTGGACCCGTTAACCCGAAGCTTCACCAGGGTGAGACGTCTACCGCTCTCACTCGAGTCTGAGATATCTGTCGACGTCTGCTCCTGCCTGCTCTTTGACAGATGCATCTCTCATCATTTACACTTGAGTTTATGACAAAACAGGCCTGACTTAAACCTTTTAGTGCCGCAAGGCCATGGGCAAAAATAATAATAAAAAAAAAAAATACACACACACACTTTACAAGGTTTATACATCAACTAACATTTGCCCCAATATGTTTGGCCTTATAACCGATTTCTAGCGGAAGTGTCACACATAAGGAAGAAAAATTAGGTTTTACTCTACTAGACACTGAAAACCACTGCATTTCCTTTCCATTGCTATGCCGCTCCGGCTATTTGACTATGCACATTCCAATGGTGTAGCCACAAGATAATTGGACGAGTGGAAACTTGAAGCAAAAGTAGTAAAAGCAAGAAAATCTCACCATAAAAATGCAGCCACTGCAGAGCCACTGAAATAACACAGAAACTTTAGATCATTTTGTACAGGTACATAGCAAGATATTTCATTTCACCTTGTTTAGACCTTGTTCAGCATTGGTACTGTACATGAGGTTGTTTTCTCTGCAGGTTAGTGTTATATTATGCAACCAAACTTAAATTTCCTTCCAAATATATTGAAATATATTTCTTTTCATTGATTTTATCGTCACTGTCACACATACAGAAATCCAACACGATAGATTCTTTGCTTCTTTTCTGCTAACATAAAAGCCGCATCTAAACTTTATTTATAAAGGGATATGTATCCTAATTGGATTATGTCAGCACAGTTAAAGTGATGCGGCAACTTAAAGCCTCATTTTATTGCAAAGCTATTGTGGGCACACATGCAATATGACATGTGCCACATGTAGATAAGGTGACACATTGTATAAAAAAAAAAAAAAAGCAGTTATAAAGCAGAAATATTTCCACAACGGTAAACTTTTTCTCTTTATGTAAACGGTCTACGTATATGTATATTCACATAGAATTTTTTTGGTGTATACACATTTGCCGAAAAATAATAATGTTACATTTTATAATAGTGGCACTGGGCCACACTTAGAAACCAAAAAGAAAATCGCAGTGAGATTTCACATTGATGTGATCTACCATCTAGCATGGGTGACAGATGCCATGTCTTACACTGATTTACCCTGTTCCATGTGATGGCCGTGCTTGAGTGGCAGCTGCTATCAGCTCGTCCCTGAAGCCCCCAATGGTCCTGCCCAAAGTGACAATCGGGCTGTCTGCTTTGATGGAACCCTCTGTATTGTTTGCATCTCATTCTGGGCTGACAATGAGCCCTGCAAGCAGTTTGTCTTGTCAGGTACCGCTGAAAGTGGGGTGGCCGGGACATTTGAAGAATGCTCTCCCATATGTCTCTACTCCAGACAGACTAACTCAGCCTCATGGCCTTCCTCACGCTTCCGTTAAGATATAAGCAGCGTGGTACTACGTATGCATTTTTTTCCATATAAATGGAATCAGATTGATTTTTATAACCGTGCATGGTCATACGGAATAAGCAAACACATGAATAAAGAAATAAATGGTTTACCAAATCTGGTAAAACAGCATATGTGGTTTATCGCACAGTTTATATTATCATTATACCGTATACCATTGTTTATATGAGAGATCTCCAACTCCAGCTTTCTGTTCTAGCTGGCTCCTGATGAGCCACAACTGTTCCTGGTATTTATCTGATCAGAAGCCAGGTAGGATAGAAAACGTACTGGACAGTAGGTCACCAGAACCGGATTTGGAGACCCTGTTTATATCATCCACCATGACATCACTGTTCAACTTCAACCATCCAAGCCGGCTCCATCATGGCCCGCCGGGAACCTAGAGGTAATGATAGACAGCCAGCTGCCCTTTGTTTTGCAGACAACAGCACTCTCTAAACGCACACATTCTCATCTCACAACCCTCCCTGTCGCTCTTCACTGGCTCCCTATTGGCACTAACTAAAAGTCCTTGATGTTGCCTTACAGGTCCATCATTAGACAGGCACCCATCTCTATCAAAAGGAATCTCGAGACCTTCATCCCATCCCACCCCCTTCGGTTAGCAAACCAGTGTTGCTTGGAGTTGCCTTCACCACATGAGAAGTGTCACTCCACATGGTTCTCTTGTGTGGTTCCCCTGTGGTGGAATGAGCTGCTGAACCGTGTCCAGCCATCAGCCTGCCTCTCCACTTTCAAATGCTTCAAGACACATCTGTTCCTTGAGTTTCTGTACTTGCCTGATGCCCCTTTATGTTCTTTGAATGCATTTAAGTTGCACTTACCGGCTCATGAATTTAGGTTGCTATTAGGTTTTTACTTTCTTAATAGTTACATGTGTAGTTGTGTAGGAGTTGAGTAGCTTCTGCTGCAAAACTGCTTGCGTGTGTACTCAAGCATTCACTGGAACTTCAGCCTAGCTGCACTTACACCTAGTCGAGCCCTTGACATCATTAATGTTTGCAGTGTGCTCTATGCCTGACTTGTATGTTGCTTCTGCTAAATAAATGTAAGTATACAGCAGCAGTCAAAAGCCTGGACATTCCTACCCATATAAAGGTTTTTCTGTAGCATTCTCTATATTTTAGAAAACTTATAAAGACAACAAAACTATAAAATAACACACACTACATGGACAAAAATATTGGGACACCTGGCCATTACACCTACATTTTATGACATTCCATTGTAAATCCTTAGGCACCAATAAGGAGTTGGTCCCCCTTTGCAGCTATAACAGCTGCCACTCTTCTGGGAAGGATCTCCACAAGATTTTGGAGTGTGTCTGTGGAAATTTTTGTCCATTCGTCCAGAAGAACATTTATGAGGTCAGGCATTTATTTTGGAAATGAAGGCCTGGCTCATAATAATTCGTTCTAGTTCATCCCAAAGGTGTTCAGTGGGGTTGAGGTCAGGGCTCTGTGTGGGCCAAACAAGTTCTTCCACAACAAACTCACCAAACCATGCCTTTATGGACCTTGCTTTGTGTACTGGGACAAAGTCATGCTGGAACAGTAAAAGGCCTTCCCGAAACTGTTCCCACAAAGATAGAAGCATCAAATTGTCCTGAATGTCTTGATATGCATGGTAAATGGACTGCATTTATATAGCACATTTTCTACTCCTATGAGCACTCAAAGCACTTCACAGTTTTGCCTCACATTCACCTACTCACGCACCAGTGGTGGAGGCTGCCATGCGAGGCACCAACTGGCTCATCAGCAGCAATTCTGGGGTCACTATCTTATGCAAGGACACTTCAATAGGGTCAGGAGGAACCAGGGCTCAAACCTACAACCCTCTGGTAGCTAAACAGTAGCATTACCTCCTGCGCCACCATCATGGCACCAGTCACACCTACAAAAGGGGACCAACTCGAGATTGATGCCTGTGTATTTCCAGTGAGTTGGTGTAATGACCAGGTGTCCTAATAGTTTTGTTCATATAGTGTATATGGAATTATGCACAGGCCAAAAAAAGTATTTAATAAAAATCTGCAGTTTAGGACCCAGAAGGTTGCTGGTTATCCCACCCTTGGGTCCTTGAGCATGGCCCTTAAGTCAAAATGCTCCAGGGACTGGCTGACCCTACTGTCTCCTCTACACCATTTTCATGATGTGGCCTCCTGGGATGGTTTTCCAGCTGTCAAATATATCCTGAGCACTCATTTCCTACTTTTCTATCACTCTCTGGTCAAACTCCTCCAAAACCATTTCTCCCGTGTTTACGTCAGGTGGCCAGGTCATGTGATGCTACACTCTGTTACGCTCCTTTGTAGGCGGCTTGACACATCCAAACATTTGACTGGTACTGTGTGTGTGTGTGTGTGTGTGTGTGCGCGTGTGCGTGCTTGTGTGTAGAATTGAGATTAAACTTGTACTTTCAGAAAGTTTCAGTGATTTTTCTGGGGGATATAATAATCCAAATTAAAATTATTGGAATTTTTTGGACAAAATTTAGACGGGGAAAAAAAAGTGTCCATGCATGACAGAAATGCACCGGAAGGTAAAACTCTGCAGCTAGTTTGCTTTGTGCCGTAAACTGCAGATCAAAAGGATCAACGTGGATAAAGAAGCAGGGGCTGCACATCAATGGAAAAGTTGATTAGCTGCCAGGTTTTCTTGGGAGAAGAAAGGTAGAGAAAGCTGAGTTTTATCTGCTCAAACCCAGCAGTTTGCAAATCAATCTAACACCTTTCTTCCATCTCAACACTGATATTGCAATGGATTTTAGAATTTATCACAAGCATCTGATTCTAATCAGGATATGACAAGGCCTGTGCACTATCAAGGGCATTGCATAGTTTCGGTAATTTCCCCAGGATTACATATTAATCTCTCTGCCATTTTTGAACTTGTGGTGTTGGATCACCCCTTTTGATTGAGGTCATTCTTACTTTCTCTAAAGAATGTATTTACCACCAGACAATGATTTTTTTTCCCTTCTTCTGAGACTGGCTATAACAATGTAGAGAATCATCGGTAACATCACTGCCTCAAAATATAACCGCAGTTTAACAAGCCCTAACACATATATTTAGTACAATACCAAAATGCATACAAATTTAGCAAATTGTAGCAAAATATTTGGTCGTATTCATTGCCTTTCAATAGTAATTATATTAATGTGTAAGTAATCATGAAGTCACCCCTCATTACCATGCAATATCTCATTGTTGTAAACGACCCATTGTACTTATTGTATTGTACAGAACATATTGTATTCATTTCTACATACATTGCATTCCTCGCTGAATGCAATCAAAAAAGTAAAAATGCTAAAAGTCATGTATATTGTTTTCTTACTTATGGTTAAGGTTAGGGTTGGGTAGTGGTTGAGATCTTCATATTGGGATTAGAATTTTCCCCATAGAAATGAATGGAGTGTCCCCACAAAGATATAATTACGATCCTGTGTATGTGTGTGTGTGTGTGTGTTTCTATGTGACGATATTAGGCAAAACCACTTTCAGGTGCCTTGCAGAAATTTCTGATTCTAAAGTAACACCTATTCTCTGCTGCCTTCACCAATGCAGCCTCCTGGTCCCGCGGCAACCATAAAGCCTCGCAGCAAAATAGCCCAAAGCAACTTAACTGTGACAGCAGCATCCCCCTCATGCCTGTGTGGAGAACAGAAGGAAAACATCCCCTAGGTCTGGGGGGGGTTCCCTCGGAGCGATGCTGCATTTCCCCTCCCACAGTATTCCAGCCTCCCATTTTGTTCAAGTCAGACATCCTGTCTAGTGCTGCATATCTTTGAGCCGCAGCCGTTTCCTCAGAAATACCTGAGATTATTTGGTTCTGATAGATTGTCAGTAGGTGGCGCAGTGGTGCGGCGGTAAGCACTGTTGTCTTATGCATCTGGAACCTGGACTGAGTCACCTACATGGCTCCATGTGTGTGGAGTTTGCATGTTCTCTCCATGTCATTGTGAGACTCCCTTCAAATACATTGGATTCCCCCCATGGTCTAAAATAAAACACACTCAGCTTGAATGGATTTCCCAAATTGCCCGTAGGTGGAAATGTTCTGTCAACATGCCTTGTGATTGGTTGGCACCCTATCCCAGGTTTGCCCCTGCCTTGCACCCATAGGCTCTAGACCCCTGCGACCTTAAATCAGACAAGCAGTTACAGAAAATGGATGGATAGATGGAGATCATCAGTAAATTCAATCTCCAAGCTGCTGTGGTGCGTCTTGGTCATTCACGGTTACAGACCTGGAAACTTGTTTGACAACAGACTACAAACACAACTGTCAAATCCCAAAGAAACACAAATTTACCAGCTTCCTCACTGGAAAATGCATACTTATTCAAAGATTATGTATCTCTCTTCCACACTTCAAAAAATGAATAAAAGCAAACTATATTTATATTAGTGTATCATTCAATTTTCTGTAACCACATTTCCAGTTCAGGATTCCAGTGGACCAGTAAGCCATCACAAGCCAGATGGGGTACAAGATAATGCAAGTGCACATTGACAAGTTTGACAAGTAGTTTAGAGAAGACAAATTGTCTAGCTGCATGTCCCATGAAAACTTGAGGTCATATGCAAACTCCACATGTCACCATCCTGCCCGAACAAAGTCTTACAGTCACATTGTGACCTTCAGAAAAAAAAAATGGAAGAAGCTCAGTTACTTTAATACTCAGATTCATGTAATGACAGATTCACATACTCTGTTGTACTATCTGGGAATGCACATCAGAAATGAAACAAGGAGAATGATTTTCCTTAAATAAAACTGGTACTTTTCATATCCAAGCTAGTGTAGTGAAAATGCTATAGTTTCTCCCCTGCTACATGAATGAAGGGTTCTATATGTACATAGATTAATTCATTAATGATGGATATCGCCTTTGAAGTCGATTTCTGGAAGTCGTGGTGATGTGGATTATACTTTAGCACACTCGACTGTAGATCTAAGGTTTGCAAATATGCAACGGGGGAAGTACACATCTGCTATGCCCTTAGGCGAGGTAAGTTACTGGGACGGAATGCATTGTAAGCTGCCGCTGAGGAGGGCAGATCGCTTTTGGAGGGCCTCTCTCTCCAGTCTGTCGTCCTGCTCCAGAGCAAACAGACGCCGGCTTGCTTCCTCTGGAGGACCTCGGCGGGCTCGTAGGGGCGGATCCCGCCTGCCCGGCTTCCAGCTGACACCGGGCAATGCTTCGCTCCCGCTCCGCTTCTGCTTTGGAGGGAATCGTCTGGCAAAGACGCCCGCTGCCCTGCCATATCCTACGGGACATGCTGCTTGCCAAGGCAGCGTGTCGATGGCGCCAGAAAGGGAAACACTTTGAATACAAATCTGGCACTGTGGGTCATCCATGATTGCTTGAAAAAGACAGGATGCATTTAGCATACTACTTTTGAACATTTGGAAATAATAATAATAATGATGATGATAATAAATAAGAAATAAATTTTAAGTTATATTTTTTGTAAATAGCGAACCTATATATTGCTTTGCTGGAGAAAAAAAAAATCTACCATGGAAAAAGGCTTAACAGATTATCTACAATTTTAATAGTTTTATAAATAACTGCCCGCTAGTTGGCTGTTTGCTTAGCAAACTGGAGATTATGCTGGGCTACATTCACTAATCTCTCTTGTTGCTCTCAGTAATATCTGGCATTCACACTGCCCCTCAATTTGCACGTATGTAGCATTATTAAGTACAGAACGACCCGTCTAAATGGATAAATAAAAAACTGAAAAAGTTGTACATCACTCTTAAGTTCACTAGAGTTTTAGTGCCTAAATGTGTTACTACTTTGAAGTAAACAAATCCAATCCAATTTAGCCAACCTGGCTCCAATTATTATTATTATTATTATTATTATTATTATTATTATTATATAAAGCAATTCATAGTGTACACCATATACGTGTATTTTTTTTTTCAATAAAAGGAGTACAGCCATGGTGTATTGAATAGGAAAGCATCTTGTTGCTTGGAGGAATGTTCTGGTTGCTGACCTAGTGCTGTTTCGCTATGATGTTTTGTCATTCTTATTTGCACAGGGGCCTTTACACACTGTTAGAGTACTTCTGGAATGGATGCACACTATGATGCATGAAGCCTAGTTCATACTTCACTCATCCGTGTGCACTTTCGGCAGTGGATGGTCAAGCGCACAGCGGCTTGCATTCATACTACATTTGGCCGCAGACGCGTTTAGTGCATGCATACAACAGTGATATCCCACCAGCCAAGGAGAGGGCAGATGGATTGTAACACAAATAAAGGCAGTGTAGTGAAACAGGTAAGCTTTTATCAATAGTTTAAATTTCTTAGTGTAGGCTCTGGCGGTACTGCGATAATACGGCATTCTGAGGTATATGAAATCCTTATAACACAATTAGCTGCTCGGCAAGATTACAGAACGGCAGAATAGTGTGGCTTTTTAGAATATTATATACGTATGTCTGGGCTGTACCTCCATCCCTCCTCATACAGCTTCTCACCATAACTACAACAACAACTATTCTTCCTGTTGCCACAATCGGGACGCGAAGCAGGCGATGGAAGCCGTGAATACGAATCAAAAGGGGTTTATTCTGGCAAGACGAAGCACAAAGACACGTAACATCATGACGGACACCCAACTAAGGAAGATGTGGACTAATATACATGAAATAAGCCAAAATAACAGGGAACAGCTGGGCACAATCGGAGAAGCACACGTGGATAATGAGGGGGCGTGGCACACACGAGGATCGAACAAGCAGGTCATGACACCTGTATTGTTTCACTTTTGACCACTGATCTGTGTGAAAGTCCACACTGCCACCTGTTAGAAACACCTGATCAACTTTCTTGCGCATGTGTGGTCGATACACACGGTTTCCACTAGACATAAAAATGTGGATTACACATGTACTGACCACAGCCATCTGCAGTTTACCTCAGGTCCCCCTGTCCACAAATGACATGCACGCGGAAAATTTAAGTATGAATTAACCTTGACTTCCCAAAGCCATCTTGTGTGTAGTTTTATCCACCAAGAGAGACAACGATTCCAGCTTCAGAGCAAGTGTGTGTGTCTCATACAGCCAAGCAGGGGATTGAACAATTAATAACTGCCTCATTTATGCCAGAGGAGAAAGACTATTTTTACTTTTTCAAGAGATCTCCTTGCAAATGTCAACACCATGTGATTCCACCCTATAAGCGCTTGACAATTTCAAACACACATGCCCATAGCATGTGGCCACTCAGGATTAGATGAGAGCAGATTGACCCAAAGCTGTTGATGATAAACTAAAGCATTGTCCACTCAAGACAAGCAGACTTGATTAAATATTTATTTTTATCCTTCAGAAGAGATCAGAAAAAAGTGCTTCATGGCTAGAAGATGAATGCATATTTTTTCTTGATTAAAATTTTCTCTCTCTCTCAAAAAAAAAAAAAAAAAACTTTTGATGTGTCAGACAGGAGTTAAGACATCTGTTTCTGTGCCAACGACTGCTCTCTAAAAGCAATCAGTGGCCTTTTTAATCTTCTGTAAGAGGGGTCTGGTGAATTTGCATAATCGCCTCTACTCTCCTCAGGACCAGCTCGGAGGTCGAGATCCGAGGCAGCCGTCTGTCTGATATGCTCTGGATTATTCTGATTAGGCATCTCGCTCTTGCGGCTCGTCCCCTCTCTGGGAGATCATCTTGTATCCTGGCTCATTAGCTGGGTAATGGTGTCTTAACATCGCTCATGCTGTCTGCTGCCGTTACATCAGCTACCTGTTTCGCAGCCTCTTTGATGTTTAATGAAAGATGCTGACTGCGTGAATTCTTTCATAGAATGTGCTAGCAGTCTCTAAAGCAAAGTTATATATAATATCAGGATATTTGATTTTTACAGCAAAAAAAACGGGGGGGGAAGTGTCGTAAGTTAGTACTTCCTGTATTGAAAAAGAGCCCTTCCATTGTACTGTGTTTGATATAAATCCGTCCATCTACCTAGATTCCCCAGATATTAAACAACATATTCATATTAAAAGGATTTGTTCCTAGCATTCAACCAGCCTGGAGACATTGCACAGATTATTTTATTAAACTTCAGTTGTGTCAGCCAGTAAATCAAAATGCAGCATTTCATATTCATGTATTTAGATGGTCTATCACAGCAATGAGGGGAAAAAAGTGCAAGTAATCATGTCAGACATTGCTGGTCCTTGAAGATTGGAAAATAATCTTCACAAAATCTAGAGAACAATATATATTTTCTAGAGTGTCTAGGTACCACTGATGTATACTGTCCACCAGCTGTAATTTGAAATCAGAGGAAAATACGGAAGTTCATGATGGAGATTTTAAAGTTCATTTGAAATGGTGCCATTCGATTTCTCCTTCATTTGAAATGGAGCTATTCGACTTCTGAGAGGGAAAGGCTAGATTAATGGCTTTTCAGCTTTTCCATTTAACATCAACTGATCCTTTTCATATTTAATGCATTTTTAATTAACAGATCTTTCATGGTAAATCTAAAGTTAATTCTGTAAGTTATAAATTCTGAGCAATGGTAGGTCAGTATATGTGGCAGATGGCTGACTTCCGCAGTGTGATCTGGACTTTCTGTAAACCTTCATCTCAATGAATAAATCATATAATTTTTTCAAAGAAAATATATTGCCCACTTTTTTCTAACAAGGAAATTAAACGATGACACAAAAACTTTACTTGAGATGTTGTGTACATGCACAGCTCAGTATATATATAAATAGAACTATATATATATATATATATATATATATATAAATATATGGGTGTCCCAGGAAGATTACCCATCCCAGCCAAAATACCCGCAAGGTTTGTATTCAAATATTCCAGAAAGCATAGGCGACCAATACCTTTTGACAATATGCAATATGTAAATTACATAATGCAACAAAATACGCACCTAGAAAATAGGTGAAAAAAGTGCAAAAGCATTTAAGCAGAGCTCTGTACAATTTCAGTGATGTTGTTGACACATTTTAGGAAATGTATGATCTTTTCGGAAATAGGGAGGAAATGGCTCTCAGTGTGGGTCAGATATAAATGGCTCCAACGGGATTGGATATTAAAATCCAGTGTTAAATTTGACTGTGCACGTTTCTCCCCAGGCTTGTTTAGGCTGATAGCTTTGTAATTGGTTTATGGTGTTAAATTAAGTAAGGCTGCAGGCTATTTGAATTAAGATTTCTTTATCCTCTCAGACCCCGATAAGTATGCCACACACAGTGGCACACTTAATACGACACAGAAGTTTAAAAAAAAAAAAAAATGAAAAAAAGAAAGTATAGAGAAATATTCAGTTGTTGGAGCAGGAAATGCTTTGTATTTGTAGTTTAAATATGAGAACACCTATTGCAGTCTGTCAGGTACCATTTTGTTGTTGGTAAGAGGATCTGATAGTATCATCAACAGGAAACTGGTTAAAATGAAAAGTTTAGTGTTATTTTCTTATTTGGGATTTCCCTGAGTCTGTGAAACATTACAGCTTTCTTGGGAAAGTTCTCCCAAAGTGATATTTATTTAGTTTCGTGCACATGTACATACACACATTCATACATACAAATAAACAAACAGGTAAATAAAGTGGCAATCATGTCACCATATGGCCATAACTTCCTGGATGGAGAAAAGCATGCTGGGAGTGGAACGGTTGATGTTCTTTAGCATAATTAAAGGGCCAGATTGTATTTGTAAGAATTTCTTCTTATTATTATTATTCTTTTGCTTTAAAACAATATGGGGAGCAGAGACCATAAGGTATAGAAACACCAAATTTGGTAGAGTGGTGCAGAATTCCTCCTGCTACTCAGGCAAGCGAAATCATGCCCATCAACCAAATGATGGCATATTGTGCAGTGTTTTACGTTTTACTTTTTGCACTTAATGACATATTTCTCATCAAGAGAATATCCAATTCTCACCAAACTTGCTCTGAGTAGTTTTTACTACATTCTGGAACCACTCCGCAAATTTCGTAAAAATCACCCAAAAAAATCACTAAAATTAGCTTATGACTCAGAAACCATTTGGCAAAGAAAGACTAAATTGAGTATACGTATTCATGAGCAGTTTTCCCTACTAATCATTTAATAAAAGTTCATCTACTCATTAAACATGACTGACCACAGCCAGTCAGATTTCAGCAGGTTATAATTATCCTTGTATATGAATGAGAATCATGAAATCATATATATTTTTTTCACTACTCAGGCCAGAAAAAAGACACATAGAGGTGCTATAGTGCCCATAGTCCATAGGCACTTACACAGCAATGTAGATATTATACAGTACAGCCACACATACAAAAAGGCTTCCATACTTACATACACATTCATTTACAGACAAATGTTCTAATGGAACATTTGATGTCAAATGCGGCCAGAGCATCTATTAAGGCCTAAGTGTTTGGACCCTGTTAAAAGGGCAGCTCATCCCAAAACTGAAAAGATGTATGCTTTAGTGGGGCTTTAGTGCTATCTATCGATCTACAGTACAGTAGCTTGTTCTTCTGGGAGTGGCCTAGTTTTGGAGATACCAGCTGTAAATATGTTGGGCTTTTCTTGAATATAACGGGAGTGAATGGTATGCTCTTTGTGGTGATTAAAGCGTCAGAAAAAAGCATTTGATGAATTCAAAAGCAATGTCTCTTACCAGAAATCATGACCCGGTTACTCAAGAAAATCCACAGACTTTGTAGTAAGCAGTTTCATCTAGGGACTATTTTCTTCTACCGTACTCTGCACACCAATTGTATCACTGAGCAGAAGAGGGGGAGAACTGGCCCTTTAATTGCCATCTGTAGCTATATTTACTTATTTTTCTCTTGCTTTGTTTGATTTCTGTTATTTCTCTAGTGCTTGTAGCGATGCGGCTCATATAAAAAACTAATTTGTGGTGTGAAGTTTGGACACACTGGTGCGGGAATGCTAGCATAATAGTAATAATGATAATAATAATAATAATAATAATAATAATAATAATAATAATAATAATATGAATGGGTGATTCTATAAAGTAAAACTATAACAATATAATAGTGATATAACAGGTGTGTAGTTTGCATGTGTGGGGCGGCATGGTGGTGCAGTGGTTAGCACTGTTGCCTCACACCTCTGGGACCTGGGTTCGAGTCTCCGCCTGGGTCACATGTG
>JAODLC010000007.1:18044862-18063526 GCA_026781145.1 Hippopotamyrus pictus | reverse complement strand
GATCAGAACTCGAACTTTTTAGGATTCGATCCGGAGTCCGGAACGGATTAAGTTCGAGAACCAAGGTACCACTGTATATCCAAAATCCCAATTTTGGAAAAACCACAAAATATTCCATGACTTCTTCCAATAAGTCAATCGATTTAGAACACATGCAAAAATAAAACTAGAAGCAAACAGAATTTCTATAAAAAAATGTGAAAATGACTTTATAATGCGGGAATTATGCTGATGAAATCACAATTGCACTTGAAGGTTTACTGCGTTTAACAACTTTTCCAGACTGATTATCGCTGGAATCTACCCATTGATATGCTTAGCAGTTCTGTTCACCTCTGTTGCTGTTCTCTAATTTGTATATTTCCCTGCTGTTACGTCAAACTTATTTTTGTACGACGGAATTTTAGTGTGTTTCTGAATTGATCTAATGCATTCTTCTTCTTTCCATGTGATTGTGAAAGTTTCTATATTATTCCAGGGAAGTATGTGTACTTTAGGCTTTCACTGTATGTAGCAGTATTAGGCTGATAGCCCAGTTTCCAGCCATCTGGTAGCAATCAAAATTTGCTTAAACTTCACCAGGAAATTCTTTACTTAATCATCATTTTCCATCATGTTTTGTAGGATGGGGTTTCAGCCAGCCATGAGTAGCTTTGCTTGTGTCTGTATATTCATAGGTTCCTCATCTGAGTATGCCTCCCTGTCTTTCTTTATTGGTCCACAGGTCTGTCACCTGACATTAGTTAGTCTCTCTATTGGTTTGACTTTGGCCCAGTTTGTTCTTTTGCTTTTGCTCGACGAATTACATGGAATGCATGACAGTGGTAAGCTCCAAATATCTGCTAGTTCAATACCAGCCTCGAATGTCCGCTCATCACCATTAAAGCCATCTTTCCCAGTCACAGCTCCCATTCCAGTCCAGAAGGCGCTAGCCCAGCACATACATCCTACACGTGTGGTTGTCATCGCCACTCCTCTTTTGCTGGTTTGGCTACATTGCTTTATTGAGTGATCCTATGTACTCGCAGAAGAGCACTGTATTCTCTATTCTAGGTACAGCTCTGTAGCTGCTCAACCAAATGTATAGCAGTGGCAATGTATTCAATTTAACAAGTTAATTTGCTATAATAGCACTTTGGCTAACTTTATCGTACATCTCTAGCTCAATCTACAACGAAAAGTTAATATTTGCACTATGTATATTTGATGCAATATAGATACACCTTCATCTTACAGTTAATCACAGTTTTCCTTCTTCATATCTGCTCTGTAATTAAATGAAAACAATGGCTTATATTTGCTTTTAACTGCTTTTTACTCTAAACTTAAAGTTTACCAAAATTGTACTGAAGTGCAGAGAAAAACAGCTCCATCGCAATCAACTATATTAATCAGCGATAATTAAGCAACATGGTTGTTAAATTGCTTTTATTATCTCTTTATCTACACAAGTACTTAAGTTGGTAAATGAGATGAGCCTTTTGGGCAAGAGCATTCTTATTCTGGAAAAGTTATTTCATTACCAATAATAACTACACGATGTGATAAAAGAGCATTTTGGGCCGAACATGGTTGATTTGTTAATTTTAAGAAATAAAAAAGATTGGGAGGTCTCATGTATAATCTTTTCTTTTTATGCAGTACAAATTTACATTTAATACTGTTAAGAAATAAGGTAAGAAATTTAAATTAAAGGAGCGTGTAGGTACTGCACATCAAAAAATAACAAATTAGTGGTTAGTATAGCAAGTCATTCTGCTAATTAGAACTAATTACTGTTAGGTTTGTTTATGTTTTTATATCAGGAACTTGACTTGTAATGAGAAAAAAAATGTATCCCTAGGAAGATAATTGCTGTCATGTTTTTTGAACATGTAATTTGATAAAAATTGTGTTGTATCACTGAATGCAACTATATTATTGTAAGTACATGTACATCAAGTGAAAAAATGATTCAAAACAATGCATAAATATATATTACCAAAGGAACCAGCATCTCATTCAGGGAGTCACTGCCTTCTACCCATTGCATTCTGGGATAGGTTCTGCATAATGCATAACCCCGCTTTAGCAAGGCAGTTACAGAAAATGGACTGATGGATGGATATTTGGAGCATCCTAAAGTATATATTTTTGGGCCTCACCTTTACACTGGTATTATGCACCATTATGGTTGCAGTTCACACAGAATCCAAATGCGCCAGCAGAAATGTAAAGTGAGTAGTGTATCTGGATATAGCAGAACTAGACACTTATATTTATGCAAAATATATACAAACACAAATCTAATTTCATCACTTCAATGCCCTTCTGTCCTATTAGTTGAGTTACACTGGCACGAAAAGCAAAAATGCTTAACTGATTTACCTGTCTGGCAGGCTAGCTAACACCTCCTTTGAGAAGGCACAGATAGCTATTAGTGCCGTCAAAGTGACAGCGAAGGCATTTTAAAGTTTTCAATTAATCCGTGAGATTGCTTGCTTGGAAAGTGATAGCGAAAGATCCGCAGAGGGCAGGAAGACTGACGTGACTTGAATGGCAGCTAATGACAAAGCTTTCAGAAAAAGAAGGTACAGCCAGTCGACCCGGAGATGATGCTTTTCACTTCTTGGACTTAATCTAAATATGTATCGATGGCACCTGGCGATGAGCATCTGTTATTCGGCTGAATAAGCTGCCGCTGCTAATTTTAAGCATTTTTATAATCATTAACAGGGGAACTAATGTGCACACACTCTGCAGCACAGCAGTTAGCGCCAAGACTGCTTTCATTCATTATTGTTTTCGTTTTAGCATGTATTTTGAAAAAAAAAGAGAAAGAAAATGAACTAATAAGTACTGTCAGATACATTTTAGCATTTTTCATCACATCAAAAAAACTACCTGAATGCAAAGATTTTCCTGGTAGACAAGCTTAGCCATAAGTTTATACAGTGTTTGCTTAGATTTAAAATCCAAGCATGATAAAACAAAATTATACATTAATGCAGACACCATGTCTGGTAAGGTAAAAATGGCATAATAGCACCAATTATGTAAAATAGAAGGTGAAAGGGACTTTACAGATCACCGCTAAAAGGATCTTGCATCACAAAGTGTTCTGGATATGTCATGTTGAAATTTAGCATTTAACACTAAAAAGGAATATGTCATTTTTTAATGTAATTATTTATATTGAAAGTTTCTTTCCACCATTATGAGTAACTTCGAGAAAGTTTATAGGGTGTGAATTAAACATAAACTTTTGTTCAAAACAGAAACTTTTTAAGCTACTCTATATACATCTGCTGTTTAAATAGCTCTGCTAATATTTTTGCATTTATAAGAAGTCTTAAACTTTTAAATATTAAATATAAAAATTTCTAACCACAACATATCTAAATGTATATCAGTAATTTAGATTTATATTCAAGATGTTCCTGAAAGCATTACTTAATTTAGATAAATTGTATCTCATGCAAACATCACAGAAAGTAATTAGTTCCAGAAGACTGAAATAAAGATAAGAATTTTACTGAAATATTATAAATTATTATTATGTAGAGCTATCTATTGCTGCCATGGCGTAGTAATTATTGCATATAACATGCATGTCAACAAAAATTGTACAATGATAGTGCATCACATTTTTGATTATTGCTAAAATTAATAAAAAGATTAATAATGCTAATATTCACTATTATTATTATTATTATTATTATTATTATTATTATTATTATTATTATTAATCGTTCTATAAGGTTATATATCTAGAGAACAGACCTGTACTTCTGGGAATTATATTTCAATATCCCATTTATGTGAGTTATGTATATAAAACTATATTAAACCTGTCATGCAGCAGATTTGTGGGAAGACGACCCCATGGACCAGGGCAAATGGCACCTCCAGCTCTCTGGCCCCTTTCTACAAAAACACCCCCTACTCTAATCTGCCTCTCTCCTCTTGAGTTACTTGACCTACCGAAAGTAGAAAAGGAAGATAGCTCCTTCTCAACAGTTTTACTTTACAGAGTATAAGATACTTAACTTTCCTGCTTCACACATTGAGTCACATCATATGGATTCCTCAACAAATGCCCCAAGATATTTACAATACTCTGCAAATAAGATATAAATGATTTTATGGTCTACTTGTAAGGGTCATGCTATAGAATTTTATTACACAGGCACTAAAGTAATGTATGTAATAATCATATGTAATGATCATGATAAATGATGCCAAACAGGTTGTCCTCAGCCTTGAGGTAAGTTCCAGGATCACTGTGGCACAATGGAATATATGGCTGTGGAATATGGATGGATGCATGCATGGGTGATTTTACCAGGCATGCAGGGGGTGCAATGAATATTCTATTTGATCATATTAAATGCAGCTTGTGTTGGTCATATCAATGTGCAATAATAATTTATTGTAAATGTATGTATGTATGTATATGGATGCATGTGACATTTTTATATTTACAAATTGACATTTGTATCTCCGTTTGGCATAGCCTGTAATGAAACACACACTGTACCCTCTGGGAGGAAGGTCTAGAATCACCTACGGATGGATGGATGGATGGATAAGAAACAACCATCTGAAGTAAATAATATTATCTAGTCCACTTTAAAAAAAAAAAAAAAAAAAAAAAACAGGTATACTGTAATTAAAGCATTATGTTTTAATGTCTAGATGCTGTTTATTTTCAAAAGAATAACCTGCGGTATTGGTGTTTAGTTTGGTATTATTACATAAACATGAGTAGCTCTTTTGGTGAATGTTGGCTGCCAGAGACTTTTCTGATTGCTCATTACCCATAAACACATTCAACATTACCTAGTTTTAAACAATCTGGCAAATGTCCTGCACCTATTTTTAGACAATGTGAACTTTGTTGATTAAAATTGGCACTTGTAATTTGCCTTTGCAGTCAACTTCATTTAAATGATGGATTGCTTTGTATGAGTATAATTGAACTTTTGAAACAGAGAAGGAAATAGTGGACAAGCTATCAATTAAATAAAGTCGAACACTGGCTTCATTAATCAAGAAGGAAGGGCTTTTTACCCCAATGGAATGAGAGTCCTAGCAATCATGCAAAGGCCTGACATTAAAGGGATGAGATGAGCTCTGCTCTCCTGTTGTAGCACAGTTTTAATGAATAGTGATGGAGGATCTATGGCGGACACAGTGCTTAATGGCATATGGAGCTGCCTGTTGGTTTAGAAAAATAAATACAAGTGTTTCCCGGATGATTTGCGTGGCAATTTCCAATCTTCAATGTTGTTCTCAATATTAGATACAAAAAAATCCCTACTACAGGAGCAGTAGTTTATGTAATAGCAACAACAACAACTAATAATAATAATAATAATAGTAATAATAATGCAGATTATTTGTAAGACAATTGGCCATCAGAGTTTCTGGGAAAACAACATGAACCGTGGCTGATAGTTGACATTACACTGCTGTGAGTAGAAAGGCACTGGGCTTGGACTCACAGGCATATCTGACTCTTGACTCTCGCTTAAAGGGCTCCTTTGACAGATGAGCTGCCAAGTGGATATTGACGAGTATTTCCAGGTCTGAAACTTTCTGAACTGGTCGTAAGAGGTGGCTTGTATCTAGACTATCGGAGACGAGACGTTGTTGTGTTCCACAGTGATCCACTCTACTCGGCAGAATGCAATGTGTGACATATCTTATGCGGAGTGGCTTACTTTTGTATTGCTCTGACAGGGTAAATTGGGGCTTTATACATATCTTTGTTATTATTATTATTATTATTATTATTATTATTATTATTATTATTATTATTGAGTTCTAGTATACCTATACTTACATACTGTACATAGTTATTTTGTCACAGTAATGTAATATTGTAATGTAATATATCAGTGATATATGTTATTGTCTGTTTCTCATGAAGTATTGCATTTTTTTTAAGATTCCATAAATATGAAATAGCTCTAGATAAATATGTAACCCACAGAAAAGAAAGCAATTTAGAAATTAAATTTAATTTTTCTTTGATGTGTTTAATGAGTCAACTGACGAATTTAAATACCTTAAGAATATAATAATAATGATTTAAAATTTAACGTTAAATTTAAGGTAGGCTGCCCTATTCTGGATGAAGCTGATTTATTTACTTACTTACTTACTTACTTAAAGTCATATTCCATGTCTGGAGAAAATACCCTGCAGCCTTTAATGATATAATGTGATGATGAGTACTTTTGAACTTTGAAGGGCTTTTCATGAAATTGCCACTCAGAGTAATTCATTGGCACCTCTGCATAAAAGCTATATGTGTAGCAGACTGATTTGCCATTAATGGGGGGTGTGTGATTGTTCACCATATACAAATACTTCAAAGAAGACTGCTCTGAAATGTTTTCTTGAGTAAAGGGGTGAAAGACTTAAGATTTAAGAATTACTCTGTTTTCCCCTATTTTGTCCGTATATATGGCCAATGATTTGTCCCACGCCGACACTAATACCTTCGTCTTTATATTAAAAGCCATCCATTTTGTGTGGTTTAGGACAATTCATACGTAAATTAACCCAACACGACACATAGTTTTATAAAACGAGTCCGTTTCTTTATTGTTTTATTAGCACAACTACAGGGATACCTGTGGAGATATTAAATTGTTCATTCGCTTCCGCCTGTGAATCTAATCAAATGTGTTCGGCCCAGCTCCCTTGTGAGTGTTTCAGACCGCAGAACTTGATTAAAAAAGCTTTGTCATGGCAACAGCTCTCCCTCCCCTGGTTTTGAATAATGAATAAGTTCAGGGTGCCCACTGGCATCACCGTTCCTCAATGACAGCTCAGTTTCTGTTTCTGGATATTTCTTGGAGGGGGGCGTGCCACTCCACCTTCACCTTTCCACACTTAACGTCTCACTACCTTCCATTATCTCAAGGATGCGTCAAAGCTTCAAGCCTTAAACAAAAATAAATAAACAAACATGCTCACACACAAGGCAGACAAATCACTGAAATATCTGCAGTTTTAAGCTAATAACCACTTACTTGAAGCTCCATTTAGTTTCCGAACTATGTTAAAGACTCTAACCAAAAGACTCCTCAAAAATAAATGCCTCATGTAATCCAGCCATTTTATACAGAATTACTTGCAAGGAATTACTCGTCCCAGCAGGGAATTTATTTTCATTGTATTGAACAAGCATTCTTGCCTTCATCAATTAAAAGGGAAAATAATTAATGAAATGCAGAAACTGCATCAAAATGACCTGAATCAATTCATAAAAAATGAATAAAATTATACTGAAATCTCGAAGTACTGGCACTGACGACGTGTTTCAGAACCAAACTCATTTCAGAATGATGTACATGCTGGTAAGAAAACCCTTTCCTCATTCGTTATGAAAGAGTCATTCGTGAATGAAAAACATATGCTATAGGTTTTGCTTTACTGTGTTCAGTTGTTTCTGAGAAATGTTCCTCGCATAAGTATTCACAGGCATGCGCGCATGTGTGTACAGGGTGTATTAATTCACCTGTCTTCAGTTCTAGGCCAACCATGAGAGTAATGCCTTCCGATTCCCTGTGGAATGAATGCGGTGCTGGGTGATGGATCCAAGGTGACACGCCTCCCTTTCCGCTTTCAGTTCTCCATCGTATAGGCCGTTTTTTTTCCCCCTTGTCCGTTTGGATTTCATCAAATGAGTTTGCAATTCTCCAAACTACTTTTCATTCTGAAGAAATAGTGTTCATGTCTGTATTTCTTTTTCACAGGTGCATATAATAATAACGAAATGTTTTGGAGTGCCTTTGGGGGGGGGCTGAAGGAAGCCCTAGAAATGTATAAAGATGAAACGCACCTTGCCAGTAGGGAACCGGCTAAGTCCCTGAGGCCAGCGATGCACAAACTGCGCTCGGATAGAAAGCAAAGCCAGATCAGGTTGAGTTTCCTTCTCCCTAGGTTTAAATGTGCAATGCAAGCAGAATTACAGAGCAAAGCATTTGTATTCAGTGGGGTGCGTCTTTAATGAGTCACCAAGCAGAAGAAAGGGGATAGATAAAACACATTAGCACCTCTTTTAGAAAAAAGGCACGCTTAAGGTATTGTGCAGATCAAAGTGGATGATACTGCTTTCACGCCATTATATAATAAGCCTAGTTAAAGAAGTAGCATTAATTAGATCTTATTGCTATAGAATATAAGTGGCAAACAAAACTACATATCACTACATATTGATGCAGGTAAATTTTCAACACCCTTAAATATTTCATGCCATTTTAGCTTCATTTGTTTTGCTTTTGCTTACAGAATCCATAGAGAACTCCCACAGTAAAATTTTACGGACTGGCTCATAAAAATTAATGAGTTGAAAAGAAATATATTTAGGGTTACTAGACAATTACTTATATTGTTAATTTGACATGACAGTGTTAATTTGACAGGACAATGTTCAGTGTGACGTTGAGTGAAGTGTGCAATTTGGTGTATTATATACTGCTTTTGGTTTTTCATTCTAGGGCATGACCAGCAGACACCAGCAAAGAAACACCCCCCCTTTGGGTACAAACTGAAGCACCTTTTTTTCAGCTCCCAGAGAACCACAAAAACACAACCGCCCTTGCTTATATCTCTGTCCATCTTCAGCTCTGCAGGGTCACAATCCAAAGCCTTTGAATCGCCAGTGCTTGAACATGGCTGGCCCACATTCAGACGTGAAGCCTTAGGGGAGAAGATGGGCGTGGCTTAGCTGCCTGCCTGGCATCGCTTAGTTATCCATTCATTATTTTGTATTCAGATATGATATCAAAATAATACATGAGGGAAGATAGACCTGTCCGCTAAGCTAAATGCAGACAGGAACCAGTCGACTACAACAAAATTTAGATTCGCATATTTACTCACCATGTGTTCTAGACATAAGAGATGCAAGCACTGACTTGCATGTGTCTCTGTGACTTACCTAAATGCATGCAAGTTTGGTTCTGTATTTCTAAGCTTGTATTTTACTGTGATGTATTCTTTGTTTACATACATCCAAGCACATACATTTCCTTTATCTTCATTCAAATATTACATCCCTGGCTAAACATCTCAAGTATTATTATTTTTTTAATAACGCCACCATTTTATTTATAAGATCCTGCTTTTATTATAATATTAGTCACCCACAGGTTAAATTTCATTAATTCAAACTTCCATAAAATATTAACAAAAACAGAATATTCATAAAATTTGAATGCGTAGAAATGTTCTTTTGTCCCGGACAGCAAGCGCTGTATACTACACGTACAAATACATCTGTGGCGCTATGGAGGATGGAACAAAGGACTCTGTTAACTTTGAATTTCAATAACAAACTTGTTGAGCAAACAGCTGAAACAGCAATTTTGGATTTCGCAAAAAAAAAATCAACAGACAAACGCAGAGAGATGAATTATGAGTAATAACAGCTGTTATGTTTACCATCAAACTACACAAATGCAATTATTATTCAGAGCTGGTGCTGTAACTTAACCTCACGGGTAGATTTCTCCAGCAGGGCTTTCCTCTGACTTGGTCCATTTCTGCATTTACGTAACTGGATGGGTATCTGATCAACAGCAAACATATTTCTCGACAGGGGGCATTCAAACTGGTGATTTAACTGTGTCACTACGTGCCTGACTACATGATATATAGAACCAAAAGCCACACTAAGTTATGTAGGATAATTAAATACTAAATAAATTCTGATTTCTAACTCACGTGACCCCAGTGTATTTTAGACAGAGAAGTACACTACATGTACAAAAACAGCAAACCTCAACCCCAAAGTCCAATGTATCACTTAATAGTTTTTCTCTTCACTAGACAATTAAAACAACATATTTGTTACGTACGGGTCTAATTTCAGAATAAAATTAGTTGTAAGGCAGAATTTGATAAAGCAGGCAAAGTGTGCAAGAGTAAAAAGACCAAGATGGAGAAACGGTGGAAAATAGCTTCCCTCAAAGCGTTACATCGTCAGCAAATTAGTATCAAATGTTATCAGAACTTCTCCAGTGTAAATTAAACTGTGTAGAAGCTAAGTTGAAGGGTCGACATCTCAAGAAGATTATTCTATTATCATGAGGAAACTGTATAAAAAATGATTTTCAGTGCCTTTTTCTGATTCAGTAATATGCAGAGTTTACAAACATAAAAAAAAACTTTTTTGGGGGGTGCTGTGGGATGTTATGGTCATTGTAGTGGGATGAGTGTACCCCAAGTTCGTCCCTGGCGCCACCACTGGTATTGAACTTGATTTCACTTGTCCTTCCTTCTTCCACTACTGTTTGCAACCATCTCTAGTCCTTTCACAACTCTGAATAATCTATAATTACATTAAGACCCTGCTTTGTATTATTAACTCGTAACTGATTGCAGGTGAACGGGGAGGTGGATTTCCCCATTTCACAGGAGGTAACATTCATTTGTAAAGATATAATGATTTACTACAGGCTATTGTTACCAGAAACAGCAGATTCTGATTCCCTAAGAGAAGCCTCTGTGGCTGTTATCTGTAACTTAATACCGAAAGCTAATTTTAATGTCTCGTCCCTGTTGATGCTATTCCTGATGCAGTTCTGGGAGGCTAATTTGTCTTCTATCTTCTAAATACTCTTTGGCTATTTGTCCCTCGGTTCTGTAATTAACAGCCATCTGTAAGAGCTAAACTGGGATCTTTCGTGTTTTTAATTCATGGAATTTCATTCCTTCGTCATTGTTAACACAGACACCCGGCATATTCATTATGGTGATGCATTCACACAGAAGGCCTTTTAGCACCTAAACTGGCAGCTCCTATGTCCAAATGAAATTAAATTATATTACAGCACATGCACATATCCTTGGGGAGTAGTGAGTATTAAGAGAATGTTATGCAATGATGAATATTTCTGTAAAAAATATATATAATGCATATGCAGAAAATCTGCTCTATCCCTCCAAATTAAAAAATTGCACTGTAAAGTCTTCAAAAACAGTCAAAATGGTTCCAGAAACCTAAAATGCTGGGGGGGGGTGGCTGTGTGGGTGGCATGAAATGCCCAGCAGCCCCTAGGTTGTGGGTTTGACTCCTACCATCTCTCTCTCTTTGGATTTTTACTCTCCATGGTCTGTGAGTTTCCCATGCATTTCGGTTAAATGGTCTTTGTAAATTGCCCATAATGTGTATGTTCTGTGGTGGGTTGGTGTCCTGCCCAGATTGTTCTCCTGTCTTTAGAGTTTGTTCCCTCCATGGCCTTGTGAGTTTCACGTTCAGCTGGGCTAATTGGTGTTTGTAAATTACCCTTAGCGCTTATCTTCTGTGATGGACTGGTGTCTTGTCCAGGTTGCACCCCTGTCTTTTTCCAGTGCTACTTTTGAGATGCTCCAGGATAAGAACATAAGAACATGCACTCTGACCGGGAAAAGCGGTTGTAAGATGGATGAATAAGGCCTCAAACACATGTGTGTGCCTGATTCTGAACTTATGTAAGTGTTTTCTCACTATATAACACTGTGGGAGAAAGCTGGAGCTTTATTTGGTAATTCCCGTCTTCGGTGTGTAGGGGAGAAGTGTGTGATAGGGAGGTATTGCACAAAAAGCGGGGTTATTCCAGGACAAACATGTTGTAACATCGACATTTGGGTCTGTCAGAGATGAGGATGGGTCCAGAGTAACTGAAAGCATAGAGCAATACGGATATAAAAATAGACATCCGGTAAAAAAAGAAAGAGATGACACAAATCAAGGGAAACAGGGGAAAATAGCCTCCTGAGACAAGGCAGCCCCCATGCTTACGACTCTATCCTGAGATTATGAGCAACCAATAAAGCAGCAGCAAGCAGCTTTGACTGCTGGCAGGTATATGAGCTGTAGAATTTACCCTTGTACTACATCAAGTTTGCATTATTCACGTTGTCTTACATGAACACAGAAATGCATACGGCCATTTTAGCTACTTTAAAGTAGTGGTCTAGTCCTAGTAAATGAAGAGCGTAATTGAAAAGCGGGAAAAGAGTAAATCCCTAACACATTTATTGATGGATCTTGTTAGCAAGAATTCCGTATCAATTCCTTGAGAAAAAAACTGCAGATGGACTGCAGTACTATACAAATAAGTTAGGGGAATATTTTAAGTGGTAAAATATCATATGTCAAGAAACAGTTAGAAATATTCCAAAGACATCAGGAGATTTTTGTTTGGAAAGGAAATGGCAGTGAAGCTCTTCAGAACACAACGTTACCTGGCCTGCAAAATAGTGACATCAGTTTCATAGTTGATCTTTCATTAAGGATTAGGTGAAAAAATTTCCTGTCAGTAAATCATTATGTTTTAAAACCCATATTCACAATATATCGTGATAAATACTAGTGTGCTTAATTTTCAGAATGGCTTCTGTATTAGTGGAGATTTTTTTTTCCTAGCTTGCTAACATTGGTATCGTTGTAACCCAGCTAAATTATTATTGATTTATGGTAAAACACTTGCGAGTCATAAGGGAAAAAAAAATAAAAAATTAAGCAAGCATGAAATGAGACGTAGGCGGACTCCACTGAACTGCAGATTCCTGGAACTGGTACTGGTAATTTTTTTCCAGTGAATCCAAAATGTGAGGCTGGCCACATCCTGTTCCAACGAAGGAGGTGTTCTTTGTGGCAGGTTCTTGCTGGAACAGCATGACTAACAGTGTGCAGCCTTAAAGTCACCGCCAGTTTGTGATATGGGAAATACCAGCACAAATGTTTTACGGAAAGATGAAATCATTTATTTTTTGGAAGTACTGGAATTCTGCCCCAGCAAAGTTCCATTGTGGGTTTACTGCCCAAACTTCACTGCTGGGGAAGAGATGGAAGGGCTAATGGATTCTGGCATCTTTTTTCATTCAGATGTTAACCTCCTAAATCCGTCTTGGCCGTCACTGCTGCCCAGCAAAACATTATTTAATGTGCTCTCAGATCCCATTGCGAGGCCCAGGATGAGAACCAACCCTGTAAATCTCTGTGGAAAGAAAACAGTACAAAAAACAGTACACCACCAGGTGCAGTCAAACACAGAAAATTGTAAATGGTCTAGATATATATTTTGAGCGAGTTATGAATCAGTGGAAGCACATAAATTGAAACATGAAGCAAACACCTGAAAAATAGCTGCATTTCCTGTGCTATGAAGGCAGCTCGCTTGTAAAACGGATAGCAATTTTACTATTTATCAGCACAATTAAAGCTGGTTATTTAGAAGGCCAGCTGGAGTCTACCACTTGGCACTGATTCACTTTCTGAAATTGTAATGTCATTTTCTCAAGTTATCAGGTAAATGAGTGATCATCTGTGACCTGCTAGAAGAGGAGGTGTATATACTCTCATAATTATGTATGTGCTGGACAAGGTATAGAGCTGGTCTTCAATTAGACCTTCAAGCTTACTATTTTTTTGCAACTCTTTGTAGAATCCATACAACGTAACCAATAAGAGTGTTGTTATTTAGATAAAAAGCATGGCCCGTTTTAATACTCTGATTAGAATGTCCATGTGTTATGACATGGTAAGTCAGTCTGAACTAAACCAGACAACATTCATGTGAGACTCGCAATGGTCTCTGCAGGCGTGTTGCCAGACCTTCTTATGAAGAGGTGTGGCTTTCAGCTGCGGGGAATGACTGGAATCACAGCCATGAAGTGGAGAAGATCCCTCAAGGTCAAACCCACTCTTTGGTCAGCTTCCTGCGTGCTTTCCCTGTCTCATCCTCTCTCCTTTTCTTTCTTACATTGGGTAATTATCTTTATGTATAAACATTCTGACTCTCAGTAACATACCAGATATATATGGAACGAACGTACATCTCAAGACGGCTTACAGAAGCTGGGAGGGATTTCACTCATATATGCTGGAATCCGCAGCAGGTGTTTCCTCAAAGGAGGCGCGCACCATAAAGCTCTGGGGATCATGCGGATTCAGTATTAGCGAGCGGCGTGTGCTGAACACTGCTGTCCCACATACCCCAACTCTCCCAGTTAACAAGAAAGAGAAACGGGAAACTGATTCATGGAACCCCTCTCTTTGTCATTTCTGGGGAAAATTAATTCAATGCGTATTTCTTATGGGAATTATTCATCTTTGTCTTTCTTAAGGATTATTTGCTTAAAATGCATGAGGCAGAATACCTCAAAAAAAAAGAACCAATTTCAGTGGAAATGGTGTGTGACTGTACCATGCCATGGGTTGGTGCCCCATCCTGGGTTGTTCCCTGCCCTGTGCCCGTAGCCTCCGGAATAGGCTATGGACCCCCCGCGACCCTGAATAGGATAAGTGCAGGTTACACAAAATGGATGGATGGATGAATTTCAGTGGAAATAAACAGTCTGACTCTGCATGATGCGGAGATGAATGAAAAGGCAGCAATGTGAGCAATCCTGGATTGAATTAGTTGGGCCGTAAATGTGCAGCCAGGGGATCAAGCTTAACATACAGAATCAGTCCTACCTTCCACTTCTATAAAAAAAAATGCACATTTTCTTTTATGAATCAATGCAAGATATATCTTTAAATAAGATGATTTGATTCGAGCTATTGAATTATTTCCTATTTTTCTCTTTTCTTCAAAATAGTTTTCACTCTTTTTCTTAGATGTAACAGAACAGTTAAACACCCAAAGTTTAACTGGATTTTGAGGTCATCATTAAAAGTACAGAGCATATGTAGCACACTAATAGTCAATTGTGATCTAAATTTCTCTGTTACACTGAAAAACATTGACCTACAACCACGCATCCATCATCCATAAATACTTAATGAGTGCAGGGTCACAGGGAACCTGGATCCTCTCCCAGAAGCCTGGGTTCAGCCCAGATAGGATGCCAGCCTATTACAAAGTACACACAATGGGCTATTTAAGGACACCAGTTCAGCTAACTGCACTGTTTTGGACTACAGGAGGAATCCCACACGTAAGGAGAAGATGCAAACTCAGGAGCATTTGGTTCCAGGTGCCGGTGGTGCATCCTCCACCCTGGAGCTGCTTGGCTGTAGCACTAACCACTGATCCAACCCACTGAGCTCCGATCGTGAATCTTGTTTACGATTCCAAAATATGGAACAAAAATAATACACTGGTATTTTTATTTACTGGCATCCCATATAGGGTGATGCCCAGCCTTGTGCCCTGTGCTGCCTGGCAGATGCTCCAGGGTCACCCGCCACCCTCATTGGAACAAACAGTTGGAAGACGGATGGTACTTTTTCGGAAAAAGGTTACTGAGGAGTATGGGAAAGACTTTCTATTAAGTCTGTTAAATTCTTCTTAGGAACTTATTGCCACTTGAGTAACATTTGACAACGTTTTTTCATCTGTCCATCCATCCATCCATCCATCCATTATCTGAAACTGCCCTCCATCTATTCAAGGTCGACCGGGGATGCGGAGCCTATCCAGAAGGCTATGGCCACAAGGCAGGGAACAACCCAGGATGTAACCTACTTTCTTTATTTTGATTTTTTTTTCCACATCGATAGAGAAAAACTAGATTTTTCTCCATTACATTTTCTTCTCCATTTTTTGAACTTTCAGCAGCATCTTTGGCATTTTCAAATATTTCATTGAAGGACTTGATCACATGACCTGGGCAGTGAGAGCACCATATGAAGATCTTAGCTGACTTCAGCAGGCCTCAGAATAAGAAGCTGCTGGCAGAGGACACAAGGCAAAGTATTGTCAGAAAGACTGAAGAGGATGCTTTCTTTTTACACAAGGAACGTCTATTGTCTGTGGATATCTTGCTCCTAGAATTCCAAAATAGAAGCAGAAGAATGCTGACCTTTTCAGGTACAACACAACCTTTTGAAACCACTGTAGTCCATCTAAAATGGAACATGACCTTCACAACGCTCTGGGATAGCAGGCTGCTGTATCAAAAGACATAGCTGTGTGACACAGGGGACACTAATGTCTATAGTCCTATATATCTGAGAGACAGTAGTAGTGCACAACCACTCTTTTATAGGGGTTCTTTTACTTTCGTTCTGTAGAAAAAGAAATTGTGGTTGAAGCTTCTTAAAAGATTTCTACTGTAACATGTAAGTCTAGGAGTCAATTAGTATTGTTATAGTTAAGGCCATGATGCATAGGCTATACTGAAAAATAATAATAATACATTTATTTATATAGCACTTTTCAAAAAACAAGTTTACAAAGTGCTTAACCTGACACAAAACATGAATCCACAATAATTTACATGAGAAAATAAAATTGTAAGAAGGTGTGTAAAATAAAAGAGAAACGTTTTAAAATGCAGTTTTGAAACACTGTCTGAGAATCCAATTTATGCCCAGTTGATGATTATAATCTGAATCTCCTTTGACCTGGCCGTTTGGCATTTATTTATTTTAGTTTTTTTTTTCTTTCAAGAAAAACAATTTCTTGTGAGTGACTGAGGCAGTCAGATAGATAAAGTTACCAGGTTACTGTTTCCCTTTTTTACTGAGTAACGCCATTCGAGACTCGATCATGTTTAGCATCCAATACAAAATGAACAGAAAACAAAAGACTGAAGGAGCAAGAGCACTGCTGCACATGCATCAGCAAATGCATTATTTAGACAAATAGCTGATGAATGTGATTCGTATCTTCTGCAATAAGCACATGTACCGCCTCTGTTTCTCTGTTTCATCGGGTTTGGTTCCTCAACTCACATTCACTCGCTAATTAGATATAGACATATAGCTGCCGCTTCCCTAAATAATGCTGCAAGTACTTATGACGTTTATACATTTTTGGCACATTTTTATCATGAATGAAAAGAGCACATAAGGGAACTTCTTCCTTCTCTAACATCGATTTTTGTCCATCCTTTTGTCCCCGATTCTTATGAAAAGACAGCGTTGCACTAGGGAGTTAAATTCTATTAAGCTATTATATATGTAACTTTAATCATGATTAAGTGACACTTTCATATAACTTAATAGGTGAAGTCCTGTGTCTTCCTTAGCAAGTCACACTGCCACTGATTGCTTACGCAGATGGCATCCACAGAGGAAATGGCACTTTAAGCCACAGCACCATCAAATCTTCTGTTTTAATTGCATTCGGAAACAATGCAGGGGTTTCCCATATGTCTGTAACACCAATCAGATTACTACGCTCACACATTAATAACTTGTTTCAGAAACAGAAAACAACGTGACCCAAATTTATTTTTAAGGGGTTAAAGGCAATTAAGTTACAGGAAAACGCCGCACTCCCTCGCTCTCTCTTCTGTCACCAAAAATAAACAATTTTTGTGGAAAAAAAAAATCTTTCCAGTTCCTAGCAGCTGTTCGAGGACCCCTGGCATGCACAATCCAATCAGAGAGGCATTTGCTAGGAAGGACATTATATCTATCACTGCTGCTGCTGGAGTCAAAGGCGGGGGGCGGGGGGGGGGGAGGCTGATTTCAGTCCAGCATGGCTGAACCCAGGATCAATTTAGAAGCCATGTCTGGTGCAGTGCAATCCCCTGGAACTCATCTCTGCTGTATATTCCTGTTCAGTCATGTATGCCAAGGCAAATCCTTAACAGAGGACACCGATATGACTTTCAAGCTGGCATATGCATTGGGATATTCCATTAATGCAGTCCTTTTTCTTATATTCTTTGTATGAAACACTTCGTTGTTGTGTTTTTCCCCCAAACAGTCGATCAGTGAATTGGATTACATCTGCATAACTAAGCTGAGCCATGGGTGGTTCACTTGATCCACTGATCTGTCCCATTTGAGAACTCTAGAACAAAAGAAAACATGGTAACACTTTACTTAAGGCCATATTTTTAGTGATTTATAAACACATTCACGACTAATAATTGATCATTGACCATTGTAATGCATTATAAAGGCATCTGTAGTGCATTACAGATGAGAGCTTCATAAAGCATTATAAGCATGGCTATAAATATTTAACAAAAGGCATAACACATTATAGCCATGTTTATGAGCATCATGTATTATGAATGCTATTTATTGTGCCAATGAGATTCGTTTTCACATTCTATGAAATTATAGTCAGATATGTTCATTGGTCCTTTGGAAGTGACGTCATGTCGCATCAATCACCACAATGCACAGTACCTTGACCTGGAAATTAGAGAAATTATAACATTCAATCAGTGGAAGAAAATGGAAGAAGAACATGATTCAGTAGCAAATGCCTGGACTACATCAGAGTCCACCTGAAGCCTTTGGACCACAATAAGGAATTACTCAACACTTCATCTGATTCAATTCAGGCTACCTGTTTTCTCTGGCTATGGGTGAGGGTGTCTGGGAGCCCACATGCAGTGTGCAGACTACCTGACTGTGCAGATTCCACACACAGGGAGCTGGGATTTTAACCATGGTCCTTGGGCTGTTGGGCAGCAGTGCTAACCATTGTTCTATTTGGCCTCACCCCTCCACAGCAGGGGTCGGCTGCTCTAGGCACGCGTGCAACAACTGGCACGCGGAGGAATTTCGGGTGGCACGCTGACGATTATAACCCTAATTATTAAACACATTCAAATTTTTCAGACGTCTTCTATGATGTTGAAATTAGAGACCTGCACTCCCGCGGGAGTACCGCGGGACCAGCGGGACTCAACGCACCGAGTGCGGCGCGGGACAAGATTTGATGGGTTAATGCGGGTGCGGGCGGTAAGGTCCTCATGTATGTGC
>JAODLC010000007.1:18029031-18044762 GCA_026781145.1 Hippopotamyrus pictus | reverse complement strand
CGGGCGGGAGCGGGACAAAACTTGAATACTGCGGGCGGGAGTGGGAGAAAATAATATATATTTTTTGCGGGAGCGGGACATAATCTTGCGGGAGCGGGACTGAAAAATCCGTCCCGTGCAGGTCTCTAGTTGAAATGTCATTGGCTGTTGCTTGGTGTGCCTGCTGCTTTGGTTTGACTACTCGATGGTAGCCCCCCTCCCCCCCGTCGTTAACATGGCACACGGACTAACAAGAAAATATAAAATTGGCACTCCAATTGTATTTGCTTTCTATAGGTTCAAGCTCACATTCTCACTGATCAGTGTTTCAAGCTGTCAGCAACCATGGTACCTGTAGTTTGGTCCTGTTAGTCTGTGTGAAGCTACGTAGGATTTGGTCTGGTTGGTGCTTGGATGGGAGCCCAGTTGGGTTGTTGGTCTGTGAAACTTGGTTTTTTACTGTAAGGCCTTATAAAGGGTGTTTTTGGAAAAAGTAGGGGTGATGTCCTGACTAAAATCTGGCCATCTGTTTTCTCTGGCTATGGGTGAGAGTATCTGGGAGCCCACATGCAGTGTGCAGACTACCTGACTGCAGATTCCACACACAGGGAGCTGGGGCTGGTGGGATTTGAACCCTGGTCCTTGGGATAGCAGTGCTATCTGGCAGCACCCCCTCCACCTCTCCTCTGTAGATACCTGATGTATTTGCGTTCTATAGGTTCCAGCTCACATTCTCACTGATCAGTGCTTTAAGCTGTCAGCAACCATGGTACCTGTAGTTTGGTCCTGGTAGTCTGTGTGAAGCTAAGTTGGATATGCTCTGGCCAATGCTTGGATGGGAGCCTGGTTGGGCTTTTGGTTCGTTAAGCTCCTGGTTCTTTACTGTAACTGCATTGAGGGTTTTTTTGGAAAAAGTAGGGGTGATGTCCTGACTAAAGTCAAGCCACCTGTTTCCTTAGGCTATGGGTGAGGGTGTCTGGGAGCCCACATGCAGTGTGCAGACTACCTGACTGTGCAGATTCCACACACAGGGGGCTAGGGGATTTGAATACTGCTCCTTGAAAGAAAATGGACCCATACAGGAAAGGCAGCATGGCTACGGGGTGACCAGGGTTTTCATCGCTAACGCTTTGCCGCTTGGGACTGGATGACCGAGTATGAACCTTTGAACTGGAGGTTGGTCGCGCTGCGTCCGGTGGGCTGCTGTTCTTCACAGCGACCTCGGTCACCTGTCATGGGGAAGCATATGGCAGTCCCTGCCCCCCCCCCTCCCCCCTCCCACAGGGAGCAAAGAGCACAGCATTTCAATCCAAGAGCAGGTTGCCGGCCGGAAGCACACGTGCATGTAAAAGTTCCCGACACCGTCACTTTTAGGGACCAGATTGTACAAATGCAAGATTCCTCGTCACTCCTGCGTTTCTCCAACCACTGCATGTTTTGAAATATCTTTGAATTTGAATTTTTTCTTTACTACGTTACAATATATGTTCATAGTCCACGACTAAGAATTAAGACCAGAACAGCTCAAGGTCTAGCAACACCCAAAACCAGCGTCTCCTTCCATCACATTCCATCTTTAGACGTGTGATTATCTATTTTGCCCTTTAAAATTTATGATGTGAACTTGTAATATATCATCATTCCTCATATATATGTTTTCCAAACAGAGGTCATGCAAGCCACTGAATAACCAATAAAAAGCTGCAAGATGGTCAACATGGCAAGGTAATGTAAGCAGGGAAAGAAAATGTAATGACTGCATCAGATTAGAAATAAAACTTTAATTATCTTAATAATTAAACCCTTTTCAATTATGCTTTAGTAAGGGAAATGATGAGGATGTGTTAATGTCCTTTGTTTAATTTCTGCTATTACCATATAGAGATTTTGAAGGTATTTATTATAACCTCCAGACCTTTACCGATCCATCTCTGACTTTCGAGTGATGTTATGTGACCTTGGCACACAGAGCCTCACGCACGGGCTGGAGGGGGGAGCAGCTGGAGGAGAGGGTCCTGATCTTTGATCCCAAGCGAGGCTGACATTCACTGGAGCATGAAGCAGCTTCAGATGTCCCTTTCATCTCGATCAAGGCGAACATATAATTCTAGAGAAATGATGCAAGAGCTCATCCCATCCAAAGAGTGAGAATGAGGTGACTGAAATCTGTCAACACATTATTTCATTGAGAGGAATGGTAATTAATTAATTGATTAAAATCATTTTAGCCTTCAAATAATTTCTTGTGTATTTCATTATTCCAGGAACATTCATCCATCCATCCATCTAAACATCTAATTTACAGAAATATGCATTCATGGTAAGTTTTTACGAGCGTTGAATCTGCTCCAAGGTGACCGCCTGATACACTTACATTAGTGGCTCAGTGGTGGAGTTCTCACCTACCCCACAGGTGGTCTGTGCTCAATTCCTTGTCACTGCAGCCCCGTGTTTAAGGATGTAGGCTAGGACTCTGTACCTGGTTGAAATCGTTGCCATTTAAAATCCCAGGATCTGTAGATTGCTGTAGGTGCTGGGCCCCTGAACAAGGTCTTTAACCTCTAGCTCCAGGGGTGCAGACCCTGTGCAGTGGCATCCAAGCTTGTTGTCACCAATATATGTACCCAGGTGCCTCATGGGAAACAAGATGGGATTCGCAAAAGAATGATATGATCACAATTCTGTTCTATTCTATAATGCTGAATGGGATCATCAAAGAGCCAATGGGCACGCCATGGAAAATCTAGAAGCTACGACTCATCAGTATGTTCTGGGATGGTAGAATGAAGCAGGAGTATATGAATCTGAGGGAACACAGGGAGGGGATGCAAGCACACACACACACACACACACACACACATACAGCTGGGGGCTGAACTCTGCTATTCCATTATTGGAAATGCTCTCATGTGGACCATGTCCTACTGAAAAGCTGCCTGCTGTTTATCACTGATACTGTGATAAAAAGTTTTGACACCGTTGTCATTAGTACCTCACGGGGTCAGTCTGACACTCACAAAGGAGAAAGCTATTAAACCCCCCTCTACTCCCCGCCCCAAACTCAAAGTGGACAGCATGTTCATTACCGGAGTTAATTAGCTCTGAGGTATTTTTGATATACATAGTAAATTGTTGATATTGGCATAACAAACTGCTTGCCCTTGATGTTAAATGGCATATTATTCATCGCCTTCATTTTGGGCACATTGGCTTGCTGTGCATCTTTATTTATTGCATGTCGTTATGTGGTTTTTTTTGTCTCTCACTGACCTTTTTCACAGTAAAATATACACCCAATTTAAGGTCTGTGTTATTATCAACTAAACGTGTAGGGGTCAAGCAAGCATCACAATTATGCATAGGAAGAACAGACTGACGTCTTACTGTGTAGCTACTAATGACTTTCCTCTTTGTAATGAGTTTTTGACTACTTGCACTTGCAGACTAAAGCTGGTAATTGTCCTCAGCAAATAACTGACGGTATGAGAACAGGGTTGTGGTCTCTCCCACTTAGTGATGTCTCACCATTTAATGTTTCTGCAGAGGGGCGACAAGTAACCAACCAGCATCACACATAAATGTGCTTGAAATGTGTGGCAAAAAAAAAAAAAAAAAAAAGATATTTATGTTAGCACAGAATATATTTATAGCTTAAATAATTAATTGTAAAGCTGCATCAAATTACCAAGTAGCCCAGCAATGTTTTAAACAAATAATTATAGAGTTAAAAAAGATACAATACATTAGCAGACACTTTGAGAAATTAGGGGAGGGGACGGAGAAGGCTAAAGTATGAGGAAAGCATTATAATTTTACTAATTAATATGAGGAACTATTTGATAAATTGCCAGCCTATTTATAAGCAACAGGCATAAACAAGAAAATGAGTGTGAATGTTTCAGCAGGAGAACTCGATAGATACCGGATGCTAATGACTCTGCTTGCCATTTGGCTGCCATTGATGATGCTATTTCTCAGTCATCCTCTCTCACTTTCCCACTTTTTGCCATTGCCATACACTGTAAAACTCCCAAACCTCGGTCGCTAATCCACAGACCATTTCATCCAAAGTTTAACGATCCTTCCCAATATTTATATGTAACAGTTTCGTCTTTTGGGACAGTGATAAGAGCAAGCCAACTGGACAGCTGGCTGCAGTCACTTTTTTTGTTTGTTTCTTGGGCTCCACCCAAAAGGTCCCCAAGCCCCCCCAGGTGTTTCCAAAATGAAATAAATAGGCATCAGAAGATCTTGGCTGGATTGCTGGATAGCAGAACTTGCTGCTTCAGCATGGCCTGTATAAGGAATGCATTTATTTAATGTTTAGTGTAGTGACTGTTTGTGGGCAACAGGGGGCGCCACACAAAGCTCAGTGGCCCCATGCAAAAATGCATGGGCTGGGTGGTGGTAAACACCATTTCTGTCTGGCTGGAACTAAGTATGAAGCAAAACTATGAGAGCAGGAATGCGGCTGCTGTCATAGGAATGTGGGTGGGGGGGTCTCAGGCAGCACAGGGCACAAGCCCCCGATGCTTTCAGTCCTTAACAATTAACTGTTTACTGATATACGGAGATACTTTTTTAGGTTTATGGAAAAGACAACTGAAAAATATTGCTCATATGTAAATGTACATATGCATTAACTTTAAAAAGGTAAAAATAAATTATATGCATTTTGTCTAAGAATATTTGAAATGGCAATTCACCAACATGAAGGCAGTTGGTAGTTTGTAGTGTATCTATTCATATTTTGTCTGTCTGTGGCTAAATTAGTTAATTTCTTGCATCTGACTTATAATTATGAGTGCACTAGATGCCCATGTTCTTAGCTCATTAGGTACAGAAGACTCATAGTGGATTGCTGCTGGTCTCGCTTGCATTTTTCACCCAGGTCTTCGCCATCATTTACGGTCTACGTCATTAACTTTGTTAACCATCCTTTGGCATCATCTCCCGCATCTCAAATAAGTTATTAACCTTTTCAAAGGTTATCACAGGCGATTTTCTGTAATTTCATGTTGATTTATTATTTTTTTTATACCATAACACCATCAATGAAGCGGTTAAAAACATGCATTTGTGTAACTTGCATGTGAAAAAGCATCTGGAGAGCATAAATGTATTAGACTTAAAATCAGACATGGTTTTCAAGTTTTGTTTTTAAAAAGAAAAAAAATAATTAAATGCTGTGAAAAATGGAAATCAAAGGCCATAGATACACAGTGGAGCAGTCACTGCCTGAGATAGTATCGATTACTCACACCCAGGATAAAATTCATATTTGAAATCAGCTAACTAATGACGCAGCACAGGGATGCAGGGAAGAGATCGTTGCTGCTTCCGGTCAGACTAATCATCCAAAGTCAGTCAGATATCTCCTTCACATGCATGTTTTTTTTCTAACATTGTTTTTATAGAAAATCAAGCATTTAAAAATTTAAAATGAACAAGTAATGCCTGTGTCTGTGACCGGAAGGTTATTGGCTTCAATCCCATCCTCAACAGAATTATCACATGGCTGTGGGACCCATGAGCGAGGCTCTTCCTTTCTGAAATGCATTGTGGATGGGCAGATTAATGGCTGACCCTGCGCTTAGTTCCCAAATGCTCCCACTTGCATGTGTACGTGAAAATTTCAAAGGAGAGTAAGATGGGTCATGGGGACCCTGAAAAACTCCAGCATGCTTTAACAAAAGTCAAATAAAGCATTATTTCATGACAGCTGGAGTGGATTAACTATAATAAATGACAGTAAAAAAAAGCTTTATTTCTATATGTGATTGTCAGGTTTTGTGTCAGCTACAGTACTTCGAGGGCATCTCACATCAAACATGATTGATAGTGTATGTAATGCATTATCCCAAAGCCAGCTAAAGGCATGGGCGTTGAAAACCAAACCCAGCGGGGACAGAACTGAACTCATGTGGTCATCCCTATCAATTTGGATGAACAGCCTCTTGTGTCAGTTAATGAACAACACATTAGATGAGAGGAACGGATGCCAACGTCAGTGTATCAACGTCAAACGGTCAACCACAAGTGACTGCCGTCTATCCACGACTGATGATCCTGCACGAAAAACTCTGCTAAACCGTTCAGCTTAAGCGGGTCTCCTGCTAGCCAGCAGACATGTTTCCTTTATGTAAGTTCCCATTAATTTCACACCATTCAAGAGCCTGTATCACCAAGCTGGTTCAATGCAGTCAGGCTTTGAAGATAAGTTCCAGCTGGACAAAACCAAACAAATGCAATCCGAGATAAACAAAATCATGATGCTATTCAGCAATCAATGTAAGGCCAGGTTTTCTTACTGAAACTAAGATTACAAAATGATAACTATTGAACATGAAGCGAACATGCAAACATTCAAATATTAATTTAAATTTGCGCAAGTAATCTGGAAACCCAGGGGGTGTGCAAGAGTTGCTATGAACTCAAGGCAGTATCTTGTTACTGTAGAGATGTTAATAAGATTTAGCACATATAGTGAATGTGCTCGAAATACAAAAATGGTCAGATGATAGATGAATGAGAGATTTTTTGAAACATGAGGTGAAAAATGTGTTATCACAACAATTTTAAATGCAATACATAAAATTTACTAGGGATTTCGTAGGACAGATTCCCTGGTGTATGTGAACTATGTAATTTAACGTAATACTTGGATAACTGATTTCAATATTGCATGTATAACTTTTTTGCATTTCTGTACAGCACAAATAGCCAGCGATTGCCTTCAGATATTTTACATTACTACTAGAAATAATGTAAGTTTTGCTACTGTAAAATGTTATTTTAAAGCAGATGCTTTAAGATATTTGTTTTTTGCACATAACTGCAACTATATGTCACTTATTTTGCAATCTGTATTCTAGTGATGCAATACAAGTGTTCTAGCAGTTTCCAATATAGCTGAAAAAGTACTGATTACAAATGGTATAGCTGGACTGCAGTATCAATAATTGTATACATGGTAGCATTAAACAAATGAACTGTCTGCCTATGCTTGTCTAGCCAATAAGCCATAGTAAGTTTCTTGAATCTCTCCTTCCTTTCCTTTTGAAATCTGACTAAGCTTGGCCTTCCTTATTTTTTCCATATTAATAAAAACGGCCTCATCCCCACTGTCAAATGCATGGACTAATGGTCTTTGTTTCTTTGATCCTTTAATTCTCTCTGACTTAAAACGTAATAATGGAGGCCTTTGTTCTTCATTTTCTTTAGCTTCAAAGTGCACAACTAGATATATCTTCATTTGTGACCCTCATGGGTCATTCGGTTCAAATTATGACAGGTTGTGAAACGGAAAATTAATAACACAAATGTTTGCGTACAAAGGAATGTCAATACTTAATTTAATTTTATTTATTTTATTTAGGTTTTACAATCCTACCCTGACTGCTACACTGAAAAATTCAAATACTGAAGCTAAGCTACTGACACACAGAAATTTTCCTGAATGTCTTTAAGGGAAAGGAATCCATGCATAAACAGGAACGATTTGTAGTAAGATTTCTGGTTACCAGAGGTATCTGTTATTCGATGTCATGAGATGTCGAGTATTTAAATAATATTTTTAAAAATATATGGGATTTCATGACATAAGATATTAAAAGTGTCAGTTGAGAAAATGTAAGATAAAAGTGATTCCTCATCACATGACCAGAAAAAGGAGAGACAGACAGACTATCCGACAGAAGATTAGGAGAGCAATTCTGATGACCAGGAAATTCTCTAAATGATACTTGGGGGTTTAATGAGGTGCTTAGTAAGTTATAAAAGTTCTCAAGTCATGAGTGTCCTGGTGGTGGCGAAATATATTAATGGATAATTATTAAGGCGATAATGTCACTGGCATGTGTGGTTATTACTGATCTATCTGGCATAACTGATGAAATTGTATGGTCTAAATTCTCTGTATCGCCACAGAACAAGCTGTTATGCTTCACACCAGAGTATGTCTCTAGCTGTATGTGTTATGGTAGCATTAAATCTCATTACACATTACAAGGTGCCTTGGAATGTTTATCTTAAAAGCAACAAAAGGTTTTTTCATTTTCAAGTTGCACTTCAACACTTAAAAATAAGCAGATATGTAACTATATAATCTGACATAATGGTACTCATCCAGACGGTCTCCTAAGTGTGGCAAGAATGTTAGCAAGCCTTACAGAATGATCAGATGACCAGGGTCACTAAATTTAATTTTAGTACAGCAAACAGTTTAGACTATTGTCTCAAAAAAACACATTTAATGAAAAGCTTTTTGTTATACCAAGAATAAAGGCTAAGACCTGTATTGGAAATGCATTAATTTCTTTCTACCATACCTGAGCTCATGTGAATCAAATAATTGCAGTACATATGCTAATATACGCTTACAGCAGAAATCCCAGAATCATATGCATTTAAAATGGATTTCAGCCTTTTTATTAGTTTATTTATTTATTTGAGAATTCCCTTTCTCAACAATAGTCATTTACGGCTGCTTCAGCACAGAAAGTACAGCATTAATAATGCATATCTAGCACTTGAATGAAACACTCACAGGTGTGCATCACTCAAAATCTACCTTTCTAAGAATCCACCCCCCCTCCCCTTATTACTGGCATCATAAAATAATTGGGCTTCTGTCTATGCTGCCATGAAATATTCAGTGGATGTTTTCAAAACCTAAAACTCTGCAGAAAAGTGAACAGGAAGGGGATTTCAATGTAATGTGATTGGGCACATTGGGTTTGCCCCCCCGTGGTCAAAAGTTGGGCCTTTTTCATGCAAGATCACAGAGCAATACTGTCCCATCATGGCACCCTACCTAATGTCAATGTGTTTCCAACGGCAATCCTGTTTTGAGAGCAGCGCATGCTAAAAGTTCATGACTCTTGCCATTCAAGACAGAATCGCCTTCTACTTTTGTACAGCTGTTTTTAATAGACATGAAGCATCCTTTGATTGCTAGGATTTTTACACGTTTATTTATTTAATACTCTGCAGGACACCCAGATTGCAAACTTCTACTGTTGCGACGGAGCAAATTTAAATCTGTTTACCCATGTTTCTGCATTTCAGCCTTTTCATTAATGGGTGATTATAACACCTGCTGATTTACTGAATCAGACAGGGACTGTTCTGGTAATCTCATTTGTGTTCTATTGGCGTACTGTATGAGAGAGCAAAGACATCAGTGTTCTTGAGAAGATGTTGCAACCGGATGGCAAGAGCAAGATTGTAATGCTTCAGTGCCCTTAGCATAGCAACATTCCTCAGTACATAGACTAACCTGCTGAGAGAAATGGTATATTTCTATTTTGCCTATATTTTAGGGTGCAACAGTTCTACTGTAGGTCATGGGTTCACCTAGAGGTGGATGGTGTGTCTTCCAAATAATCAGCAATGGTTGAAGGCAGATTCATTCTTGAACCATTTGTTAAGCATCCACGTTTTTTTTTTTTTTTTAAAGATACAAGTCACCTCAAACTTCCTAATTCCTGCTTCTTGTTTTTGCCATTTTTTATCCAATAAAATTTCTTCAAATTCAAACAGATTAACTTATGCACACATCTTAAACATCTTGTTTATCATGTGCTATTTGCCTCTGTTTTATGTCATTTGCGACAAAAGCGTCTACCAAATAGAATAAATGTAAACGTAAACAGCAGATTCTAAATAATATGAACAAACAAACAAACAAATAGAATGTTTGTAAATTGATCAGTTTGTACTAAAAATAATCTTACACTGCTAAGTAAACCTTTACTATAAAAATAAAAATCTTTTCTGTTGGGGTTTATACTTTTTTCTTTTTTTTCTTGCTTGTTTACTTTTTTTGCTTGACTTCACTTATGTCATATTTTGCTTGGATGTATATATTCAAATACAGAGATGAGCTACTGTGAATGCACTGATGACTCTTGCATTCTGTGAAGCTAAAAATCCAGTTGCTTGATTAATGGCACGACTTCATGCATCCAAAGGATAATAAAAAAGAGCAAAAATACCGATCAGTGCAGATTCCTCTGGTGCAGCTAACTTGAAACAGAATAGTTTGCTCTTAATGTCTGTAACATACAAGCATTCATTGACCGCAAAGTCACTGGTCATATGTCTTATTTTACCTCCACACAATAATTTATCACTTGAATTCTAGTGAAAAGTTCAGGCCAGACTCGAACAAAAAAGACATTGTGCATAAATGTCATGAAGTCAGCTGCAGCTTTGTGCCAACGAAATACTGCTCATGTCTGCTGAGTTTTTACTGCTGCTCTTCTGTGTGGCGAAACAGATATATCTTCTGAGTCATGGAAAGGAGCACTGCATTTGAATGATGAATGAGCTGACACTGGGGACAGGCTTTCTTGACTTTCACAACAAACAGTGCTACTGCTTTCTGATTGGGGAAAGTGGGAGGGTCTTGCTCTCAGGAGGGGAAGCATACAAGTTCTTGCCTCCCGGTCAAGTATTTCGTCTTAACCCATTGGCAATGGAGTGAATGTAAGATATGACAAAGACTTTCAAATGGTAATTTGTTAAAATCCCAACTGGAGTAGAAGGCCTATATCCTTTGTTTGTATTTATGAGGAAAATGACCATGATAACCGAAAATAATGATTTCCTCAATGGCAGTTCATTGTGGGATAGAACTCAGTGTTGTCCTGGCAACTTTATATTGTACAAGCACTCAAATATTTACAGTAATGGTGTAGCTGAAGTCCATAGCTTTTCAAGGCTGCTTTATTCAAAAAGAGAAAAAAAATGCTCCTACAGCTCAAATAAACGTTATTTATGTTGGCTAGTTGACTGCAATGAGAAGTATGCACTCTATAAACTTTGACTCATTGTGACCTAAGTATGGTTACTGTGAAAGGATGAAGAATCATCTCTCTACTGGGAGTGCATATACAAAGCGTCTTTTCACCTTTTCTTTTAGCATCACTGTTTATTTTACTTTTAATTAAATGGAAGCGAATTTGTTTACTCAGTCTTTTAATTTTTATGCACTCAGTTTCTATAGTTATCTGGTATTATTGGTATCAAATTCATAAACACAGTAAAAGATAAAGTTCCCACATCCAAAAGATAGATTCAGCAGCAAAACAATAGAAATCTAGTTCATGTTGAATCTCAACCTGCCAATCATTGCAAGACATGATCTTAATTATGATCTTAAATAGTACCATTTAACCTTGAATGCTTTTCATTTTAAAGTGTATAAAGTTTTCTTGACAGGGCAACCTAACAACAAACACAAAGTAAATGTCACCTATAACATTTATATAATTGTCTTTAAAAATGGTTAAAAAAGACACATATTTTAAAATGCGCCTGACGATTGAACAGTACACAAATTTGGTAGAACTGGAGGACAGTAGATGGAACTCTTGGGTTACGGTGAGAGAGAAATGTTGATTCTGTTCAGAATTTAGAATGGCATTATTCGCAGTTGGTGCTGAGCTTCCACTTTTAGTACCTAACACACATATACATGCCATAGGCTTAGGCATCCTTTGGTACGATATACAGATATGCTACGTGAGCATGGGTACTTACGTATTCCCGTTGTCATGTCTGCGCATTTTAAAGGGGCAAGCGCACTCACTGACAAAGTGTGAATGTAACAACTACAGCATCGAATGCGCTTTAAGTATTGGCCCAGACAGGAACTTTGGGAGCATCTGGACCCAGCAACCTCTGGCACAGAGACAGTCTCCCTTCACGAAAAAAAAAAAAAAACTATAATAAAACAGGAATGGAGGTGTGCTGCTTTCCAAAGTGCACTTCAGTTATGTATTTTTTTTTCTCTATTTTCTGCACGCCTGACTGTAACTGTGGCCCTTTTGGATTCATGCATGAGCACATAACTTCTGGCAATTACTGGGCTGCATATAGCTTTGCACCGACAGCCAGTGCCTTAACTCTAAGACTAACTATAATCAACAGCATAAGGAAGCATTCCTAATCAAATAGCCCTAACCTAATAACAATAGCAGCCCTAACCCTTACAGCACACATCTTTAATCCTGACTCTAGCTCTAACCCTAACCTTAACAATAATGGCTTAACCTTATTAGTAACACTAGTCCTAACCCGAACCCTAAACCTAACTTGAGCTGTAGTCCTAATGCCAACTCTAACACCTACCCTAGCACTAAAACTAACACCAACCCTAACCAGAAACCAAACCTTAAACCATAACAGAAAAAAAAATCAATAGAATATTTATAGGCCCATTTGTACAGTGTTAACATTTGGAATGTTTCAGTTCAGTTACTTCAGTTGTGAAAACAGATTGAAATTGTGGGGGATGGGCACTGCATGGTCAGATGGTCTCAATCAGGAAACCATGGAACGGGTCTACAAGAATGCTGCCATATTAAGGCAGAGTGTGCATATGTGTGTGTGTGTGTGGTCCAGGTATATCTTACCTTGTGGGGACGAAATGACCCCACAACGTGATGAATAATTTTTTTTTACACCTTATGTGGACCAGGAAACTGGTCCCTATATAGGAAAACTCTATTCATAAAAATCCCTGACTGCAATGAAAAAGCTAAAAATGCAAAAACTCTTGTATTTTGTTAGGTCACTTATGGTTATGGTTAGGGCTAAGGTTGTCATAGTTAGCATTAGCATTTTTCCTATAGAAATGAATGAGTGGTCCCTAAAAAGATACAATTACATGACTCTGTATGTGTGTGTGTGTGTGCGCGCGCATGTGTGTATGTGTGTGTGCATTGGCATTACATTGATCTCTTTTTGAAATTAAACTAGTGTTGTACATACAGTATATATGGAAACAGAAATTGCTGACTGCCAGTTTTCCATGTTTCTCATAGAATATACTGAAAGCTGGATTATCATGAAATTAGAATGTGTTTTCTGAAAGCTTCTTATGTACAGAGATTATTAATTTATTTCAGCCCCCGGCTCTGCTTCATTATGATGTGTTCCTTAGTAGCTAGTGATAGGATTTCTCAGTGGACTTTCAGCAGTTACCATCAGTACTGCCAAGCAGTTGTCTGGCCTTCAGCAGTTGCTGGTCAGAGGACAGACGAAATTAGCATCAGAAACCCTGCTGACAAACTATCATTTGTGATATTAAAACTTAGTATAAGTGATAAGCAAGAAGGTCCTCAATGAATTTCTGACTGAGACAGGAATAAAAAACAAAATGTCATTAATGACAAGTGAAGATACAGTTAAAAAATCTTCTGTAACTGGAGCCAATCCTGGAGGGTACTGTACAAGGCAGGGAATAACCCAGAATGAGGTACCAGTCAATCACATGTTTTTGGACTGGGGGAAAACTGGGGAACTCAAGCTACATGCATACATGGACCCATGACAGGCATTCAAACTTGTTCAAAAACATTAATATTGTAATTTTACTGTTTCTCATTAAATGTTCACTTTACATCCGTCCCTCCATCCAACTATGTAGGCAGTACAGAGTCACAGAACCCCTGCAGTTCCACCAGCAATTCTTGGAAGCTTTAATTGAGCGCTCTGTAATCCTGTGCAAACAAATTAAAATTCAGTTCTGTGATAGCATTGGGCTCCTTTACTCTTCACCTGTCTTTCTGGCTTTTTTAATGGTTGTCTTGCTCACTGACAATGTCTTTTTTTAAAGCGTCTAATGGAAAGCACATTATAGAAGCAATATCTGCAAATGACAAGGTGAGATCTCATTTATAAACAGCGATGGCTCGCACAGAGTCCACGACTTCAAGCACAGCTTGTCTGCATTGCGTGCAGAGCACAGCTGAATGCACAGAAGACCCTTTTAAGTGTGATATGAAGCTGCTTGAAATTTAGGTAACACTTTACTTAAAGCTGTCATCTGTAATGCGTTATAGATACCTTCATAATGTATTATAATAGTCAGTATAAGAATTAATAACGCATTACAGCATCCTCTATTGACAGTCATAAGGCATTATAGTGTTGATTGTAAGTTCTAAAGATGCTCTCATGTATAATGAACTACAGATGCAATCATAATGCATTGTAATGATCAGTATAAGCGTTAAAGATGCTTTTTATTGCATTTAGTGCATTATAGATGAAAGCTTCATAAAGTATTTACAATGCCTGAAAATCATGGCTATAATGTGTTATGCCTTTTTATGAATATGTATAGCCTTGTTTATAATGCTTCATGAATGTATTATAGTGTGTTATGGATGTGTTCAGAGATTGTTATAGATATGACATTCATAAAAAATGTTACCAAAATTTATTTCATGGTTGTTTTTCCAACAGTGAATCTGGTCTCTATTTAAGCAAATGAAATCAGGTGACAATAGTGTAATCCAAGTTAATTATTAAACAGCTAAAATGGTTAATGCTTTCAGAACTATAATAAATATTAAACATGCAGCTGGGACATTTGGATTTCAGTAGTGGTATACAGTATTCACAACTATTTTAAACACTCGAGGTCAATGCAACTTTGTGTCATGCCCCGATCGTGCCGCTCCTCATGTGCCACGCCCCCTTGTTAACCTCGTGTCAATTCCCAGTGTTTCACAGCTGTTTTCAATCGTCTGTATTAGTTCGCTGTATTTAAGTCCACGTCAGAGTTTGTTTCCCTAGTTCTGTCATTGTATTGTTATGTTGTTGTATAGCCTCGTTTTGTTATTTTTCCCTTATGCCCTTACGTTTCCCTATTAAACCCCTTTATTTTACCCCGTTCCTGCCTTCCTTCGCCTGTTTCCCCGGTCTGTGTTTTACGCAGTATGACAGAACTCCACAAGAAGACAAAGCCTCGGATGTCGGAGGAGGAATACCTCAGCCCGGGATGATCCCCTGCTTCGGGCTCTAGCCTACCGCTGCAGGGACACTTTAGAAGAGATGTCCCTGCCCGGAGATGTGCACCTAACTGGGGAGGTGCGCGAAAATGTGAGGCGGCTGAGACGCGGGGTGGCAGACACTAAACTGAAACGGGGAGCAACAGCCCTTGGACTAGCATATGGTCAGCTGTCGGAGCTGCCCGAGTTGCCTGCAACAAAGGCAAAAGCGGCCAGCAAGAGGAAGCCGAAGAAACGGAGGCAGGGAGACGCGCAGGAGGTCCAGATTCTGAATCTGGCGGTGTTCGCTCCGGAAGTCACCGTCACCACCGCCTTACAGCAGCCGCCTGCCGCTTCGCTGCCCATGTCAGCAGGGCGTCCCTTTTCCGGGACGTGCCTGGCCCTTAAAGGGGCTCGGTCTATTTGGGATGCTATACCACGGGTTCCGCGGTTTCGGAAACGGGCAACGCCCCTCGTGGTTCCAGAGGCTGCAGCTGTTTTCCCAGTGACTCCTGTGCCTGCGACTGCTTTCCCAGTGGCGCCCCCTGCTGGCCTGGAGTTTGCGGTTCCTGCGATGCTCCCTGTGACTCCAGTGAACTTCCCCGTGACTCCAGTGAACCCCCCCATGACTCTTGTGCCCGCAGCTACCTTCCCCGTGCCTCTTGTGCCGGCAGCTACCTCCCCTGAGACTCCAGTACTCCCCGTGACTCCCCCTGTGCTATCCCCAATGGACCTCCCCATGACTCCAGTGCTTGAGCTCCTAGCTCAGCCACCCGAGGTGCCCGCAGAGGCACCCCCTGCTGGCCACAAGTTGGCACCGCCTGTTGCTGCCGCTGCCGCTCTGCTCGTGGCGCCCCCTGCTGCCAGCACGTCCTAGGATGCCGCTCTGCCTGCGGCACCGCCTGCTGCTCCGGCCGTCGCTCTGCCCGCGGTGCCCGCCGGGGCGCCCTCTGTTGGCCGAACGCC
>JAODLC010000007.1:17978544-17990932 GCA_026781145.1 Hippopotamyrus pictus | reverse complement strand
GCTGCGCGTTCGTGTGTTTGCAGCGCGTTTCCGTATTTGCAGCGCCTGTGTTGTCAAACTGATGGAGACGTTTTTTTTTTAATTTGTTGTGGTTTTTTTCTGTTTGCATCTGTTTTCTGAAGTTGCAGCGTGTTGAGCTCTCTCGGCCACCGTACAAACCACTGCGCGTGGTCCCGGATGGGGGAGGTTACAGTGCTAACCACTGCGCGTGGTCCCGGATGGGGGAGGTTACAGTGCTAACCACTGCGCGTGGTCCCGGATTGGTGGAGGTTACAGTGCTAACTCCTGCGTGTGGTCCCGGATGGTGGAGGTTACAGTGCTAACCACTGCGCGTGGTCCCGGATGGTGGAGGTTACAGTGCTAACCACTGTGGCACCCATCTACTGTATGACGGTGATATTTTTAGAAATTCTTTGGATTTATTTATCCATAAACAGTAGAAATTATTGGGCTTTTTGTTTTGTTTTGTTTTTTTCGTTTTGTCCTTATATAACTCGAAACAATAGTAATTCCCTCACATGTTTTTCTAAACATGCTTTCCAGACCCTACACTTCACCAGTACTTACAAAAAATAATCACTTGAAAGGAACTGGCTTTTGCACACGTAACAAAAAAGTCCAATTTTGTAAACCCATAAAATGCCGCTGTGAAAATAAAAATTCATATTTTTTTCCGATCTGTGACCATAATTTATGACACCAGATAATGCTTGTGCTCATCACATATCTGAAGTGGAGTACAGCTCAATTGTGATTCAATAGCAAACAAGAAGAAATCTTTTTTGGTTGCTGAAAATGAATAGTCCAGCAATTTTCTTTTTTTTTGATCTCAGTGTTGTAGTTGGCTAATGCTATACTGATAGATCAGGGGCATTTCAAGTACATGTGACGATGAACAGGAAAACAGCACAACCAAAAAGAAGATAAAACTGCTTTTCTGTTGACTTTGATGGTTTCTCAGTGGACAAAAGAAAAACAAGTACAGTACTCCTTAATAGTGGTGTTTTAACAGATAAAGAAATGGTGAGGAATATGAATTTTCAGATTCAGGTTTTGTGTCTCTGTGTAGCTGGTTTATTTCTGGATTTTTACATACCTATTCAAGGTAATTCTAAATAATTGTTTACCAACTATGTTTTCAGAAAGTCCAATAGTTGTGCAACATGAATCCATCAATACAATTTGCATCTATCAGAAATTTGCTAGTTGATAGTAAAACTACACAAAATATTTTTATTAGCAGATTGGTTTTAATTAATATGGGACACAACAATAACAACAAAATAATAAATTATTGCTTTTGTTGCTGTTGTCATAGTGTTACGCCCCGGTGTCGTTCAGCTCCGCCCACGTCCAGGACACTCGGCTCGGCCCTAGCTCCCCGCCTGGACCCCGCCCACGATTCCCCGCAAGATCGGCCGTCACTTCCGTCCGGCGGAAGAGAAAAGCCGGACAGGAAGATCCTTCGCCAGCTTTGTTCATTATTGGATTGTCTTTGGTTTGCTTTATTGGATAGATTATTGTGTATGACGGTTTTTTGTTTCTTGGTTTACGATTTTCGCTTCGCCCTTTTTGATACCTTTGCTTTGGTTTGATTTCTTTGCTGGTTTTCTGATCTCCCGCCTGTCTTCCGACTATTCTTTCGCGCGCCCCCTTGGACTCTGACGCTTGGCCTGTGTTTGTGTATGTTCTGCGTGTGTGCTAGGTACGTAAGGAATGACTGCCGTTTTGGTTTTTGCGAACGTGGTTTATTGTGTGTTTTGGATAGGGAGTTAGGTGTAGTCTTTGTCATTTTGTTTGTTAGTTTTCACTAAGGGAAAAGCTTAGTTTGGGTCAACTTCGTTAGCTGTTTTGTTTGTTGTTTTGGCGTGGGTCACTCCCGAAGCTTGTTGCACCTTGTGTTTGTGAAAAATAAAAAAAAAACATAAAAAAAGATCCCTCGTTTCCTTTGTTCCCACTCCCTGATTCCCTGGTTGTCTGGTCTTCCCCTCTCCCTTTCCCTAACCTTTCTGGCGGTCCCTAACCCTAGACTGGGGATCGTAAAAATAGTGATTGTTAGACAGTCATATAGACGATAATATGCTTTAGAAATTGCACTTGAATGGGGGTTGAGTTTGAGGATCCATCACATCATTTTTTACAGTGTAGGAGTTTTTGCTTAGATTGTGGGTTTCTTCAAGGAGTAACACAGATAATGGCAAAAGCATTCCAATTTAATATACATAACTTTTTTCTCACTATTGTTAGACATTAAAGCTATCGGCCTCCAACAAAGAAAGGGCTTCTTGTGCTTTGGTGGCGAAAGTTAAAAGAACGCTGATTTCATGGAAATATCTAACCACTACAGGCCGTCGCACATAATAGACTTAGCTTTTGGCAGAACCATGTATTTCTGGATAACTCACAGACCACATTCACTATTTACCAGTAGGGACTGTGCACACACACACACACACACACGTGTGTGAGTGTGTGTGTACATTTATATATATATATATAAATTATAAATTTGCCTATTGAGAGCAAAAAAAAGAAAACAGTGTTTGGCCAGAAAGCAGTTCCCTGGTTTGGGACAAATGCCACTTATTGGGCCCAGAAAGGGCTGATTCTGTGTTCAGTCCCATCTGTTTCTCTTTAAAGCCAGACTGACGCTCTTATAGGCAGCCAGATCTGAAGAGGCGCTCTGTCCATTACATCGCGGATCATGGCTCCCCAAGGCCTGGTGGCCTCAGCTGACAGCCCACTCAACAGCAGACTCCCAAGCTAAACACTGCTTATGCTCAACAGCTTTTTTGACGTGACCCGCTGCGAAGATAATGTTATGTTACCCCAGTTCACTCAAGAAGAAAAGCATCGCTAGATGCCTTGACTATATTCTGGGATTTGAGAGCTGCCTCATCAACATACAGCTCAGCATTGTCCATTTTATGATTCATACTTCAGATGATGGCTTAAATGACAAATTCTTTCGTTTCCATTCGGTCCAATTATTTTCATTATGTCATGAGTTTATTTTTATTCTCATATGAAACAGATGACGTGAAGGACGCCATCAGGGATTGACTGGGAAACCACAGAGCTTTGCCCCAGCTCTGCACCTTTTGCGCAGACTATAAAGGAAAGCTATTCAGATACACAGCTGTGAAACCGGCAGCAGACTTTCAATATGGCTGTTCCCTTTAGCTGGACGAAAAGGTAAATCTGGGCTTATTAGAATCAGCCCAGTCTGGTGGAGGTGCCTGAGGCTGCGATTATAATGCAATTAACTGCTACCAAGCTGAGGGCCAGCGCCTGCTAGGATACGTTTTGTCTTTTCTAAATCTGCTCAGGGTAAACTTTTGCATGATGCATGTTTGAATATTCATGCAGGTCTTATCAAGATACACAACTAACTCTCATACGAAATGTTACATTATGTTGAAAATATCTCATTACTACAGACCTGCGTGTAAAATGTGCATGAACTTTTTAAGTTCAGAAAAATGGATTTAGGCCAAAGGTCACATCAATCCTTTGACGACCAAGGACATTTTGGTGTGGCTTGTCACCACGTTGAAGGTCATCACAAGTCCTACATCTTAGAATAGCCCTGTATTGTAACCTGATTCTGACATACCCTGTAAACATTTTGACAGAAAGAAAAGACAATCCAGAATGCTGTATGGAAAACCTAGTTGTTCTGGATGGTGAACAGATCCATGGGACCAGGGAATTAGGGGATGGGGTGGAGCAATAATATTGGCACCCTCAGGGTGCATTGGGAAGGAAACTAAGCAACATATGAAACCATTTTGCTCTCTAACAAGCTACGTTGCACAGCCAGGGGAGTGGGGCCATTTGCTCTGAGTTACTCATCCAATATGCATACAAGGAATTTGCTTGATACTCTTAATAAAATTAGCTACATTTGGGGAGGAATGTGCCACCCAGAGACATAAGAGCATCAGTATTACAGTGTGTTTATATTACTGACTAGTCGACAGCCAAAGCAATGCATGCCTAGAATTCAATAGCGATCAGTGCAGGAAAAGTATGAAAACTGAAATTTACCCCGAAGCACCAAATTTAAAACTATTTATCAAAGGGTGGGGGTGAGAACCAGTAAAAAGAATGTAAACATATTATTTTGGTGTGCACCCTGAAAATTATGACAAAATATAATGAGGGCAGTGTTTAATAATGTGATGAATCATTTTGAATATGAAGGGTTTCAGGGTTGTGCACTGATTTCAGACAGAGACTCAGCAGTCTCTGGAGTCGTTTTGAGCACTAAGCTAAGATAAGATTTCTGTGTTAGCTTTAAGTTTGCATGTTCACCCCGTGTCCATGTGGATTTTCCACATGGGTCCTTCAGGGGTCCAACGGCATGCAGTTAGGTGAATTGATATTTCAAAAATATATATTGTGTGTGATGCGTATCCTGATGTTCCCTGCCTTGTTCCTTGCCTTGTTCCCTACCTTGTTCCCTGCCTTGTTCCCTGCACTTCCTGGGACAATCCCAAGGTTCACTGTGACCCTATCCTGGATAGGTAGTTATGGAAACTAGATGGATGTATATTTATGCTGCTGAATTCATAGAAAAACAGAAAATTATGACCAAATATCATAGACACGCAATTTAAAAACTGCTTATTTATATACCTCCTTTGAGTATTTACAATATCCATGCACACATTTATCCATAGCTTATTATCCAATTCAAGGATGAGGTGGGCTTTGAGTCCACCCTGTGATCACAGCGGAGGAGAAAGGTCACACCTTTGATGGGATGGGCGTCAACCGCAGGACCTACAGTACATTCACACAAAATCACACACCGTGCCCAACTGATAGATTCAGATTCACCTAACTACATCGTTTTTTTATTCTGTAATGAAGCCTTTTGTTTGGACAAGAAATAACTAAGTATGCCTTTGAGTGGCCCTTTTGCACAGCGGTGTACATTTAAGCACAGGCAGAAGATAGACCATAAGACATATCAATACATTTCTTGGTGCAAATGATGACACATATTCTTAAGGGAACTATCAAGAAAACTATGCTACATAGTGGATGATGTTAAATATAAGAGAAGCAAATCATTAATACTTTAGATTAACCTGACTTCTTGGGGGTCATTCTCAAAAAAAAAAAAAAAAAAAAACAGCCAGGATAAGTGGTTGAAAGATAAATGGATATAGTAATAGGGGCAGATTTCATATCGTACAATTACACAAATCCCAATAATTTAGGCTGATGGAGTCTCTCTGGGTCCCTTTCAGAGCTGCTAAAGAAAGACAAATGACTGGCCTGTGGTCATTGCTAAGGCAGGGGCCCCTAATGGTGACCATACTGTGTCCCACTGTTAACTGCAGGCCACTGTGGCGGCAGGAGCTATTTTAACAGGCTCACAAGTGCCACGTGTGAGTCAGGAACGCAGACTAATATCCCGCAGTGTGCTAATAATTAATATTCCACAACGCAGTAGGTAATACATCAGTCAGGAGCTCTGGTGTTAACATTCAGAGCTTAAAATACCAAAAAAGGGAATTTAAAAGCGGTGGTATACCCCATCAGATCGCTCGCCTTCAAGACACCCAACTTTTCTGAATACAACATACTAACGAGTGAGAATCAATTAACTGATTGTTTGACGGCTGAATTTTTGCGGGAAAAGACCAAATGAGCTTGAATGAACGCAGGCCTCTGTGATAGATCTGCAGGTTGTTTCAAATGCCCTGACACTCGGAGAAGGTGAAGATCGTGTTGTGACCATTTTAAGGAAATGAGAAACCATCCAAAACAGAATGTTTATATTATTATTGCTATCATAATTATAAAGTAATAATAATAATAATAATAATAATAATAATAATAATAATACTAATAATAATAATAATGCCTGTTTTATGTAATAGTACCGAAGTCATATCAGGTCACATACCATATGTCAAATCAAGCACATAATCCATTTTCTGAACTTCGGGAAATTTGATTAGGTGAATAAACTAGATCCCCCTAAGCAATGTGTCCTAAGTCAAGGTACTTGACAGCAATACGACATAAAATTTAAAATAAGCTTCAAGATGGACTGTTCAATAACAAAGTCAGCAAAGCTTTGCTTACCCCAATGATTTAAAATATGGCTATTTATAATTACTGTTGTGCTCTAAATGTTTTAATAGAAAAATGACATACAAAATTTAATTGAAAATTGAAATACATTGCTTTTATTACAGGACCTGGCAGATCCACAATCAGAGAACCATAGTCACCAGTAACAAAAATTCTGCACACTATATACAGGATATCATACTTTATGTTAAATTAAATGACACATTGACACTTTATTTCCGCAGTTTTTGTCTGAATGCAATGCCCATATCTTGTGTGAAATGAAATACCTCAGTGTAGTATTACTATAAACCGGTTCTAAATTTATCACACAGACACCACTGTATATTTTCCCATTAAAGAAATGCTCACTGTGAGATCATACGTGGCATAATGCGCCTCACAGATCTGTGCATGGCTGGCGAAATACTCATTTCTACTGACAGATTTTCTTAAGCTAATTCATTTGCTATGTAGTGCTTGGGCAGAAATCCTCCAGAACATGCCAAGGTATGTACAGTATTTTACAGTTTTAGTGCAAACATGCTGTTTGGATATGCTGTTGAGCTGTGTGATTGAATATGTTCTTGTGTGGGTGGGTACACATAGTATACTGGAGGGGTATAATGAAGCTTTGCACAGAGCGTTACAGTGCCGATTGGTCTGCTGTGTCTAAAATAAAGCAACACGCTGACTGTAAACATTGACGGTATGCAGGTGGTGCTACGGTGTCTGTGTGGGCATCACTGTAGGCTGGAGGCCCGAACCCAACCCCTGCTGCAAGTCTGTAGAGTTGCCATGTTCTCCACATGTCTGTGCAGGTCTCCTCTGGGGATTCCAGTTCTCTTTTGCAATTCAATCACATGGCAATCCAGACATTGAACTGGAATCTCTATCTTGTGTGTGTGTGTGCGCGCGCATGTGTGCATGCATCCTGAGATGGACTGCCCGTCTGCTCAGTGGCCCTCAGCCTTGTGCTGCCATGACAGGCTCCAGAAGCCACCCCATGACCCAACCCAATGGTTGGAATACATGTGCAGCATCACTTTCAATTATTTACTCCCCCCAGCTGAATCCTTCTCATGACTTTCACAAAGCCAATTTAAATAACTCTGAGAAAATGTTACATTTCTTTTCAAGGTGCTAGATACACTGTCAGCTGTTGATGCATCTGCCAGACCTAGTCTTCCATAATTAAACATCCCAATGAAAATACTCTATCTGTAGAACAAAACTAAATTAGCAACCTTTCACATGCAATTACAAATTTTGCAAGTACATACCATAGATGTTTTATTCTGTTTTTTGTGTGGTTGATGGATTTGTCATAGAAGAAGCAGAGCTGTGAAAGGATACATATCATAACTGATAGATTTTTTTTTTGTTCAGTCCCAAGGTGTATTTATCTTTCCTGTGGGAGACATTATTGGTAAAAAACAATGTCATCAATCACTGGTGACAATCTGCAATAAGGGAGGAATCCTTTTATTGGCTTTTTTATTATTTGATTTTTATGGGATCTGAAGATGTTTTATTACTAGATTATTATTTTTATTAAAATGAATTTCAGTATATAACTTATTTTTTTTTTTTTACTAATAATTCTTATTAAGGTAAATCACCCACATATATTTCCATCTTTTTGGATAGGTTTGTTTTGCTTACTGGTTTATAAAAATGTTATAACAGCAAAGACTTGAGATAACAGAATCTTGCACTTCTGGCATCAAGTACACTGGCCATTACATTAATTACTAACTCCATATGTTGTAAAAGGCATGGCGCAGATTTTTTCACACTCCTTAAAGAAACTTTCTGGGGAATATCTGGCTATTCTGTTGAGCAGCAACCAAATATACTGTTACGCCCCGCTGACGAAGAAGAGGCAAACCCCGTAATGCAGGAGACGGGACGTTTATTTATAATGCTGGGTGCAGACAAAGGCAAAGGGATAATCCAAAGGGGAAGCCGGGGTGGTTAGTCCTACAGGAAGTGACGGGACGAGGAGACGAAGGAACGGAAGGGGCAATGAAGACATTTGATATTTAGCTTGGAACAAAGGGCTTTCAATACTCAGGAGGAGAATTGAGGGCCCCTATCAGATACAATGTCCTCTGGGAACCCATAGTACCTAAAAACCCAGGTGATGAGGATCTCTGCGAGTTCCGCCGCATTTGGGAGCTTAGGAAGGGCAACGAGGCGACACATGGGCCCCCTCCAGCTAATGTCGCCATTCCTCCAGTGCCAGCTTTATGGCTAGTAACTCCCGATCCCCCACATCATAATTACGTTCAGTCGGGGTTAGTTTTTTTGACAAGCCGGCGCAGGGGTGCCGGCGACCGGTTACTGGGTCCCATTGGATTAGAACAGCACCTACCCCAGCCTCCGAGGCATCCACCTCTACCTCGAAGGGATTCTCTGGGATTTCTGTTGAGCAGAAAGCGTGTTTCAGGCATTGGAAGGCGTGATCCGCTTCTCCTGTCCACACCAGCCGGGAGTCTGAACCTCAAGTGAGCGAAGTGAGGGGAGCAGCGACCTGGCTGAAATTGCGAATAAAACGACGGTAGAAGCTGGCAAACCCCAGAAATCTTTGCAGTTCCTTGATGGTGTGAGGAAGGGGCCATTGCTGGATGGCGATCACTTTCTTCTCGTCCATGACCACCTCTCCTACTCTAATGACATACCCAAGAAACTGCACCTGGGTCTGATGAAATTCACACTTCTCTCCTTTAGCATAGAGGTTGTACTCATGTAACCGCTGGAGTACTTGATGTACATGGAGGACATGTTGAGAGACAGACGGTGAGTAAATCAGGATGTCATCTATGTATACTACCACAAAATGATTCATCATATCTCTAAAAATGGTGTTCATGAAGGACTGAAATATGGAAGGACTATTAGCTAGCCCATATGGCATCACCTGGTACTCATATTGACCCATATTGGTAATGAAGGACGTTTTCCATTCGTCCCCCTGGCGTATTCATACCAGGTTGTACGCACTGCGTAGGTCGAGCTTGGTGAAGACCCGCGCTTTCCGAAGTTGTTCTAGAGCTGACGGGATTAAGGGCAAGGGTTTGCGCCATTTCACGGTAATGGCGTTAAGAGCTCTATAATCAATACATGGGCAGACACCCCCGTCCTTCTTCTTGATGAAAAAAAATCCAGCCGTGACCGGTGATGTGGAAGGACGGATTATACCTTGTTTGAGGCCTTCTTGTATGTACGTCTCCATGGCTTCTTCTTCCTTCACTGACAGGGGGTACAGGTGGCCTTTGGGATGGTGTACCCCCTCGAGGAGGTCAATGGCGCAATTACATTCCCTATGAGGGGGTAAACTGAAGGACAATGCTTTACTGAAGACGTCCCTGTAGTCAGAGTACTCGGCTGAGATTTGAGAGAGGTCTTCAGGTTCGGGGCTCTCAACTGAGGAGGCGTAGCATGGTAAAGCTATATAATGCTGAAAACAATTGGTCGACAAGGCGGGGAGCTCACCCGTCCTCCAGTTGATGAGACGATTGTGTTTCTGTAGCCATGGGTGCCCTAGGATGATGGGATCCTTTGCCTTAGGGAGGACCAGGAAGTCAAGGGTTTCAACATGGAACACGCCCACTTGCAGTGTGATTGGGTCTGTGTGATAGCCTACCCTTCCTCCCTGGAGGGGTTCCCTGCTCACCCCCAGGACCGAAATGGGATTAGACAATGCCAAAAGAGGAATACCTAACAGGTTGGCTAATTTTAGGTCCATGAAATTACCCGCAGCGACGGAATCTACCAGTGCACGAGTATGGTGCCTTTCTCTGGAACCGGTAGCAACTATTGGGACCTGCACAAGAGAAGTGCCAACATACGTAGAAACGCCTACCTTCATGTGGGTCTCTGGGCGAGATGGCCGAGCGGGGCAGGAGCGCAGGATGTGTCCAGCCTCTCCGCAATACAAACAGAGCCCATGGGTTCGGCAGTGGTGGAGAGTGGAGCATGTGCGAGCTGCATGGGTTCTGGAGCCTCCTCTGGAACAACTGAAGGGTTAAGCGTGGCGGACAGGCGGGGACTTCAGCGATGACGCTCTCTGGTACTATTATCGATGGTTAGTGATAGCCCGATGTAATCCTCAATGTAGAGGTTGGAGCCACGCGACGTCAGCTCATCCTGTACCTAACGGAGCCCAGCAATGATGGTCCAGAATTCCAGAGCAAAATCCGCGACCGTCCGAGGCCCCTGTTTTAACTCAAAAAGTCTCTCACCTAAGCTGCGTCCAACGGCGGGATGATTAAATATCCTTTTAAATGCCTGCTGGAAGTCGCGCGCCAATTCTAGGAGGGGGCTGTCATCCATCCACAACGCTGTAGCCCAGTCGCGTGCACGTCCGGTAAGGAGCGAAATAACAAACCACACTCGTGCTGTTTCTTCCGTGAAGCACTCGGGATGTTCCTCAATATACAAGCCACACTGAATAAGGAACGCTTGATATTGATCTGGGTTACCGTCATATTTTTCGGGCATGGCGACTGGAACAGGGACGGACGCTCTAGGCAGGGTAGTTGGCAATTCGACGTGGGCTTTTCAATCCTCCAGGAGACAGGAGACAAAGAAGTGCTCGGTAAGTGTCATTCGCATGGCAACAATACTTCGCAACGTCTGGGAGATTGCATCCATATTAAGTTACGTGTTGATTACGCATTGATTGTCTGCCACATTGTTGCCCTGCCCCTGCGGGCGTGACATATACCAGAAAATCACTAGACATACTGTAGGATTGTCCAGAGCAACAAATTATACAGAGATTTTTAATATTCTTATGCATTATTTATTCCTTAAAAATATTGCACACTTGAAAAAGAAAATTGACCTAATATCCATGCTACCTTCTTACTTCATGGCTCTGAATGACAATAACCCAAAATGGCAATTTAATGGTAAAGATTATAAAGGTAGATCACTGTTGTACAATAACCCCAGGTTGGGGGGGGGGTGGTTATCAGAGTTTTAGAACAGAGTATACAGAAAACTGAACTAGGGAAGAGAGAGACCACGTGCATTAAAAAAAGGCAACAAGTTGCATTGAGATGGTTTCGGGCAGTAATTCGTCCTCAATGTCATGCCTGTTCCTCAGGGTGCATCCTTGTTTTAATGCCCTGTATCTAGCTGCCGTTCTTGTTTAGTGAATTTGCCTGCAAGCATCTGCAAATAAATGATGCTGTGAATCATAAGTCTAAGTCTACAAAGTCACCTGCTGGCTATCTTTTTCTAACCGGCCTTCCTTTTACACCACTTGACTTTGAAGTAAGCACTGGATCATTAATATGGTCTGTTTTGTCCCTTGGTAAGGTATATGTATAATTTACGAATAAAGATCGTGTTCTGATTTTTTGTGCACCACTATATTTTACCTGGATTGATTTAATGCTAGTATATCTTAGGGCTTCAAGACTCTCTCAGGGAAGATAAATCAAACTCATTGTACTGTGGAAAATCTTTTGACATCATGTTGTTTTTCATCTTGCTTCAGATAATTCTGTTCAGTAAATGTACTGCGGCCTTGGTAGTAAACATCACACCTTCTTATTTTCCTTTCGGTGTGCGTCAGCATTTTGAAAGCAAATAATAAATAAATTACACACTTAGACTCCTGTCACACCCAGAATTTATTTGTTAACAAAAGCAAGGATGACAGACACTGAACACCAATTGTGTGTGTTTGTTGCTCCTTTAGTAGAGTGTGACATTTACATTGAATCCTGGTGACGTTTCTGCACATGCTGATTTTGTGCTTCCTAAGTTTCTGAGTGCTCACATACCCCTTGTGTCATGCCTGGGGACATTGGATTGCAGTGGAAATACACAAGGTATAGTTTCAACAAACATAACTAGTGACTATGAAACTCATTCCAATGTACTTCCCCAAAAGTACACAGCTGTTAGAAAAAGGTTCAGGAACAAAAGAGAAGTTGGAGAGTGTTTTTCTTTGAGAAACTGATCCAGTTGTGGAAGGGAATGTAATGGAAACAGGTAAGCAGGCTGGTTGAACTGATAAACAAATATTGGGGTCATTGATTAGGGCAGAGAAATCCCAAGATGTTGGTTCCAAAGAAATGTCTCTATGTCTCAAGATATAGGTCTGGAATCCACTAGGGCCTCAAAAAAAAAAAAAAAACAAACCACAAAGAAAAAACCAGTAGAACCAGGTAACAAAACAAGGGGATTCAGGTATGAAGTTAACCCTCTGGAGCCTAGGGGTAGGAAACACACTTTCACTGACTGGGGCATGATCACACATTTCTTCAAATATCAT
>JAODLC010000007.1:17943155-17970500 GCA_026781145.1 Hippopotamyrus pictus | reverse complement strand
GTTGCTTCCGGGATAGGCTCCGGACCCCCCGCGACCCAGTAGGATAAGCGGCTTGGAAAATGGATGGATGGATAGTTATTCAATAATAATAATAATAATAATAATAATACAAGAATATAATATACTAATACAAAAATGCTTTATTCTTCCTGTCACTTGATAAACTTGTATCAGAACAAACAAGCTATTATTATTATTATTATTATTATTATTAAGTTTGAAAACTTTAAAGGAAACTTTAAAATTCCAGTTGCAGCAAAATCATAGGGGGGGGGGGTTCTTTCCATCATGTCATACAATAGCTTTGTTTAATTCATTAGCACCTGGGTCAGGCAAGACACCCCTAAAATCAATCACCCCCTGCTTTAATTCTGCATATGCTATTGTGATGAATGGCCTCAGCTCTTCTAATGGTTATAAATGCACCCCCAGTCTTAATCACCAACAAACCATAATGGTTGCTAAGCCAGATATGATTAGTCAGGACGTCGAAAGGTCATCTCACACTTTCAATTCTGTTTTTGTAATTGAAAAACAAATGTTGTGGCTCATACATTAATAAATAAATCAAAACCCCCAGAATAAATAAATCAAAGTTCATAAATTAATTAAATCACACCATTCGGTAGCACAAACAATGTCCCTTGAATAATTTTGACAGATTTTTTTTCTTGTTTTGTTTTTTTGGCCATTATTTGAGCCTGGGCAGAATTTTTGTTAAGGCTGTGTATGCTTTTGATGTCCTTCTATGCATCATGATATTTATTGTTACAAATCCAGTTGACTGTTTGAATAAGAGAACTGTACTTTATCTATCTATCTATCTATCTATCTATCTATCTATCTATCTATCTATACGTGTGTGTGTGTGTGTGTGTGTGTGTGTGTGTGTGTGTGCGTGCATGCGTGTGTGTGTGTAAAATTATCTACTTGCTTCTAGGGTATTATAAAATATTCTAAGTTTCTCAGCATAAAACATAAAATGAGTCCGTCATTCCAAAAAGTCTGAATAACACCAATTTAAGTCCTCAATGTCATCTGTTAAAACTGTATAAAACTAATGCAGAATTCTCAGATACTATTTAGCTGTGCTTGCAATTGTGGCATGTGGGCCAATGTAAGGTCTGACCACCCTAACAAATGCGCACTCCACAGACCATGGGCACCCCCCAAGGAATGAATGAAGGACTATGAACACCAGTATTTACAGTGTAGCATTACTATGAGTGATACTGTCGGATGTAAACCGTATTTTGGCATCAGAATGTAATTCCATCTAGGCTCATTGTAAAACCTCTTTCTCTGCCTTTCCCATATGAAGCAGGACAGTAATAACACAGGATTGTCCAGGAACTGATTAATCACTTGAGCTTTCTGGGTAATGGATTAACCTAAGGTCTGAACTACAGGGATATTTACTGATGTTAAAAATAATAGAATCTGTTGTGGGGCCAAATGAGAACAAAGAGTCCATTCAGAGACTAGAGTGATGGGCTTGGTTCTTATCAAAATCCTTTTCTCCAAGTTCTGTAGTCCCATGATAGCCTGGTCTCAGTCGAATAGCATTTTTCATTTGGTGGTTTATTTACCTAAACTAAGAGAACAAGTGAAACATTTTAAATTGCATAGAAAAATTTCCCAAGAGCTACAGAAAAAGCCGTATGTGGACAAATCCTTTTCAATAACACTGAATGCGACCTAGAGAGTGTAGCAGAGTATAACCAGTATTTGCTTGTTGTGATTAGTCTGGGAGCCAAATGACAGAGCGTGATAGAGATGGTAACTGATAAGTGTCGACGTGCTGCAAATCCAGAGAATACTTACAAATTCCGAAAACACGTGCAAAGCAAAGAATACTGCAAGTCCACCCACAACACAATGGAAGTTTCTCGGGGACAATAAAAGGAGAAGAACCATTAGGGCTGAATGGTATATCGATATATATTCCAAACGAGATATAGGATAACCCAATACTGATTATATCGATATACTCTTATTGTGCGTTGAAATCAGGTGTCTGTTAAAGATCGTGAATATAGACCAATAGAATTCCTTCCTGGTCGTAAGTAACGTGAGATTTGTGGCCGTGATGTTGCACGGAATCCTTGCATTCTTAGCTAAAATCAAACCATGCAGTTAGTGTGTCATGGTGGAATTTGAAGGAGGGTGGTAGTTAAGCACCGTTTTAACGTGTAGTTTAATTTCGGGATCGTTACTATTATTGATTTCCCTGTTTATTGTTTATTTCTTTTATTACCTTGTCGGGTTAATTTCTTCAATTTCAGTCATACCTGTGTCAAACTATTCTCCCGGTACTCAAGCCAACTCTGAGTTTGTATCAGTACGAGATCATTAGTCTACCATTACATTTCAGCATAACTTCCTGAAGCTGCCTTTTGGGCTGTTCTGGTTATTTCTGATTAACCATGCTTTGTATACTGCCCACCGCTTCGAGCTCCGGCCCCTTTGGATGGTTAGAGCTGCTGATTGCTGGATCCAGGAGCCTGCCTTCTCCTCAGCATTGATCTGTCTGCCCCCTTTGTATCTATGCTTGCCCCTTGAGGAGTGTTTGCCAGTAAAACCTAGCAGAGTCTCAGTCCTTCCTGTGCTCTGACAGTTAAACCATTAATCTGATATTAAAATATACGGGTCATTCTCTTTTTTTCATTTTGTTTCATTTTGAATGCAGCGTTTTTTACATATAGGATAATTGACATCACCTTAACTTTCAGGTATATTAAAATTGTCATTTGTTGCTCTGATTTAATGATATTTTAAAACTATTTTCCCCAATTTGGGCAGGCAGATCAAGGTCAAGGCACAGGCAGAGTCCAATGGAAGAACAGTATGAGCACAATTTTTTTTTATATAGAGATCTGTAGGATTGGTAAACTAGATGGTTTTGCCAAAGCATAATAATGTAGACTTAAAATAGAAACATGAGGATGCGTGAATCAGAAATTTTTTGGATATGTTCCACTGCTGTATCCATGGGGGAGGGGGGAACAAGTAAGCATTGGGGGGATGGCTTAAATAAGGGGGGTGCCAAGATAGCAATGGGGGGTGCCGACTAGGCAAAGGGGGGCGCGAAGCTAGCCATGAGGGTGCCAAGCTAGCAATTGGGGGGACCAAGTTAGCAACTGGGGGCATTGACTAGGCAAGGGCGGTGCTTTATATATAAATAAGTCTATATTGCCTATATTGCTAAAACAAATGCAATATTTTAGAATCCTTTTGCCGTATTTAGCATTGGAAAGGTATTATGCAAAATGTTTTTATTCACTTCTTTCTCAGAGTGTAAAAGTTAAAGTTTTTTAATTAAAAACTAGTCTATCAGTTACCATGGCAGAACAACATATTTGGAAGTTGGATAATGAAGGAATGATAAACTTTGCAACACTTTGAAACCTAGCAGGGAAATGAGAGCATTACTAAGGACAAAATTTAAAAATGTAAAACAAATGAGATAGGATTGTATTTAAAGATTTTTTTTTCCTGGATAAAGAAACATTTATTAGAAAACGTATGAATGAAAACAATAAAATTCATTTCATGACACCTAAATAGACCTGACAATATAGCGTTTAATTTAAACAGGTTAAGTGAGGCAATGTAAATCTTTTACATGCATACAAGCGCTACCATTTTACTAAAGTACTTTAAAGTACTAAAGTATCTTTATGATATTCCCAGAATAATATTGCTGGCCACGCAATTTAATTTATTCATAATTTTTTAAGCAAGTTTTTTTTTTTTTCTTCTTTTAACCAAGGTTCTTTACTGTGCAATTTCAATTTTTTAATGGGATGATGGTGGACATCAGATTTCATCTTTCCATTCCCTTAAACAAATTGTTTGTGATGCAAGAGAATGGAAAAGTACAGTTTGAATCAAGTTAGAAAGTAGCTTTGATGAGAATTATATGATACTGTCACATCCGGTCTGTAATTCCATAGCTACCTGCAGGGAAGTCAGTCCCCATGAGTATGTCAGTATATCCACCTCCAGATGATCCTAATGGATAATCTCTCACCTCTGCAATCAATGCAGTCTGGTCAGTGTTCATTCTGGTCAATATTTCCTTGAGTCTTGAGCTTTGGGTTCTTTCCCACTCGAGGATGTTATCATGGTCTGACTTTCTGTTCCCGATCTCTTGATTTTCTAGTTTTGTTTGTTTCTGTGATCTGAGTTGGTTGATTGAACTCTATCTTTCTTGTTCTGGTCACCACCATTCCAAATGGCCTAATTCTTAGAAATGAAATTACTGCAAGGATGTGAATTCAGTATTTTTCATTAAACCTTTGACCCGTCATAAAGAGAACCAGTATTTCTGAACAAAAAGAAGGCATAGTTTAGGTAGATGTGTGTCTGTAGACATTTTAAATCCATTTTAAATAATGAATACATATTCATCAACATCGCAAAATTCTACCGATTCTAAATAATGATGATGATATGCTAAAACATGCCAAAATTCATCATGACATTATGCTAAATATACATTAATATGCATGTAAAACTACATGTCATACATGCACAGAAGAGCTGCAGCTGCTTACACAAATTCCACACTAACAACTACCATTACCCGTTGTTGTTGCATCTTGCTGTCATTAAAAATGCTAAATGAGTGATAATAGGGCAGCAGGAACAGAGTACATATTTGAAATCTTTTGATGCCAATTGTGCATTTCTGTTGAAAGATTCATTATATCTGTAACCCTATTGTACAGAGCAAACTGTGTTCTCTCACAACGCAACCTAAAGCATGAAAAGACTAATGCAGTATACAGTACTTTGCTTGGTGTCTGTACTTTTTTACTGTAATGAATTACCTTTTTCTAAATCTACCCTTGTTTACTCGAGCAGTGATTAAAACGAGGAGACCGATGTTAATCATTGTTATTAAACCCCTACGGCACACCATCCTCGGAATACAAGCTAGGTCAAATACACACAAATGCAAATATGAAATTAACAGTTAGACTTTTTATAAAAAAAAATCATTTTAAATTAAATTAAACCAGATCTGTTGCCTCTTTTTAATATTCATGTAGTTCAAAAACCATGAAGACTTAAATTTTTCTGAAGAATGTGTTGGTTTTTGACTACCTTAAATTTGTCCGTAAATATTTTCAATCACACGTTCTGTCTTTTTTGTTCATTCATTCATTCATTCATTCATACATTTTTCTGCATACAGGAAAGACTTTATCCCAAGTATCCCATCTGCATGATTATTCTCAGAAATCCTTCCCTTAATCCCATACTGGGGTTAATCTCACACTGTTTGAATTAGTCCTGCTCATTTCTCTTTATGTCTTTGTGTTTGGCAAGTGTCATCCCTCCCATCAGTGAGATTACAAGATATATGTAATTATTCAAAAGATTATTTCAATCACCGCTTCAATTCCAGGAACAAGCCAGGTACAGTACTTTGGGTAAGTGTAGAGTTAAATCATACAAATAATTCCAGTCACAGAGAAAATGCACAGCCTTTCAGCACAGAGGACTCTAAGAAAATGTCCTGAGACCACAAATAATAGAAATAGGGAACATCAAATATAGATCTCATCCCAGTTGATAATAATTAAATAATGACAGAAAATTGAGACTAATCACCCTTGATTATTTTTGTGGTTGGAAAAATATTTTTTTTTTTTTGGAAAATAATTTGTCATACTGGCTTTTCTCTGTTGTGGGTGGCATGCGGTTCAGCAGATTACGACACACTGCCAGTCATCAGAAGATCTCTGGTTAGCAGAGTGGTTTCACCATTGGGTCCTTTACTGAGACCCTTAATCCCCAACTGCTCCAGGACCTGGCTGACCCCACCTTCTCATAAATGCAGGTCCTTTTAGATCAAAGTAGCTGCTAAATGAAATATAAGCGGCAAAGTCTTGATCTTGTTCTTATGCAGAAAATACCTTCTGGGATATCTCTACATTATACTACATATCGCAAGTGTACACCTAACTCAAAACATGTGCCCTAAGCGGCATGGTACAGTCTGTGGGAAGGGGAACCATGACTTGCATGCACAATAAATCAAATGGGAGGTGCTGTCTGTTTGTTTAGTGTCAAATGAGGATGTTGATGGCCGGTGATTGACGCTAAAACAGCGTTGTTGCATTTCCATTTTCAAATCCTCCATGGTGGATTTGGTTACTTCGGTATATAATTCAACAGCCTTACCTCCAAGAACAAGGTTCCCCTGAAGGAGAAATGGGTGGCAAGAATTTACACTCACCACAGGCAGGCAACACAAGAAAGCCAAAATGTCGATCTGACATTCAGGACCACTTAACACATTGCAAGTTAATCAAAATAAACAAAGTGATGCTGACAATCTGTTTGTTGTCGCTTAGCTGAAAATGCTGTAAGGTCATCATATATCTATAAGAAAATATGATTAAGAAGCAGTAATGACATAAAATTTGAATGAGCAACACAATAACAAAACTGAGGAATCTGAATACTGACACATGAAAATAACTTGATGACTGTGCAAGTAAACAACACTATTAATAACGATGCATTTGTTGATAAATTTGGCAAACACAGACGACAAAACTTAAAATACTCAATGATTTATTTGCTACAGCATTATACTGCATAACATTTTGACAGATAAACTATATTTTATGAATTGAAGTTATGCATCTACTGACCACTTGTCCAAAAGTGTCCACACCACCACGTCACCATTCTATCATGCCCAGAATTGCTGCTTAATGCCTCACTAGGTTTTACATTTATTTACCAACTTGCAATGGGCAATTCAGAGACAGACATTTTTCTAACTATTTGGACAGTTTTTGGACTGTGGAATGAAGCCCTACAACACAGAGAGAAGATGCAACTCCACACCTACAAAATCAGGGCAAGATTTGAACCGTAATCACCAGCAGTGTGGGGCAACAGTGCTATCCCTAAGCCATACTATGGTAGATTATGTTTGTAATCATCTAAATCAGTGTTTCCCAATCCAGTCCTCGGGGACTCACAGCCAGTCTATATGTCTGTTTCCTCTGAGCTCCCTACAGACATGGACTACTATGTGTCCCTGGGGACCAGATTAGGTAACACTGACCTAAATTAATACATTTAATCAATATAATCATGTAATGCTATTATTTTTGTTGTTTATGTTTCTAGCTATTTAGCATTTGTTTTTACCATCATGGACCTATTTGACAATAACACATAAGCACAATTATCTTTCTAATTTGTTATCTGATTAATTCATCAGAAAAGAAAGTGTTTTCATGTAGCACTGAACATTGCTTTCCCTACGGAAATGGATGGCCACTTTCTACAATAATGAAATTAAATTCATATTTGCAAATAAGTCAAAAGTAAAATCACCACAGAAGTCAATTTCAGAAGGCTCCTGCTGTCTGGCTTGAATAAAAAACTGCTGTTGGAATAGTCTTTGAAATGCCATCTTTTACACGATTGATTTTTGAATTTTCATTTTCATGGCAGCAAGTGCTGGAAAACCTGCTTCACAAACTCGAGTGCTGGCAAATGAAATGAAAGTGCCTGCAATTTGTTTGCCAGGAAACGGTCGAACACCAGGATTTTCCAAAACTGCTTGGCACTGAATTCATGCTGTGTCATCTCAGTTGTCTTCAAAATTAGGTATTTTTCACCTGCATAATAATGTCCACAATATATGGCATTATTTAAACCTGTTTATCTATTAGGTCAGCTACTGGTTATGTCAGTATATAGGGTGGCTTATATCTTATTGTGTAGTACTATCACTTTGCATCTCTAGGTCTCAAGTTTGAGCCCCTGCTATGAGGGCTTGAGTCCCTGCTCTGTGTGTGTAGATTGTGCATGTGTGGGCCAAGTGAGATGGGTTTTATCTGGCTTCTCTGGTTTCTTTTCAAAGTCTAAAGACATGCCTTCAAGATACCCATGATGCATCAGGGGTGTGCATGTGACCTGTGATGAACTGGCATTCCCTCTAGCATGTACCTCAAGATCGGCCCCTGTCTTGTCTGTCATTTCCCTGTTTGGTCAGCTGGTGCCATTCTATTCTGTGTTATCCTAGCTGGTTCCTTAGGTTTGGTACCCTTCATAGGTCCTAGTGTGTTCCCTGGTTCCTCAGGCTGCCACACAGCTAAATCGGGTAAGTAGGTGGTTCCAACATAAGCAACTCCTAGGTTGTGGGTTTGAGGCTGATTAGAAACCAGCTCCACCCTTTTGAACATTTGTGTTCTTGTGCCCTTGTTTTTGTTGTGCATATCTTAATAATTATGTGTTCTTGCGTCTCTGTTTGGATTCTTGTTCTGTAGTTATGCCTGATTGTATGTTTCTAGTTTTATAGTAATGTCTGTAGCCATGTTTCTGGTATGCCCTAGTGTTTGAACCCTTAGTATTTGTCAATTATCTTCACCTGATCCTAGTGTGTTAGTAGTAATTAGTAACGGCCCACACCTGTTCCTCATCATAACCATCTTATCTTTTTAATTAAGTTCCTTCCCTTGCTCTGTTCCTCAGTTTGTCATTTTGTTTGCTCCCTGCTTGGTTCCTGTGTCTTATTTTCCCATGTTTGGTGTTAGTTTTCTCTCATGTTATTTATAGCATAGTTAGTTATTTTTTTTCTACCTGCCTTGGTTTGACTCCTCATGGTCCCCTGGTTTCCTGTTTGTTTCGTCTGTTTATAATAAAATTCCTCTTCTTCGTAAGCCTCACTGTGGGCTGTCCTTCCTTCTGTCATGCCTCGCCATGGCATTGTGTCCAAACCTGACAAGGATATGTGGTTAAATAGATAACTTTACATTGCTTATCCCTGCGTAGTAGTATTTCCTGACACTAAATGCTTGTAAGAAGTGAAAAACAAAACAAAAGACTGCATTTAAAGATCCCCTGAATTCCATTAACAAACTTATCAATAGTTTGTGGTCCACATGGTAGCAATACCTGCTCTAGAACAACAATAGATTTTACAGATTGCAACAGCTAGCTATTTCCCTGGAGAAGAATATGCAGTCAGATAAATAATTATACTTTCCCATTCGTACCCCCTAGCCAGGTTCTAGGTCTAAGCAGAACATAAAAACCCCGCTAGTGACAGTGCATGTTTACTTGCGAATAATTCTGTGCATCAATAATAAATAATATATTAGGATGCTTGAAATGAAACCCCATGGCCCTACAACAGCGTTTCCCAATCCAGTCCTTTGGGAACCACAGTCGGTCCATGTTTTTGCTCCCTGCCAGCTCCCTGCCAGACAGTCTACATTTTTGCTCCCTCCCACCTCCCGGTGGAAGTAAAAACATGGACTCTCTGTGGGTCCCAGAGGACCGGATTGGGAAACACTGGCCTACAAAGCACCAGTGCGTATCATAATGCCAGCCATGGAGTAAGCTTGAGCTGAATGTCAGGAATTATATTCTCCCACTTGTATAGCATTACACCGTAGCCTAGCGCTCCGTTATCAAATACAGCTGAAGGTTCTTAGTCTCAGATGAAAATAAATCTCTTCATGAAATTCATGAAATTACTAATTTTTCTATCCAAAGACAGGGACGAGGAAGAATTTGCTTCCTCTCTTTTCCAGAAATCAATTAATATGGCTGTCGATTCACTGCCAATAATCCTGACAAAAAAAATGTGGCCAAAAAAGCTCTCTAAAAAGCCGAAAGCGGGAAGCCGGGAGATTTATACTTTTATATTTAAAAAGCTGCAAATTCACCCCAGCAATTCAGATTAAATCACATGGCTTAAGGGTGAGGTAGCAATATCCACCCAGTGGCAAGAAATCTAAATTCAGTTCATTAACCACCATGCGATACGTTACCCTGCAGGATTTCGCCAAAGAATAATTCATCGCATTGAATCATCGGCTAAAGTTTGACGCTGTGATTAAATATGTACATAGTGTCCATGACAATAAGTTCCTCGCTACGGAAACTTGCCTGCATGCCGCTGGCCTCACCCGCATTGGTCTCCCCACTCTTTGCTCATGCTGCAATCGATAAGACCAGAAGCTGTTTCTCCCGTGCGTGAGATATCTAACAGAAACTGAACGTTTTCTTTAGCTTGACTACAAGCCAGCTAACAAAGCTGAAATATCTCACTACTGTATGATTCTGATATATAAATCACACTGAGCCATGTGCTACACTTTGTATTCCTGGAGTGTTCTCACGTGTTTTGAACAGAGAACGACTTCAGAAATGTATAACTTATTGTTCAAATATATAGTTATTTTCCTTTGTTCCAGAGATCACATCTATTCCACATAATGGAATATTCAGATTACCACAGTAATAGCCTTTATTGCTCCCCCCACCCCATTGTGGTACTTTATCTTTGCTGCAAAGTAATGATATTGTATAACGGAAATTGCACAGTAAATCTGAAAACAACGAATGACCCAAAATGTTAAAATGCTCGCATTGAAAGGCTAAGATAACAGAGATGTGTAATTGCATTTCAAGAAAGGAGGAATGACAGAACATTTCATTGCCTCGAATTACTCATAATAATCCCATCACACAAGGACTGAGTAGATTGTAACTTTGTAATTAAACTTGTGGAGCATGACCACAGGGGATGATAATTATGAACCATTGTGACTGGTTTACTGCATAACTCAAGTGTGGCTAAATTCCAGTGTAAAAACAACACAGTAAGAAGTGAATGACCTGCATTAGTTGCTCTGAAAAAGACAAGGAGAGAACTTAATAAAATCTGCAATATTCCACATAAGGGTCAGACCACAGTAGAAAAGCATCAACCATCAATATCAAATACTGTTATGCAAATAATATCAATAAAGAGATATTCCACAATAAGAAATTAAATGCATTTAACTTCCAGTCTTTAATATTTAATTTCCATACTCTAAAATTTGATATAGGTGTAGATGCAGAAGAGCATTTCCATATATGAGAAAATTACACTTTTCCTGAATTCAGCAGTTCATCAGTGACTCAAACCATTTCAATGAAACTCTGGGCAGCACCAAAAGGACCCGTTCATGCCACTGAAGATACGATTTTCTCACACAATCCATCCATCTGCTTATCCAGGACTGATTCACAGGGAATCGTCAAGCCATCTCAGGCAGCATAGGGTGCAAAGCAGGGGAATGTTTTGCACAGGGTGTCTGTCTGGTGTAGGCCACATGCATGTGTATATATAATCACATGCTATAAGCAATTTTTAGCAACTCCGATTAGCCTAACTGCACACCTTTAGAACGCGGGAGTAAACCGATTCATTCATGGGAAAACATGCAAACTCCATGCACAAGGCAGGCACAGGGTTTGAACACCTAATTCCAGAGGTGTGTGGCCACAGATCTACCTACCATTTCTACACAATCTCCAGGGACAAATTGGCAAAACTAAATTCTCAGTACCTGTATGAATCATTTGCATCTTACTGGCTTTTAGCCTGTAGTTACAGTAAATATGAACACCAATATTAAAATATTTTTAAACGACGAGGTAATTTTTTCCTTCTTTTTCTCCATTGTTCATCCATGGAATCCTTGCTATCTAATTTGGATGTAAATTTCTGAAAAATTGGGTCACTCACTGTCATTTGAAACCCAACCAAATTAGTTATCAGGAAGCAGATTAGCATATAACAAAATTTCTGTGGCTATCCTTGCATGCTGCTGATAATTATTCAAAAATTATTTAAATTTGAAAATGTAGAATAATTTCATAGCATCTCCTTTATCTTTTATCAGAAACTCAGGGGTGAGCAATCAGGCTCTAAATAGTCATGTTTTTATTGTGTCCCAGTATTCAGCTGATTAATTAAAATAATAACTGAAAATAGCATCATGTAGCTTTTACAGAAAAATAAAAAATAAATAATAATCAGCTGCTAGCCAGCAAAATGCTTCAATCAGTAAATGATTCATGGCTGGAGAACTGCAGCTTATGTAACGTTCTCCCTAAGCATAAACATTAGGTAATACATTGATTGCCAAATCCTGCAGTTCTTGCAGGCCAAAACTGGCCCTTCTATTTTGTATCTCTATTTTATTAACACATTAACTATAAAGAGATACAAACTTCTCTCCAATTGTTTTGCAACAATCCATCAAATATTTAAGTTGTGCCCCACTGGGAATAGAAAAACTCAAAGATAATTCTGTGCTATTAAAACCGTTGCACATGCAACATTATCTTTTGGCTGAAAAGACGGTTGAATTATTGAATTTCTGTGTTCGTTTTGGGAGTTTTCTGGTTGCTGATTGTGTATGTCAAGGGTGATTATCGAGTTCCTGAAAGGGGTAAGGCCTGTCATCAGCTCATCCTGCAATACTGACACAGTGGATTGGAGAGAGTCTGTGGCTTTGACGGAGCTGGTTGTCTGCATCTGCACTGCACTTGCACTGCACCTGCACTGCACCTGCCTGGAGGTCGGAAAGCTAGCCCACAGAAAGGGAAGAAACGCCACAGCATTGATCAGCATTCTCTCGTGATTGTAAGGTGAACCAAAAGTTTTTCAGCTGGTTAAAAACACTCACATTAATCTGAAATCTCAAAGCAGGTCAATGGTTCTGTGGCTGTGTGGCATCATTATTTTCAAGGAGAAAGTACGTAGTACAGATATTTAATTAAAGTCATATTACTGTAATATAGTTTTACATTTTATTGCCAATATTACCCATGCGAGCCTTCAAAGAAGACTGAAGTTAAGAGCATGATATCTTAATATTCATGTATTTCTGAATATCCACGAACGGTGTATGCAGTATATCCTTCAGCAGATATAAAAGAACAAATATATTAATTCAATATTTCAAGAGAGTAAATCTTTTATTTTATCATCAAGCAGCATCTTTTGATTCTTGTGAGGGCAGTGAACTTCTATAAGTGTCACGTCGCGGTGCGGGCAAGCCGGAAAGTAGGCAAATGGAGCCAGATGAACGGGGAAAACGGGGTTTATTCGCACACCAGGACAACACGGGGGAAACTAGCAGCCTGACAATACAATGACCGGACTGGGGAAACGAACAGAAACGCGGACTAAATACTATGAACTAATTGACAATAATCGGGAATAGCCGGTAAACACGGGGAATCCACACAGGGTTGACGAGGGGGCGTGGCACACAGGAGGAGCGGACGATCGGGATATGACAGTAAGATCAAAAAATCTCAATTAAAGGTATGGAAAATGGCTTCGTTTCTCAAACTCTTTGTCCTTTAAGATATTTGCTGTGATCAGCAAGAGATTGCTTTGCTCGATTGGGCAGAACAAAGAAGATGTGTAACGAGAAACGTGTGGCTTGTGATTCACAAATATCTCCAAATCCCAAATCGTATATTATATCTTCTCAACATTAAGATGCACAGATGTTCTAGGTCAGGAGACAATGAAAGGAAGGAAGACAGCCACTGGATAAAATCTTAAAACTGATAAGGACTGTTTTTCTCATTCCGATTTACTAGGAGACAAAGATCTGATTAGAAGATGGAAGAAATCTACAGGGTTAAAGCAAGAAAGGGATAGTGCACCTGGGAGGGATCCCAGTGTGTTCTGCAAAGGTCAGCTAGTCTAAATGTCCATCATTTATACCTCTGGAATCTATAAGTTACTGTACAAGCCAGCTGCACAAAAATATAAAAGAAAAGTAGATCAGGTCTTTGCATATCATATAATCTGTGTATCTATATTTTTTTCCATTTCGTAAGCCATTTTTGCACAAATTACAGCGGAGAACTGATTATATAGGCTGCGTGCAAAGCATTTTCTCTAAATATGATTTCATACCTGAAGAATCAAGCACTTCATAAATGGATTTGGTAGTGGACATTACAGGTTGTAAATATAATCAAAGAAATGTGGTTGCAGCTGCCTTGTAAACGAAGGTTGTAGATATAAAAAACAAAGATTAAGTTCCATAACTGTTACCCACATTGTACCATTCCGTAGCGGATATACATAGTAAAGGCTTAATAAAAGCATCAAGAAGAAATATGAATTCATTTTTATTTGTTGTCCCATAATGCATTATGGAGGCCTGAAATCTGTCCCTGGGAGGCCAAAGCGTGATGTAGGATACAGTCTGGACAGGATGCCAGTTCATCACAGGGCTTACAGACACTTACACAGCACAATTAGGGGTGGATTTGCTGTTTCTCGGGCCTTAATCAAAAAACCACTTTGGGGTCCCACTGCCTTCTCTAGTTCAGTGACTTTTGTGACCAACAGGGGGGCCCCATGCATATAAATACCACCGCTGAGTACAATAACACACTGTAATAGGATTTTTCTTGGGTTTGATCTCAGTGGTGCTGATGGTTATGACAATGATGGTTAATAATAGTTGCAGTACAATAGTAGTATACTATTGTTGCTTTTATTTCTTATGAATTACTTCAATGTGTCTTACATTTAGTAACCTTCACCTCTTCCAGCTTGAAGGAGTGTAGTACCTCTCTAGAAATTTTGACAGCCAGACAACCGTGGGATTCAACCCAGGAATTTGTAGGTTATAAGCCAAGGCACTTAACCAGGGTTCCATCATGCCAGTAATCGTGCTGAGGGCAACGTGTTTGTGAACAATGTGTGTAAAATAGCATGGACTGGATAGTTCTAAGCCATTTTATTTAAAAGTGTAGCGCAGGAAGAAAAAGAATGCTGAACATTTCAATGAGAAGTAATTGACCACAGGGACTATTTATAGTTATGTTCACTAGTGGAAACCTAATTGAAATTGAGGAGACAATTAACAAGCACAGCAGGAAGGCTATAGGGAGGCTAATGAGCAAACTGAAAAAGGGTCAGAAGTGAGCGGTTTGACATGGCACGGGGGGAGAGGGGGGAGACAGAGAAAGTAACATGTTTAAAACACAGTTCCCCCGCAGCACAGACAAACATGCACAGGTGACGTTTCTTACAAAGGGATGGCACAGTGATTCACTCCTCCAGCTCTGTGAGAATTCTGCATGACTACTGGGCCTGTGAACACCCAGGCAACAGAGGCAGTTGGCTAGGGCTCCATCTCCTGGGGGGAGGGGGGGGGGGGCATCGAGTTAGTAACCCCCTGCCCCAACACCAGTAGTGAATCTTGCCTGGGGTACCACATGGGCTCCGACCAGCACTACCTATGTTAAATGGGTGTCCTCTGCCAATCCGTGCGAGTGATTGGACAGTGTCTCTCAATTGCCTATAGAATTACTGTAGATCATGTGTATGTATGTGCTATGTGATGAACTGACATCGCTTGTAGAGAGGATAACCCAGCCTTTTGCCCTTGGAAGAAGAGTGATGACAGAATTGATCAGAATCGTGACTGGAAGGTGAGGCAGAAGTTTTACAGCAAGTTAAAAACTCACACACTAATCTGTAAATCTCAAAGAAAGTCACCGTCTCTGTCTCTGTGGCATCATTATTGTCAATGAGAAAGTATGTAGAACAGTTGTTTGATTTAAGGTATATTAACATGTAATCATTACAATTGAATAGTCAGAATCAACTATGCAAGAAAATATCTCAAAGACTAAAGTCAAACCCATGATCTGAATATCCATGTATTTCTATAATGCAGATATCTATGTAACAACACACATCCCTGTATAAAAACTGCAGCGCATCACTCAGCAGATATAATAGAACAAATATATTCTCTACCCCAACCCCCAGCAACTCTCTCCAAGATAAAGTGGTCGGAAGATGGATTGATTTTTTATATATATATTATTAGTCACTAAAAAACAGAACTGAATCGTTCCTTTATTTTGAACTTTGAAAAGTCTGGTGCTACATGAATCACAAGAAGAGGCTTTCTGGACAAAGCTCCTGACATTTCACACTTCCTCTGACAGAGAGCATACACTCTGCACGCTCACGGCCAACTTGATTAACTGAGTAAATAGATGGTATGGCATTTAGCTTCAGAGGCAGAGCCAACTGTACAGAGAGGTGTCAAACTCATTCTGTGTAGAGTGTAAGCAATCTCATTCGATCCGCCACACAATGCATAACTTAACTGATTATGCATAACTGATTAATTTTTCTTTGAAGTGTGAGTTAAATACAGCAGCCGTACTTATTCCCCAGTAGCTGTGCCCATTCTGAGATTTAAACCTGCATCTCTATGGTAACCATACCAGGTTTAACTATAATAACTCTGTGTGGTAAATAAATTGTGGTGAATTTGAAATATAAATCTTTAATTCAGCACTTTATAAATGCAGTTCTTGACATCTTCTAGGTTGCCTTTTGAAGACAAATAAATTTCATGTCAGTGCTCACAGAAAGTCTTGAGGCACTTACTAAATATTGTAAAAAATGTTGCAGATTTATTGGTTTCATAACAAAAGTCCATTGACAATCAACGTCTAACATATCTTCACGTCACCCACACAGATATTTTCTAATTATTATCATACTATGTTTTTTTGACTGACTCATTCAGTTCTGTTCTTGCCATTTGCTATTAATTGCAATTGTAGTCATTGGCTCCCAAGGGGATACTAAACACAAATGTTTGGTGCTTTATGTAATTTCAAAGGTGTTACTAATTAAAAAGCACCCGATGAGATTGCTGGTCAATGTACTTTTTTTTTTTAGCTCAGAACAGCTCTTTTAGAACTGTAATTTGGGTTTTGATTTATTACTTCTTGAAATTAATATTTTATTTAAAAATACTGGTTGTTTTTAATGTGATATATTTTTGTAAACAAATGATGTAATGATTTTTGATATAAGGGCAATATGCTTGGGAATATGTTTACTGAATTAAGCAATCATCCCTATTTCCTGTGAGTACAGTATCTTTGTAATTACAGTGATGGTTCTTAGTTATTTATTCATTAGTGGTGTATTAACCAGATGCTTTTATACAACACAACTGACACTACAGGGTAAGATTACAATTTGCACCTGGTCCTGCAGTATGAACCCATGATCTCTGCATGTTAGCGCAATGCTCTGCTTATCGAACTACACTAGATGGTGCACTATAAGCAGGCTTTGGGAGGAACAAAATACAAGTAACTGCTTTACGTGTTCTGGATATAAAAAATAAGTAACTGTATTCCATTACAGTTACTGAGAAAAGGAAACGTAATCAGATTACAGTTACTTTTGTAATAAATCAGGATTACTTCTAGAAGGATGGTTTTCTGATGTGTTTATAAAGAATGTGAATGTTACAACCCCTAGCTCTGCCGTCTAGGGAGACTGGGAGGTAACATAAAGAAAAGAGTTACCGGGATACATGAATCGAATGGATTTGGGGAAAATAAAAAAGAAAAAAGCAGTCAGGCAGTATTTGCAGGTGATATATTTTACATACTGAGACGCTGTTTACCAACTACATACACATGCAGTAATCAGAGTGACCATCAATGCTGCTACAGCCCCACAATAGCCCTGCTCTTTCTTTCTCTGCCTCTCCATCACCACTCCCTGTCTTTAGGATCTGGGCGTCTTTGAATTGACTGCGGCGTTCCCCAATTGGACAACGCAATTCGCTGAGACGGGGCTCCGAAGTAGACGGAGGACGGCCCCACTGAGTCCCTGGCATAGCCACCTGCAGCAGGGAAAGTTGGATGGGGGGGGAGTACGACAAGGAAAGGAAAACACGTAAACGTGCAGTACCGTGTAACACCCCCACCCACAAGAACAAGTTCATCAGCTAAATGAGTTAATCGAGACTTTATAACCAGCGGGACAAAGCATCTGCTGAAACATTCTCACCACCCTTCTTATAACGGATATCAGTGATATGGTTTTACATCAGTGACCAATGCATCAGACGCTGACTGTAGTTTTGCATACAGAACAATAGGATTGTGGTCAGTATACACCACTATAGGCAGTATGCTAGAGCCTTTGTAGACTTCAAAGTGGTGTAACGTTAATAAAAGTGCTAAATATTCCTTCTCAGTTGTGGAATAGCTGATGTTTATCATATTTGAATAGTAGCAGTTTCACATACTCAAAGGACTCCTGACACTATGCTGTCCACACAAAAGCACTCAGAGGAGTGACCACAGTCAAGAAGCTGCAGCAGAAAGGCCGATAATATCCGGCCATTCCTAGGAAGTGTCGTGCCTGTCGTCTCGTGTCGTCTTTGGCTTCCATTAGTCGTACTTGACTTTAGCCAACAACCTCTCCCAAACCAGTTATAGTGACTTCCCCGAACTCACACTTAACCAGTTTTCTGTGTAAACAGTATCTCTCATGAGATGTGTTGCTGTACCTCTTGTAATCAATACATCCTACCTGCAACATAAGTCCCTCCTACCTGTGGAGTAAGTCCCGCCTAGCTGCAACATAAGTCCCTCCTACCTGTGGCGTAAGTCCCTCCTACCTGTGGAGTAAGTCCTGCCTACCTGCAACATAAGTCCCTCCTACCTGTGGAGTAAGTCCCTCCTACCTGTGGAGTAAGTCCCGCCTACCTGCAGCATAAGTCCCTCCTACTTTTGCCAGACTGCAGACATAGACTTCTCGATCGCTCCGCTCTTTTTTTCCTGATTATTATTTGTCTTACCTTCTGACTAATGTTTTTCTTATTTTTCTTCTTCTTGACAATAAAATAAAAATTAACTTCTGGTTTCCATTCTTAGGCTCCAAGTCAGATTGTAATTTAGGAATGAGAAGGGCCTCTTTTAATACATTTCCTATTTTTAATATTTTTGGCGGAGTCAGTGTGGCTCTTGCTTTGGGGTGAGAGATCAGAAAATACTCTGGCTTGCCTTTGGAAACTCACTGCTCTGGGACAAGGCCCAACAACACCATTTCTGCTCCCCTGACAGCTTGAATCAATTTGCTTCACAATAAATAAGCTTAAATTCTGACTATGGTGGCATACACTGACGGAATTTCCACACACATAAGTTTGATATAGCACCAGCTTTCTTTTATTCCTCCAACGTATGTCATGTCTGGTAATTGTTTATGAAAAACGATTTAGATGTCACAAGTTCAGCAGTGAGTGTCTTATTTCGAAATGAGGGCAGGTGTCATCATTCTAATAAAAAGCACATGACTGATGGAAAAACTGGGAGTGCTTCATTACAGACTCATTTAGCTCTTGATCTTCAAAAGATAAATTGAGACAGATTGGTAGCACAAACATTTTTGCTTCTGTCTTGATCAGCTAATAATATCTCACAGATGGAACCTTTTAATCTTTCCCAATACTGGGTCGGACTCGATCTCAATCCATCTCTTAGGTCTTCTTCTATTTGAACAATATTCCAGGCAGACACTTGACCAAAAAAAGACTAAATTCATTTCAAAGACTGTAATTGGCAATTAGGCGGAAAGGCGTGTTCATTTCATGTCTACGGTATTGACTAGACATGTAAGTAGATATTTCCTTTTTAATCTAAAGTAATCGCTGACATATTTTAATGATCTTTCTTATAGGTCATGCCTGTCGCTTGAGTGACAGGCTGTAAGTTGTAGGTTGGTAATTAACACAATAGGAAGAACAAGGCCTTAGTTCATGGCTGCTTCTCAGAGACGCCAGAGGTCTACAATTTTCAGGTATGGAGATACATCATAACCCTGAATAAAAGAGGTATGGTGTACCATATCAGACACTGGTGGAGGTACGTAGTGCTGCTATGGGAGAATGAAGCTGAGCGGATTGCACATTTTGCTCACATCTTCCAGCTCACTAGTTTAAATCCCACCTCTATTCTGTGTGTGGGGGGTGGGGGGTGTTATGTATACATCGTGAGGGAACGAATGTCTGCACAATGTGATAAAAACCTGTTATTTTGACATTGTGGGGACCATTTTTCCAGTCCACACAAGGGGAAACTAAACATGTCAGAAGTCTTGTACTGTATTTAGTTTGGTTACTTATGGTTAAGGTTAGGGCTGGGTAGGGGTTAAGGGTGTCATGTTGGGATTAGAGGTTTCCCCATAGGAATGGGTGGAGAGTCCCCACAAAGATATAATTACAAACCTGTGTGTGTGTGTGTGTGTGTGTGTGATTGTGCAATATTTGCATGTTATCCTTGTCTCATTGGGTTTACAAGGGTGCCTAAGGGAGTATAGCATCCTCAAATTAAAAATTTGCACCCTTAGGTGGAAGGCAATCAGTGCATGACTGCAGCATGCTTGTGGGGATTATGCATCCTCCCTAATTTCAGATGTATCCTCAGTGATTGTGGTCTGGACCCGGCACTGTTAAGGCCTTCGGACACCAAGACTGAAATTTTCATATGTGTTTTTAATCCGTCATCCGATAAAAATCATTACACACCTTGCACACTGAGTCCAGGGCATTTTATTATTCTATAATTGCGAAAAAATCGCAATACAATACTGGGCCTAGTTCTTCTGTTAGGAGGACCAGATGTATTTGACCTTACTGTCCTGCAAATGGCATTAAGAAGCTAAAGAAAACCGATAAGTTGCTTATTCATACAATGCTTTGCCGTTACATTTTACAGTTTTTACAAACATGTAACTCACCCTTTTTCCTTGTTTATACCGTCTTGCTTCCACAAGCTTGAGAATTTTTTTTTCTGTCGTTTACTTCGCTTCTCACCATCTGACGTGACTCAACCACCTGGTGCACCTGCCTTAAGGGTCCATTGAAAAATGCCCTCATGTTTGTGTTTCACCTCTTCCCAGCGCACAAAACTTTAGCCCACATAAATAAATGTAAATGGTAACAATAATAATACATTTATTTTAGATTCATCCAAGCCCTAAAAGTCATCAAGAGCAGAGAGAGATTCAGCAGCTGAATTATCCTGATCATTTCAAAGTGTGTTTCAGTTTCATAGACTGATAACAATACTGGAACCACTTAGCAGACAGGGACACAGACATACACAAACATCATAAGTTTAATAGTCAATCTAGGTGATTAACAGATATTCAAAGCACAGAATCAAAACTCTGTACTGTAACAGATACTGTTAATGATCAGTATCTTTTGACGGATACAAAAAAAAAAACCCATAGAAAACCAAATCTGTTCAGAACACTTTACTAATAGACAAAAGTTTCAGAGTAGGTATGGAAAGGTATGAGCCGCTGCTTTACTCCAGGTTGCCTGCCGATTGGAAGGAGCGTCGGCACTGGCCTGTCATCCCCCCCCGCTCCCCGGTTGTGTCTCATTTTATGATTTGGACAGTACGACTCGGCACTTAGCCATCGCTCCGATTTGAATCTCCCTGCTGGCACCTGGAGGATGGGCTCCCCCTTTGAGTCTGGTTAGGGTTAGGGCTTCCTCTGCTGCCCCCTGGAGGACGGGGTCCCCCTTTGAGTCTGGTTAGGGTTAGGGCTTCCTCTGCTGCCCCCTGGAGGACGGGCTCCCCCTTTGAGTCTGGTTAGGGTTAGGGCTTCCTCTGCTGCCCCCTGGAGGATGGGCTCCCCCTTTGAGTCTGGTCCCTCCCAAGGTTTCTTCCTTCTAGGGAGTTTCTCTTTGTCACTGTCGGCCTATGGCTTACTCACTGGGGGCTTTGGGTGGGGATGCTATAAAGCGCTTTGAGATGATGTAATGTTGTGATAATGCACTATGCAAAAATTAATTTGTTTGTTTGAAATGTGATTAACACAATGTGAAGTATTTATTCTTAAATGTACGACAATTTCGGATATAAAATACGGACTTGGTGCAATGGCCTTTACGCCTGCAGTCCAAAGACATGTGGTTGGGCTCACTGACAGTTTTCAGTTGACCATTGTGTGTGAGAGCTTGAGTTTATTTGCCTTAAAATGGACTGACATCCCATCCTGGGTGTACCCCTAACTGGGACCCGCCAGTGACCCTGAAACAGGAAAAAAATCCTTTGGAAGATGAATGACGCTAAAATAACTGGGGGGGAAAAAATCCTCAAAACCTTCTTATACACCTGGACTTCCTGGAAAATGGCATACAAGTTCTCTGTCTCATCCATCCATCTCTTTTCTATACCCAGTTGTTCTATGTGGGGGTCACAGAGGTCTGGAGCTTATCCCAGAAACTAGAGGCACAAGGCAGGGAATAACCCAGGATGGGTCACCAACACCATTTACACTTAGAGACGATTTAGCAACTCTGATTTATGTTTAGTACGTTTGTGAACTATGGACAGAACTGGAAAAGCCAGAGAAAACCCACATCTGCATTGGGAGAACATGGAAACTGTACACACATGGCGTGAGGGTAGGTGGTGAAGCAACAGTGCTGACCAAAGCGCCACCCCTCTGAATTCTGTGCCACCAGAGAATGGAAAGAAAACAAGTATCACCTCGTTAGAATGTACCAAAATATACTCAGAAACACCAATTTAGGATACACCAGCATGGAGATTCTCCTGTGATTACAGGATCCTGCAATGGACCCTCATTCCCTTAGGAGTATTTGGTAATAGACGAATCTTTGGATGTCTCTGTTTCCTGACAGACAGCAAGGAGTGTGGCGGGAGCAGGACAGACTCCAGCTGGTTATCGTCTTCCTGCACGTCTGGGGAGCGTTTTAATGTCACTCTGGTTAAAAGGACTTCTCGACTCCACCGCCTGCAGCAGGGGCTGAGTAAACAGTGGTTCCGGACAGATAGCCAGCAAGACCTCTCGTCTCGTCCATCCAAAGATGTGGTCCCAAGCTGGAGGGGCACTTCGGCAGCCCCGTCGAATCTGGGAGGTCGCTGGAAGCGGCAGAGACGGGATCGACGGGACAGCGAGAGGCTTTTGCCATCCCCTGTTTAAACAGCTGGCACAGCGTGCTTGACATTGTTCATTACTGCTATAAACCACCATTGTTTATTGGGAGGCAGATTAATGTGCAACATTTTTTTGTTCATTGTAAAACACGAGTAAGATATTTAAAAATAACTGACAAAGGAAAATATACTTTTAAAAACACCCTGGAATCGTATATATTTTAGTAAAAGCTTGTTTAATTACAATTAAATCTGTTCCATGCACGTCATGTCTCTGCAGTAAAAAAATGATTCATTGAAAAACTGTAAAAAAAAAAAAAAAAAAGCAAAAAGGGTTATAGCCAAATATATTGTGCCATTTGTGTACTTCCCAGCTGAAAAAAGGCATCGATTCCCTTTGTAAAATATTCTCTGAGAAGCATCATGAAAGTGCTTGTTTATTAGCACAGACAGCGCATGCATTTCTAATGTTGCCTTTCCCTGACTTCCTGTTCCACTTACCGTTGGTACTGCTGTTCTATGACCTGGCTACACAGCTGTCCTCTTGTTTTATTATTGAACAGGCTCCCCTCTCCTCTCAGTTTCCAGTTGTCGACACCGGAGCGACCTCTATGCAGTGAGTTTATCAAAAAGGTGTCGGGGCGCAAAACTGCTGCTGGTTAAACCAGGTAGATAAGAGCAGCAGAAATACATCTTTGTACAATATAAAAATAGCATTTCAGAGGTATCCTTTCGAAAACAAGGCATTCCCTCTAAAAGGGGCTATTTCGTGGTAGAGAATATCATTCTCAAAGAAAAAAAAATATATGACGTTTGGACAAAGAATTTCTTATCGTGAAATTAGACATCTTTCCTATACATCTATAAATGATATATCAGATGACCAATAATTTCCTTCCGACGTCTTTATGAGTCCACACGTTATTGTTTCATACTGTATGAGCACCACTGTGTGGTTCACTGCTGGCGTAAATCAGTTCTTGTTAACGGGAGTTCTGTTCTAACCGAATGTGGTGATGATATATAGAAAGTGATGGACGATAGATAGAAACCATTTTCAAATATTCTCTATCACCATTTATGCCTATTATGGGATGTATGTAATGCATCATAGGCAGAATAAGGTTCTGGACATATTTTGCATTCAGCCAACTCCCCACACTGTCAGTTTGATCAGTAAGCAATGCTGGAATTCATTCTGCTGTAATAGTGTTACGACCTGGTCTAGGATAGGCACAACATACAAAAATAAGAGCAGCAAGACCAAAACTGCTGTTGCTTAGTATTTTTATTCTCACTCCGTAAAGTGACTTCAGACATTGACCAAGCCCAAAATATAAACAAAATTCAACTATGCACTAAGTTAACTAACCTAAACCGAAATTAAATACATTTCCACTAACACTTTGCATAAAGCGCTCATCATAATGCATTATAGATACTTTCATAATGCATAATAATACATTCATGAAGTATTATAAACATAGCCATAAAAAGGCATAACACATTAAAGACATGTGTATTATGCATTATAAATGCTTTACGAAGCTCTCATTTATAATGCACTATAAATACCTTCATAATGCATTTTAATGGTCAGCATAATGTTTCCTTTCCAATCTCCCTAACTAACCCAAAACAATGAGAAGTCAAAAATAAACATAAATAATACCGACTTCCTACTAACCACGGAGACGGTTGCACACAAATATGTACAAATGACATAAAAGCAGGAAAGTAGGGTTGGAGAGTCCCTTATAGAAGTGATCAGCACACAGCATTTCAAACGGGGAAAAGCAAGGGCAACAGTTACTCTTTCCAAGGATGTAAACTGACTAAATATGCAGCCACCCAACCCCAAATCAGGAGGTGGGAGCATTGCGTGTAAGAGCAGTGATCTTCCAGAGGTAAGCAAAACCATTGTGGGCAGGACCTGAAGAAGGAGAAGAGAAGACAGCAGGCCCATCACTGACAGGCACACGAATGACACAACATAAGCACTGTGCATTTCTCATCTTGTAAGATTAGCTTTCCAACTGCATTTCAAAATGCATTTTGTGATGCAAATGATTGCTCAAGTTGTAAATGGAATCAACAAAACAAGACCACGCCTTGAAAATTATACATTGTTATACTGTACATAATGCAACTTTGGGTGGTCAAGGCTATTTTTTGCATAAATATATAGTATTATTGTTGCTGTGTTACATTACTTTCTAGCAAACTCTCTTACATGCAATAAATTACATCGTCTTTTACATTCCATTTTTTATTCATGTGTTCAGTATTCCCATTTTTAGACCCAATCATACATTTGGATACTTCAGGTCAATGGTACAATGGCACAGCTTCTGCCAAGATCTGAAGCATCAGCATCCAGGTGGCGTGCTGAATCTCCCGAACAAACACAGGGCGTAGGCCAATTGTTAGTAATGCTCATCATGCAGATCCAAAACGATCCATAGTGACATAGTGATGGCCTTATTAAAAAAAATAATAATAATGAAAAATGACCTAAAACATTATTTGCCATTTGCACAGTTACAGTATTTTTTCCACATCCTATCTTGCTTTCCTTCTTTAAGACACACACACACACACACACACACACACACACACACACACACACACATATATTTAGAGAAGAAAGTAAAGCGTGGGGTCTGAGCATTGGGTCAGGCGTCCAGCCAGCACCCCTAGAGCATTTTCTGGGGGGGTTAGGGACCTTGCTAAAGGGCCCAGTGGAGATTTGAAGCAGCAACCTTCCAAGAACAGGCACAGAAACCCAACTCACTGAGCCAGACACTGCTTTTTAATTAAATCACCTGTTTATTTGTTATTTTGTTTGTTCATTTGTTTGTTTTTAAATAGTTAAATTGCTGTTAGGGAACAAGCAAGGCTTTTTTTTTAATGTTGAAACCAGAGTCAGAGGCTTACCGTTTCTGGGACTGTCACAGCACATGCAGCAGTCCATTCATCAAGCACGCGGTAAAGGACGACTTGTCAGAGCATATCAAGCCCCTTTACTGCTCAGACGTCCATCGCCTGCGGTTTGTGCGCCCCTGAATCCACAAACAACCTCTGCTTGTCCGTCACTCTCGCCTCTTCCTCGTTCTGCACCGAGCCCGTCTCTCGCCGTCATGCTGGCTCTGATAGCTAAACGCTGTGCATCCATAATAAGATGATCGTTGGGAAGAAAATGGCACGTTTTTGCTCTAAGTTACATCCAGCAACGGCATACGTATTAACGCCTGCACATTATCTACGTTTTTGTCAAATTTCTGTATTATTTGTCAAGTGCATAATTAATAATTTTCAGAAATCTCTTTAATTATTTTTCTTTTGTTCCTTAATATATTTGCAGGATAAAAAGGCAGCAGCTGCATAAGGGGATGTTTTACTTGGATTGTGAATTTATATATAAAAATTGGGTTAAAGGGATAGACTGGATTATACAAGATTGGAGTTTCAGTTCGATATTAACAAGGTGACAGGGAGAAAATGAACATGTGAATACATGAGAGCTTTCTTTGCTGGAAATGGAAACTAAAATTAAGATTTATCTGATCTGGTGGCGGCTGCCGCATTGCCATCTGGAGCAGATCTAGGTGGCGGATCAGAGTGAGTTTCCCCGCGCGCCTCCCTGATAAAGATGGACTGCAGCCTTGGCTTACAGAAGGCAGCTCCGAGACCCACTATGGACACGCTGCTGAATGACGGTGCGGAGAAAGACACTGGAAAAGCTGAGGATGGAAGGCTAAAGGTATATGAGCCAGACGAGAAAACAGCTAGGGTTTGATTTGCAAAAGTTGGATGAACAAAACAAAGATATTTCAATCATCCGTATTCAGCAGACAATGGTATTGTTAATATGTGAAACCGAATAGTGTTAAAAGAATATTTTACGATTGCAGCTGATGCATGTGCATATTTATTCCATAAATACTGCATAACTATACTGAAGCGGCATCACATTATTAATCCGCTGAAGAATGGAATGGAACCGAGGGAAGTTCACAGTTCAAATTACGATATAAGAATGTTAAATATTCAGGCTAAAATAGAGCATATGACACCTGTCCTTGAGTTCATTCGTTATAATTGGAGGAGCAAAATATTCAGTTTCAAATAGTGGAAAAAGCAAAGGACACTTGTTTCAATTAATCACATTACAAGTGGTAATTATAAATGGGCATATACAAATTAGAGGGCAGCCTGCATAATTAGCCTCCCCTGATTGTGGTTCATCATTATCTCCATTGCCAAATAATGCAGACATCAGTGTCATCAGTGTCCAGGCTGGATTTAGAAACTCTTTGACTTGTTATTTCTAAAAATGCAGCCCTAAAATAATTTACTTAAACTATGAAAATTTAGGTCAGTATCACTATCATTCTGAAAAGGCCAGAAAAAGTAAAATTGTATCTATTCAGAGGGTGTAGTGTTGTGTCGTGAATGTAAAATACACAAAGTATCACTGTAGGATTTGCAGGTTCTTTTTATAGTTGTTATGCAGTAGTCTGTTCCATTGCGACTTTATAATATACAGTCGTACCTCAGAACTCGAATTTAATCCATTCAGAACTCCGGATCGAATCCAAAAAAGTTGGAGTTGTGATCGAATTTTCCCTATAAGAAATAATGGAAAACCAATTAATTGAACCGGATAAAACAAGAAGAGCATATACTGTACTAAACACATCTAAGCACATTTATCAAAACAGTAATTTGTAA
>JAODLC010000007.1:17905124-17930340 GCA_026781145.1 Hippopotamyrus pictus | reverse complement strand
GTGTATGGGGGGGGGGGGGGTGCAATATTAAATTCATGTTTAATATTATGACCATTTATCAGTTTTTGAAAGTGTAATCAAAGTCCTTCTTGTAGTAGGTATATTGGCTTTACCGAGAGGATATGGAACGGCGCCAAGAACACCTTCACAGTCGGAACAAGGTCACAATCAGTGCAAAGCCAGAGCAAGTTCATTTATGAGACTGCTGCTTAAGGCTTTTCTCTTGCTTCTAGGGTGACTGTCCTCCACTGTCACTACCAATTATTAGTGCATCCTACTGACATAGCCTGTGAAGGATGCAACTCTTGGCCACTTATAAGAAACATATGCATTCTAAATATAGCATAATGTGTGTGCTAACGAGAGCTGTAATGAAGGGCACTATTATCAGGCACATTTGGTCTATGACGGTTTCTTAATAATTGAGAGGCAGCCTTAAGGTCTGCTAATTTCTTGATAATAACACCATCATGAAGGATTCCACAGACTTGACAATGCTGTTAAAATCCCTGTCATATATTAGTTTGTGCTACACTGTGCTCAGCAGGGCCACTATAATGCATAGGTTTACCTGCGCTGAAACCCAGGGGCCTCCACTAAAACGGGACTCAGCTAACCTTGTCTAACAAAATTTTAAATGTAGATTTGACACCTGTCCTGTACCAAAAAATAAAATGCTGTGTCCCAGACTGAACTAGCACAGGACAGGATTTGTCCCACATTTCCGTGTGTGAAGCAAAGTTCAACTTAATCCGGAACGCATGTCCGGTCCCCCACTAACAATAATATAAATCTTATCATCCACAAACACACCCCCACCCTGCAGTTGACAGCTATACCACTGAAGAAAATAGTAGGGGCCCTGTGACAGCTCAAATGGCCTGGGGGCCGCAGAACATCTTAACATGCCGCTGGTCCTCGGTTATAGTAAAATGTATTGGAAAATGTAATAGGCCATGTAGGGTTTGCAATATATATCCCGCGACTCTGTCAACAGTGATCCATCAGATCTTTGTAGGACAAATACAGCAGATGGCCAAACAAACACAGAGGAAGAGGGAGATGAATCTGTAGAAAAAAAAATTGATCCGTTTGAAAATATGGTTTCCCTTCAGATAAATCCATGAAATCTGGACAAGCCTAATCTGTCTCGTTCACATCGTTGGGTTTTTAAATCACCTCTGAAAGGTGCCCATTTCCTCTCTCATTAAGATCAGAAATATTAAAACTCTGAGCCAGTTGTCAGTGCAGGTACAGTACTCCAGTCTGGAACAGCTTGATTTACCATAATCTGCGCTCGCCTAAACCACAATTAGCGTATTCTGCTTTGTAATTGTACCACAGATTAGCATTTATTTTCTCTGACAGAAGAACTGCAAATGGCCTAATGCGTAGAAAAAAAAAACACTACCCACTTTTGATTGATGTACGACATAACAGGGGCAACGGTGCATAATTAATGTGCTAACAATGACAGTGCGTAATCACCCCGGGCAACCATTGGGGGGCCCATCAAAGTCAGTGTGGGTTTGTTCCAGTAACTGAGGATGTGCTCAGGACCGTCTGTGTACCAGCGACATATCATGTCAATTGGCGGGGGAAGGTTAGCCAGCCTGCTCTATCTCATGAGGGGTTCCTATTCTAAATCTCCTATTTAACAGTTAAGCAAAACAATGAAGCAGAGCATGGACACCCCCCCTCCCCCCCTACTTAAAATAAAACACTATACCCGAGTGGGGGGGGGGGGGGGTTTCTACAATTCATTTGTGTCAAGTCATAAAAGCCCAATTCAATACATTGCTTCATAAATTAAGGTGTAAGAGAGACTCCCACAAGACAGACAGAATAGTGGCCAAGGGCACAGTCTTGTAAGCAAGATCTTGTGTCAAAGGCAGCCCTTGCGTGCAGCTGAGCAAGGCACTTCAGCTTAATTTGCTTAAAAGTAAAAGACAGAAAAGTAAGCTTTGGACAAAAGCACCAGGTATGATAATGACAGATATCGTCCTTGCAGAATGAATCCTGCAAAGCTTTATCCATGTCATCCACTCAGTGCTGTCCTCTGATCAGTGATCAGTTCCACAAGGTGCACTGAACCTGTCACCATGCGAGCAGCTTTGATGTGTCAGAGAGCCGGTACCGCTCTCCTAAGTGCCACTGCCGGCAGGGCAAGGGCAGGACTCTCAGAAAGACGTGTGATTCATCCATCACCTCTTCGAGGCTGTGGGAGGGGCCTGACACGGTGCCAGTGCCTGTCATGTGATTGGCTCTGCTCCCACGTTCTCATGGCTTGGGGAAAATGGGACAACCAATGAGATTAATAGGCATGGTAGCGTTGGATCTCCAGGAAAGACGTCCCCGATTTGGACCTACAAACAAATAGCATGTCCTTTGCAAATTCTGTGGAAGACGTCAGAAGTTGAGAAGACACAGCAGGGCACGTTAAAAGTGCGTTTCGGATATCAGGAGAGACTATCTGTCACTGCACTCGAGTTAGGGTGTCAAGACCAATCGGGGGAGCAGTTTACGTTTGAGTCACGGTGTTTTGATGTGATTCACGGGGTTATGAAATGACAGCCATATGCCGGGCGTACCGGGGGTCTGCTATCGCATGCGGCCGGCTCAACACCCACCGAGGTTGTCTTTGAGAGAGAAGTTGTGGTTGTTGACGGCTTCCGGTGGGAGGTTGAAGCGGAAGTGTTGCCGGTGGCCCATCTCGTCCTTGTCCACGGCGCTCACTGTCTCAATAAGCTGTGGAGCGCAAATTGGTTATTTCCGACGTTACTGTGCATGGTTATGTAGCTACCGTACATACACCGACACCCACACAGGTGTCCACAACCACAGAAACACACATGGAGTGCTTCTCTTCTGAAGATTTGAAGCCGTTATCTATACATTTGTAAAACAAAAAATCATTTAAAAAAAAAAAAAAAAAAAACATTTCTTTGGATGTTGAAATCTAGACTTATCAATTCTCGACAGTTCAGACAACCAGGATCTCTTTTATTTCCTCTTGTAGTCTATTCATGAGATACACATCTGTTTCCCCTTTTAGTGTTGGCTTTAAAAATCCAAAATTACATCTGTTTTGTAACAGTCATTCTCCTCAGTCTGCATCCTGATGTAATCTAGCTAAAGTTAAAGATGCTGAATGAAACTTACCTTTCCGGCTGGAAAATTTTCACACATAAGGACATCATTCTGGGTGGCAAATTCTGGGGCATTATCATTCACGTCCTTGACCTTGATGTTGACGCGGACTTTGGCATCTTGGTGATGTCCACCTGCACACAACCATGACACAAGGTCAATAAACAATTTTGGCTTCTAAAAGAGTAACCCAAGCAGAAATTTTATCTGACACTCATCACGTCGGGAGAGATTTGAGAATTGCATTACAAATCTGCCAAGAGATTTGACATCTGTAGATATTTCAAAAGAATGTTTTGTGCATGGAACTTAAGATTTGAATTTCATGCAATTCGTTCCAGATGGCACAAATTGAAAGTATTTGAAAAACAAAAATATCAAAATTAGATACCGGCAAAATTAAGTTGCCATTCCAGACAAATGAAACAAGTAGAATCCTGGAGGTTGTTTCTGTTTTTATTGGATAAAGAGATGGTACGCATTAAATTCCAACTCACTTTATTATTTATTTATCTTTATTTAAGCTACACCACAGAAAGAGTGGGGGGGGGGGGGGCAAAGAGAATGTTATGGCAGGAATGAAAGAATTTCCATTACTGGAGAAAGAACTAACCGATTTCTGAGGCACTGACTGAAATATTGTGCCAGGGTTGGGTCTCACGGTCCAGAGGTCTCGTCGTTTTAATGATGCCATCTTCAGGACTGATTGTGAAGAGCTGGTCCAGGTTTGTGTAGGGAGTAATCTGATATCTGGCGAATAAAGGTGGATTTATTTATTGGAGTGGAAAATACAAAGAATATGTATTCATGATGACTTCTACTTTGTAAACATCCTTCAATCTCCTGAAACCGCTTGTCCTGCTCAGGGTTGCAGGGAGTTTGGAGCCTATCCTGGAGACTACAGGCACAAGGCAGGGAACATCCCAGGATGGGGCATCAACCCATCATTCCCTCACTCCTACAGGCAATTTGGCAACTCCAGTTGATCGCAGCATGTTTTTAAACTGGGTGGGGGAATCCGGAGTTCGTGGAGAAAACACCACGATGACACATGAAGCCATAGCGGAGACTGGAACCCAGGTCCCAGAGGTGTGAAGCAATAGTGCTAACCAGCGTGTCACCCTGCCTGCTACACTGCAAACACGCAAAGCCTAAATGTTTTCGTCGGTTTGGATATAGCAAATGATGGCACGTTATTCTGCTTAGGTGAAAACACTTCAGAAGCTTCTGAATCTGAATCCGTAATACGGAGCTGTTGGGCTGTCGTGAGGCTCCCCACCTGACGGGGTTGTTGGCGGTGTCCGTGTCCTTAGCGTGCACCTGCCCCACCACTGTGCCATCGGGGCCGTTCTCCTCCACCTCGAAGGTGTAGCTGGCTGAGCTGAAGAACGGCGGCTCGTCAGCATCCAGCACCGCGACCTTCACCATGGCTGTGTCTTTGTAAGGCCCCCAGGCAATAAAACGGGAGTCCACGTGCGGGTTGGCTGCTTCCACCTTCAGCGTATAGAACGGTTTGGTCTCGAAGTCCACCGACTGCAAGCACAAAAGGTGTCAACGTTAGCCAACCCCATTGCAACATTCCTGCTTCAACTGCAACACAGTTTATAGAGTGTCAGGTTCCACAGACTTTATTATGTGGAATATATGTCGGTAGAAATCAATGAAAATAAAAAAAATAATCCATCCATCCATCCATCCATCCATCCATCTTCGATACTTGCTTGTCCTGTGCAGGGTTGCTGGGGTCTATAGCCTATCCTGGATGCTACAAGCACAAGGCACGGAATAACCCAGGATGGGGCACCAACCGATCGCAAGAAAATTTAAAAAAATAAAGAAAATGTCAAATAAATATAACATTCCTACAATACCCTGCCTTTGAAAGGGCTTGATTCTGATAACTAATGCCATTGTAAGAAATTCTGAATGGTGAGGATTAGGAAGGGTCAACACGTGACTGATAGTTGTTTAGATGATATTTAGAATTAAATACTGGCTGGAATTCAATCCCACTTTACATCTGCTACCATTTACATAAAAATAGGAGACAACCATAAAAAAGATTTTCGTCCGTGTTCCAAGTATGTCATACATCATCAGCTACAAGAAGGTAACACTTTATGTATATAAAATCTTTTTTCAATTTAAAATGGTGAAGGGATATCAAAGATGGGGTGGCATTCAGAGAATTATCTGACTGAATATGCCTGACTGCTTTTGAATATTAATTGCATAAGGTTTTAACCCAAAAATATATCAAAATGCAAGAGAAATGCTATGAAATATGAAAATACGCTACACTTCATTGATTAATCCAGTTAATTCCAGGTAAATATGTGACAGTACCAAGGTGAATTGATAGAGGGCACTGTTGCTAAAGAGATTATCTTTGAAAGCATAATTCCGCTGGGCTTCTTTTCAAGGCTGTCCTTGCCTTATGTAACTAAGATAAATTTAACCTTACAGACAGAGACGTTTTACTGATGTATCACTCCACATACCGAGACTCGATGAACTAACGGCGTTTTAACACTGCGGGAAAGGTGGAGGAATTTATGGTAACAAAAATCTTCAAAAATAACAAGTGCAGAGAACAGATACTCTGCTTGAATAAACTCCCATTTCACCTGTCACCCTGCCCCCCGGTTACCAATTTGAGACTCCGTCTGTCTTGTCACACCTGTCACTCGCAAATGAGAAATTACGAAACCCCGTCTCTCGTGTGTTTTTTCCTGTCGCATTTACCAGCGGAGCCGGCGGTTTTGGAGGTGGACACACGGCGCCTCTTACTCTCAGAGGTCAGCAGTCGCGGCTCACGTCTCCCGACAATGCCGGGCTCCCTCCTCCGATCCTTTATCGCGGCACCTAATAACCGACTGACTGAAAGTAATCAACAGCAGATAATATCCACAATAATGCTGGGGCCGCCTCTTAATATTCCGAGGGGCACCGGCTGCCTCCAGTTGAAACAGAATACTTGATTAAAACCCCAGCGATTCCGTCAGTAACTTCGACTTTAATTTTCAACATGCTTTGAAGAGCAAAAGGTGATGATTTCCCGAGAGCTGGATCACGGAGGTATTATGTTATTGAGCGGGGCTGCCTGGCATCAAAGTCATTGTTGCACGCTTGTGCTGTTATCTGTGTCTCCCTCTCTTCACCACCACCTACTGCCAACGTAGCTTACAATCTGAGGTAGACTCACCACTGACAATTAGCCACCCTCCAAACATATATTCTCTCCTAGCCAGATACTCCGACCACCCAGCTTTTTGCAGTTGATTATGACTAATATACCTCTGAAGTTATTCGATTGGCGGATCCCCCAAAGACCCATAAGAACTTATATTTTGGCAGTTATTGCCTGTATTTACAAAAAGCATCTCCCTGCCTGTATTAAAGCTTAAAAACACAGAAAAATGCAGTGACACTCCAAGTAATCAATAGAAGCTGGTTAGTTAGTAGTTATTAGATGCTGGATGGAGATGGCAAATGGAAATATGTAGGATCGTTGGATTACGGCTCTAAGTCTACGCACATACGCCTCCCAGGCCGTGAACCTGGAGGCCTGTACACCATCGCAGCCATCTCCAGGTAGCCCTGCTCCAATTTACCCAGGGGTAGTCGTTCTGCCACAAGGTGTTAGGCTAACTCCGGCAGGTGTTTTAGCATCTGGGTAATCCTGGTCCCCTGGGGGGAGGGGGGGCGCTTGACTCTCTGGAGTCCGGCCAGGAATCCGAAATCCGTCAAAAAGAATTCTCTCACCGAGCGAGCCAGCCATGAAAGTCGAGGCTCGTCCGAAACATAATGAGGAAGCACGGTACTGTCATTGCGTTCACGGGGCGGAACCGAACGAATGCAATCCCCCCCCCAACCCCCCAGAGTCTGCCCTCTGCTACATGCATTAGCACACGTATACCTACATGGAGCCATACTCACGCATGCTCGGACACACACACACACACACACACACACACACACACCCATGTGGTCGCCTCCCCATTCTTCCCAGACTGAAGAGCCAGCCTGTGGATGAATAATCTTTCACAGCTCTGCTCCGTGATGCCGGCACTCCCACACACGCTCTCTCACACAGAGCACACGCACGCACAGCTACACGCTCACATATTTCCATGTGTAACAATGCTTCCATCGCAGCTGCTCTTCTCTGGCCTTGGATAAAGCGATGGCATTTCGAAGAATTTATACAAGTATAGGCCATCTGCCTGCCTTTTTAACATGAGCTTCTCTCTATCCCCAAATCACCAGCAGACCCCACCTTTTTCAGCTTGATGACGCAATCCCGTGTCACGGAGTCAGTGACGATCTCGAAGACGTTCATCCCGTCGCCTTCAATCAGCCGGTATGTCACCAGGCCATTCTCCCCCAAATCGGGGTCCTTCGCCTTCAACCTGCCCACCTCCTCGCCGGGGACTTTGTCCTCTGAGACCGACATGCTGTACACACCTGTGCAGAAGGACGAGATCAATAGCAGATTGAGCCTTTGAGTACATCCACCCTCGCTCGCCGCACACTTCCGATTACTCCTGGGAATTTTATTCCTCCGGTGACTCGCTAAGTTCTTCTTCACTTTGACAACTGCAGAGCACTGAGATTAAGACTCCAGCCAAACCACTCCTCCCTGAAACTTCAGGGTGTTAAGTGCTCCCTGCCCCTTCAGGAAATACCCTGTCAGCGCTCACCGAATCGCTACTACCATCATTCACCACAACCACCCCTTCAAAATCTGCTAGTATTTCAGAACTCTCCATCCAAATACAGGCTAAAAAACTGGCATAATAATATTCTCAGTCACCCACGAATTAGGATGCAGTACTTTGCTAATTTTGAATTTCTAATTGCAATTATTTACATGATGTTGTATCCGTGTTCCTAGCTGATTAATGTTAATATATTGCAATTTCTGTAGCTTTAGCCATGTACATGAATCAGGATGTCTGTTAAGAAAATGTGAATGTAACTGAGCTGTGAGGCCGTGCATTATGGGAAAGCTCAGTCCCCAAGGACAGCCAATGACAATAGAGTCGAGTGCCCATAACTTAGGTGTTTTACGGGAGTCTCACTTTGCCCCTCATCTGGTCAAACTATCAGTGTTTCCCAAGGCTCAAGCTTCAGCCATATTTAAAAATACCGCAAGCACAAGAAACAAGTTTACGTCAACGAGACTGTAAAAGACGTGAAAACCAGTAACAGAATATAGTGTTCCTCTGGTTTATTATGTTGATGAATCATGAAGATTTTTTTGGATGGAGTGTGAATGGTAGCAGTGAAAATATAGCGCTTATTCTAGTTTGATCTCAGTCTTTGAAAAAAAAAAAATATAAAACGGAGCAGACTTTGGCCTAAAGAAGTGGTCTAGTTTTTAACTATGCAATTGAAATCAGGGTCAAATCTTACTGAAGGGAGGGTGGGATTCTTGCTTTTGACTGGAAGCTGAATCCTCTCTGAGACATAAATAAGTTGTCTTTGCTTTCGCTCAGACATACACAGAAGGTCCTCCACACTCAATCTCAGCTTTGTCTGATATACATGATTGCATGTACTCCCCAAACACACACAAATATCTAAAGGATAAAACATTCCTTTGCTTATATATTCTGCCTCTCAGCTGCTGTTTTCAAAGATGTGTCCATCACACTGGCAAACATAACTGCTTTACACGATCTCAGAGGACTGTCTGGCTTCTGACATGCATCTCCATTAAATGGTTTACTCAAATATGCACTTTGCAGTGAACAAAGCTGAGAAAATAATTCTTTTGTGATGAACTTTGTTGAAGAGAGGAATTGGTATCAATTTACCTGACAGGGCATAAATACTTAGTAGCAGCTCAGTTAACTACTGAAGTACAAATCATGAATAAATATAGTAGCTCCACGATCTGTCACGGTTCATTAATAATGAGCAAACGTGATCAGTATTGCACTTCTGTTATTCATTACTTGTACTACCTTCAGTAGTTCACAAAGGTTTGCAAAATTAACCAATATAGTCGCAAATATAATAAGTGCTTGAGGTAAAAGATGTCATGATTCATTAATAATGAACAAACATGAGATCAGTATGTAACTGAGACTTAGTTTGTCGTTAATTAATACATAATTAATAGCAAACTACTGTAGAATATTAAAATATTTGTGTCCCCTCAAGTAAAGTGTTACCAAGAAATCTATTGTTATGAACCTGGCTGAAGACAGGTTTAGGGTTGTGGGTGCTGGGGGGGCACTCACTCTGAGGGAACTTGGGCGGGTTGTCATTGACATCCGTCAGGGTGATCTTCACTTCCGTCGTCCCTGACAGCCCCCCCATGTGGCCGCCCATGTCCTTGGCCTGGATGACCACGTCGTACTCTTGACGTGCCTCTCTGTCCATGTTGGGGAGGGCTGTCCTGATGATCCCTGTGAAAGCACAGCGGGGTGTGAACACGGCCCAGCATGTGGTCTTACATTAACAGCTTGCAGGTATAAACCAGCCCCAAAGGTTTCTCCTGATCATGCAGCTTACAGCTAGGACTTCATAGACCGTTTGGCTCAGTGACGCAACATCCTAGGCTGTGCCTTCCGAAGGCTTGGATGTCCTACACTATCCCCCTCAGTTCTGTGATATCCAAGGCTATACACCTTGTTCTTAGGTTATCGAAGGCTACGTGACTCGATTCTGGGCTCTAGATATCGTCGGCTGTGCAGCACAATCCCAGGATGTGATAGCTGGTGCGGCTTAAACTAATATATGCCAGGTGGTGTGACTCAGTACTAGAACAGGAAAGAACACGCGGTGAAATTCGCCCTTCTCAGTGAGGAAAAGAGTCGAACAGTAGCAAGGTACCAAGAAACATGGAAGCCAAGGAAGTCAAGCTGCCAGCAATGCAGCTTAAGCATCTTTCAGGTGGATGATCATAAGCCTGGTGCTCGCTGGCACTTTCGTTAAGCTAGGGTCTTTTTTTTTAAACTCTCCAAGCTAGCTGGCAGTCTGCAGGCCGCATGGGGAATAGTGTAAGGACGGCGATATTTAACCGAGCTTTATGCCAAAACGTAACCGCGGCCAAAACACATTAGAGCCGCGGGGCTTGGATGCTGCCCAGCGTAAAATCCAGCCCTGGGTTTTGGTCGTAGGATTTCATCGAGACTCGACTCCTCTGGTACAAAGTTTAATTCATTCGGTGCATGCCACTTACACTTTACTCAGAAAGGATCCAAGCAAAATAAAAAAAAAAAACAGCAATCCACCACCGCATCATAATAAGAAGTATAAAACTGCATTTGAGGGAAAATTAGGAAATTTAGATAAAGCTAATCTAAATTTGAAATCATATCATTAATGTGCAGTTTGTTTAAATTGTGCATATCGCACGCCGTGTCTTAATTCGGCAATGCATGCAAAACGCAGTATTTTCCTGTAATAACAGGATGGAATTTCAACTGCTTAATAACAGTAGTGTGACCTCATATGTTTCCATTGGCTGTCTGGCGGCCATTTTTTTCCCCCAGTTCTTTGTTGGACATACCTGTCTGGGGTTCCACTGAGAAGTATGGCTGGCCCTGGAGAATACTGTACACCAGCCTGGCACTATTCCCATAGGTGGGGTCGTCAGCATCCGTGGCAGTCACTTGCATCACCGACGTGCCTGGGAGGGGAGGGCCGGCAGATGTGATGCAAGTCTGGTGGGTGGCTAAGAACAGCCAGCAAGTTCTTCCAACTGGATCTCAGTCAGGCTACGCGGAGCACGGCTGAACCGGAATCAAACTAATGTTTGCTGTTGATTATGAGCAAATCCACTGCATCTGACACTGGATTACAAGCTGTGAGGAGCAGCTGACATTTGATCGGAGCCAAAGTGTCGGACTGTTCCAACACCCTGCCTCATATTTTTTTGTCTGGATTTCACAGGGTTGGTCAGAAACCAGAGGCATTAAACCTCTGCCTTTAGTCCCCGGACGTGGCCGGACAGCAGGTGGTGATATTAGCTGTTAGATATTAGCGGCCGCTACCTCTAGCATGCGACATCAAGTTTATTGCCTGTCCATCAACAACAGGGCTGAGGGAGGAAAAACTAATCCCCCAAGTCCGACGATCTCAAATCAATTTTCAATGACGTGAACATGGCCAGAGGATGTAAGTACATTTCGGAATTGGCCGGGCTTGGTATCCTGTCCCGGGTTCCCCGCAGCATCATTTACATTGTCACATGGTGGGAATGGTGGGGTAACAGATCGTTACTCTGCGACAACCACGCATTAACGATGATGTATGGCTGGGGTTTGGAAGTGTGCAACCCACAGCCGTGCATGGCATCGAGGTCCTGCGTAAGGCAGGCTAAACCGGGCTAAAGTGTCGCCTGGTAACCGAGTAGCAATATTAACAGCATAACGATCGCTTGATTTAAGCGGCTGGGGTGCAGTAAACGAGATGGCGCTTCTTCTAGCATGGCATGGGAAGAGAGAGAGATGGAGAGAGTAATGCGGAGGTCAAGGGCCACACGTTGGAGATGGAAAAAGACAAGCACTCACCCACATTGGACATCTCGGGTACACTGGCATAGTAGGGGCCATGCAAGAATTCAGGCGGGTTGTCGTTGATGTCCTGCACCTTGACGATGAACTCGGAAGGTGGCTCCAAGGGCTTGTTGGTGTCACGGGCCACCGCTTGGGCTGTCAGCGTGTACTGGGCCTGCTCCTCCCGGTCCAGTGTTTTCGTGGCATGAATGTTCCCAGTCTTGTCATCGATGACGAAAATGGTGCCGGCCCCGTCACCTGAGAGAATGTACTTGATGGTGCCGTCTCCTGAGTCTACGTCCGAATGGAGCTGACGAGGGGGAATACGTTATAATGATGCCAAGTGCCACTGGACGGGCGCCATATTATTGTAATCAGTCACTTTACACAAGTAGCCATGAATGAGACAACTATGTCTAAACTGAACTGTTACGCCTGAGCCTAAGAGATAGCGCTCAGAAGAATGCTTTGCCCTGAAATTGCAAAACACTCATTATTTTTCAGAGAAAACTGAAACTACTTAGAGTCAACATATATCTATTATTTAAGTCAATATTTATTTAGAGATTAAAGTTTCCTGGAGCACTGATTATTTTCAGTAAGACAGCATCAGAAATATGTAATGACTGAGGTGGTCTAAAATCTCTATGTCAGCAGGTGGCATTATTTTTTAATGCTCTGCTTATTATTGTTTATTGATTAATGTCGAAAACTGCCTGGGAACCTGTTAAATGCAATAAAACTGTGAGGACCCTTGACCCTAGACTGTTCTTTCCAATAACTGATGGGCACCTGCTGTGTCCAGGAGGAACGGAGAAGGCATATTTAGACAGGCATTGGAAATCGTTACTTCTTGGACCCATAAATCATTCCTTGCCCAAATGCCAGGATTTTTAGGGGCTGCTCCATTATTAAAAAGGAAATCCATTTCATGGCCTTTCATCAACTGGGGCACTGGTTTCACTATAGAGCAAATGTGGGATTTTGCAAAGGTCCTACAAGTGATGAAGACCCCAGGGGACTCTGTGCAGCAGTTACCTCAGAAAACACAATGTTTAAGGAACCCAGGAATAGTGCTTACCCGGCCCACCAACACTGGATCAGGTCCCGTGTATTCCTCGATGACAAAGAACTGATTCCAAACCCAGCCCCTCTTGGAGCGGTGAAGGACCTGTCCTTCTTTACCCCTCTCCCGGTGTCTGTGCAATGAAAGCCGCCTCCCGTGACCGTGCCCCGGCGGCATGGAGGCGTGGCTACAAAGAGCCACGCCCAGGAAAATCAAAAACACCCACAGGCCCAGCGTCTCCCGCATCCTGCCGCCGCTCTGCTTCGCCGGCCTTCCTGCGCCTTCCTGTTCGGAGATCGCGCCGCTATCTGATGTTCCGGGGAGGGCGGGGGAAGGGGGTGCCGGAGAGGAAGCGTTCCAAAGATTGTCCCGACGTTCGCTCGGAAGCCAACTCTGACCTCAGTCGCAGATTCCACCGCGTGCGCTGTGGATCATCTCCCCTGCGCTCTCCTCCTGGTGCACGTTCTGAAACACAGGGGGAGCAGGCAGAGGAACGCGTAGTTAGTCACAGGGGACGTTAACAAGCACATGCGCTACTGAAAATATGTCAGCTCCAGCCGTAGTTCTTATTTTAATTAATTGACTTCATAGATTCCAAACATATTAATTTATTTCATGCTCATATGTGCCATACTAATTAACTGAAGGAGGTTAAAAGTTCACTTTCCTAATAATTAATTACGTTGACTATCACAAAATTTAGGCTAAATGGACTAGTCTATGTAATACTTTTTCCATGTTTCATTCAGATGGACAGTGTAACACGCCTAATCTCATCCCCTGACGATTTTCACAAGGCATCCTGCTTAATTCTACTCAAACTCAGTTTCTGAATTTCTAATTTAGTATTATCTCAACATCTCAATAGCCTTTTAAAAAAAATTATTGCTACTTCTGGTGTTATAAATATTATTACAGGTAGCAGTGTTCAATATTGCTATTCTGGGGCCTGTAAAATATCCTTTGTTACATTGTAAGTTTCTTCCCCTCGTTAAACAATGTGGAGTAACACGTCGCACAATTACTCTAAGACGAGGGCGGCCAGTCTTATCCGCAAAGGGCCGGTGTGTATGCAGGTTTTTGCGTAACCTTTAGGTCAGCTGTTCAAACCCAGGTGTGAGGACTCTTCTGCCAATCAGTCCTCTAATTAGTAATCTAATTAGGGAGATGTAGTGAAAACCCTGAGACACAATGGCCCTTTCTGGATAAGACTGCCCACCCCTGCTCTAAGAAGATGCAGATCCTGGGAGGGCTCTCATCACTTTCCACTTAACCAACTGATGGGCAGGCCCCCTTAACCAATGAGCCGGCGGCCAGAATTTCTGATCCAATGAGCTGGCAATAACCCGGCCTCCACACCAATAATGGCGTAAGCCTTGCCTTGTACTCTCACAGACGGCTTAAATACAGGGCACCCAGATCTGGCTGAACTTGCAGTGGCGTTAAAGAGGCAGTAAACCAAAAACTGGGCCATGTGGCAGGACCATAAATACAGCGCAAAAAAGCACATCCACCAGTGGGGAAGGGAAATGGAAGTCCTGACTAGCTTCAGGTCTGTCAGCTCCCATAATGACTGCCCGATAAGCAGCATGCCTTTTTAGCTGTTAGTATATAAATTAGGCGCTATGCTAAAAGGGAGACGTTCCTCCTTCTTGGCTGGCGACCAAAATGTCAAAATTGGCGCGACGCGTGGGATGCAGTGTTAATTGCCATAGGCCCACATGCTAAGCAGTGTGCTTCCTGCTAAACATGCCACAGAAATAGAAAATGCCGCTTTCTACAGTCCGGAAACCCGCTCTGTACCCCGGGAGAAAAGCGAGACTCATGACCTGGACTCGTCAGCAAATCCGCGGTACCGGCGAATTCATTTTCAGTTCTTGTCAAATCAAAGAACGGCAGAAGAGATTAAGCAAGCCTAAGACATAGAACCTCCTTGTTTGAGGTTAAAATTACGTGATAGGCACATGTGGTGAAAACTTTGAATGGGGAGCCTGTTTTTAATTTCTGGAGGACTCAGAACATCTGTATTCACTTTATTGATTTGTTCAGCTTTATTGTCCATTTCTTTGTGTACAATTGTGAACCGTTTGTCAAGATTATTAAAAATGGATGTGTAGTTCCTGTGGAAATAATTCAAAATTATTTATGTGGCATCCCCCACCCCCGCCCCAATTCTTAATGCCGTTCAACTTCCATCCCCTAAAAAACATGTTGGGGATCTCAAAGAAATGCTTTACTCCAAGTGCAATCCTTATTTCTGCATGAAATACCCAAGATTAATGTATGGAACACAGTCTGGTGCAGAAGTTATTCAAGGCTAGTAAGTGATTCACCAGCAGCACTGAATGTGTCATCTGTTCAAGCGATACAGTGATTCCGAGTTGGACTGGAGTGCTGGATGGTGGATGACGGAGAGTGTAAATCACGGCTGGGAGCTCAAGGACGTCTGAGAAGCAGACATGTAAAATAAATCTGGAGCATTCTTAGAGACCCGATAAGGAAGAGGATGCCAGAACCTGTGTGGAAGATAGGTGCCTCTCGCTTGGTCCACCTCGATTGATAATGTGTCTATGTAGCTTTAAAGAATAATGACTTGGAGTAAAGAGCAATCATATAAGAAAATGCCAGTAGTCACAGAAAAAGGGGTTATAAAGGCATGTAATTATAGGTCTAAGGAAAACAATATTTCCTTGTGTGCTTTCCGCTTTGTTAAAAAAAGAGGGAAAAAAATATAAAGGGCAGGATTGTCAAATACTGTATCAGATATCTCTGCCTGGGGCCCAGGCTTTGTTTTGTTTTTACAATTGAGGAACAGTGTCCCAATAAGAAATATAGCCACCTAGCAATGAAAGACAATTAAAAGTATCCCCTTGGTGATTTGTAGTGGTGATTCACCATTATAAGGATCCAGATAAGGTTGTGCAGCCCCAGTAGGAACAGTAGGTGCTAAAATATTGCCCATAAAAATACAGCCGATTCAAAAGACAGTGTGGCCAATTTTCCTATATAATAAGACATAATTTTGTTCCTCATCGGGTTAGCATGTTGCTACAAGAAAACAAGGAATTTCATACGTAAAAGTGGTGTTTAGGATCCTGTCCATTGGGGTCTGTAGTGGACATGAGGCCTGAAAGCATGGACATGTGTCTGTATGGTAACTTTATGGGGTCCTTGATGTGTTTCATTGATGTAAACAATAGAAAAATGAAGTTCTCCTGTGGAACGGAGCATAAATGTTCACACCAATCATCCAATCCAAAAGCCATTTCATTAGACAGGGCTTATGAGTTTCTCCACACATTGCTGAAGGGGTTCATTAAAATTCTGACAAGAATCTCCCGTTTTTAATGATATTTTCCCACAGCAGACTGAGGCGAGCAATGGAAGATAAAAGAAATAAAGTTCTTGCTTAGCTCTGCTGAGAGAAACCGTTAAGACAGGGATTGTTGTGTGAAAGAGAAGACATGCTGTTGTGTGTGTGTGTGTGTGTGTGTGTGTGTGTGTGTGTGTGTCTGTCTCAGAAGGGGCCAATTGTTCCCCAGATGGTTATTATACCGATCATCTCTAAATCAAAGCAAAAACTGGACCATTTCCACAATAGACACGTATTGGGGCTCGCAACTCTACAAGCAGAAGTGCCTGATCTAATTCAAATAGAGCATTAAAGTCTCTTTGTAGCGTGACTTGATTTAAAACACTCAGGGACGAGGAAATGTTCAGCTCAGTCAAGTTCAGCAGTGAGACATATTGTTGTAGATCAAAGACAAGCATTTAATCCATAGTGAAAGAAATATATATTTTTAAAAGACATTTTCAATTATGAAACAAAGAAAAATAGAATATTATGTTTTGCTATTTGTTTTGCCCTGACAAATTTATTATTTTTTATTTATTTTTTTATTTAGACATTAAGATTAAATAAATAAAATGTGAGTTTAGAAGTCAGACCCCTCATATAAGCTGAACCAGAAACTGTTACTATAAGCCAATATAACTGATCAGCATTCCCATACTCATGTGATTGATTGATTGATTGATTGATTGATTGATTGATTGATTGACATTCACTTGCTCATTTGATGCTGTGAACCTCCAGCCATTCTTTCACAGTGTTTACTGGAGTAAAAAAAATATGACTCAATAGCCGAAAAGCCACTTCTTTTCTCAAAGCTTACTTTGTTTCTAAACCTCTTGCTTTTCAATGACCTCCCATTCAAACGTTCAACCAAGGAGCCGGATGTTCCAGTGCCCCGGGGCATCTGTCTCGACACCTAGAAATCATTGCATCAATCGGAAAGGAGTCCAGTTCAGTCAAAAAAAAAAAAGAACAACATATATTGGGGTCAGGAGCTCAGAATCTAGTTTATTCCACGGCTCCTTAATTAACAGTCTGACAGGTTACGGCCCCCACCCTTGTAAACGCTTGGAGAAGGAGCTTCCCCAAACTAAAGCAGTTAGCTTCCAGATCCCATTGGCTGAGACGAATCAATTCCCAAAGAACAACACTACCATGAGGGTGAGTTGTGTCATCAAAGACGCTCCCCATACCGCTCTTTCTTCTCATTCTTAATACTCAGCTTTTCATATAAAACTTTAATTAAACGCCTCCTTTTAACAACACACAAAATTGCTTTCAGCATATACCCACCTAGGTCAGCAGACGAAGAATCTTTCGAGTCTGAAACATGAGGGGAGGATGAAAAGATATTCATCTAGTCATCCCAACAACAAAAAAATTGTCTGTCATGCTAAACGCAAGAATTTATAAAGCCGTAAAGCAGCAGGTTCTCAGTTTCTCATTATGCAGGCGGGCTTCTCATGCCTGCTAATACTTTGTGATCCTGCTCATGAGAAGGGACCTGGCATTTAATTGCCATTCAATTAACGAGACTAATCAGTGGAGTAGTCAGAATTGGCATCCCTGAATTGCCGACCCAATAGGTTGATTTGCATTCTAACAGGTAACTGATTCTTTCTTGAGAGGGGAGGGGGATTGACAGACATGTTTGTGAGCTAGTCGAAGGGCTCATAGCACATAGGCTTTTGTTGTTGTTTCTGTTGCTGCCTTTGCTCTTAGGGAATAAAAGCCGAAGTCACGGGAGCCTCCGTAGCCTGCAGCCGTAATTGGCCAGCTGAGGATACCCAGTAATTCGCAGGATTAGGACTGATGGTGAAAATCTAGTTACTAAGACAACAGTCATCTCGATAGCGCAGAAATCAGGGGCAACCAGCATTCTGAGTGATGTTATTTCTAAATAGCCCTTGGTTCAACTTGGTTCAAGGACGCATTGCATGCCCTTGGATCTGAAAGTTCTTTGGCTGGGTATCACATTCCATACTAAATGGAGGGTTCAGCAGTCAGAAGAGGTTACCTTCCACTATCTGAAGGAGAACATCTATGAGAACACTTTAGTGGCTTTTACCATACTGGCCTGTAGGGCTTGATGAATAGCACTCAAACACAAATCCACACTAGAACAGAATGTCCTTCACCACTCACTTCAAAGAAGGCATAGAAATACACAAAGGGGAAAAGAAAAGAAGTAGGGCAGACAAATCACAGCAACAGAAGAAATCAGAAAAAGTACATAACCACACTCTAGTAGAGCTACATGTAGCTTAAAAGAATGAAAATCCCATTGTTCTTAGCTATAGCTGGCCTTCCCAGAATGCCCTGCAAGCAGGACTTTGCAAAGAGAGAAGACTTGTCTCTTAGTCTTCTAAAACCATTACAAAAGCTAAACAGCAATTACGACTTCAATTAGGGCTCCAGATCTGCACATGCATGGCCCTGGTAATGTTCGCCATTATTCATCCCTATTCATGGCATAATCTCATTGTTTATTCATGCAAGGCTCATGTGCGTGCATAAGTAGAAGGACGTGTTTTAGAGTCCTCCCAGGATTCTCATCAGCCTTTGACATTTCTCTACATCTTCATCAGGAACCCGAAACTTCAAAATCCCATTCCGATGTATTCTTGTACATAATTTTGCTAGTTAATTTTTCTTCATGTAGCTGACAAAATGGGAATCGCAGAGTGACAAGGTCTGATACACCCTGTGTGGGGTGCCAGTGCATTACAGGGCTTTGACAGAGATAAATTCACTCAGATAATCATAAACAAAATCAGCATTTCTTTGCATGGGAGGAATTCAACATTTGTGAAGGGAACCCAGGAACACAGAGAGAAGTCTGCCTGATCAACAATACTATTATCTTGTCTTCTTTATATTCTTTTTTTCATGGTTAGACATTTATCAGTGGTCCAGGAATTCCATTAGGAAGCACAAGAATACAGTTGAGAGAAATCCAGTAGCATCTATCTGAATACTTGAGAAATCTGAGAGCCTATTGACGTACCAAAAGTGGCAGTTCCAACCAGAAATAGGTGAATCGCACGAGATGTACTGTAATATAATTGATGGAATCTATTGATAACCATTCATTCACTTGCTTTACTCATTCAACTGGCACAATTTAGCAAAAAAAAAAAACACCAGCTGGTTATTATGTCCAGTTTTATGAATACGCTTTACATGCTGTGGAAAGGAGTTTTATAAGCTGAAGTAAGAATCACGGCAGACTGGGAGAGAATATAGAAGGAAAATCTTCCACAAAATTGCAGATAATTACAAGTCAAATCTAAAGCCATTAATTCCGTGAGTTGAATATAGCACAGCATTTAGGGAAAAAAATGGGAAGTACACTTTAATTACAAACTTTAAACAGTCTTTCCTCCGCATTCAAAACCTAATGGCGTGCTCTGTGCTTCCATAAGAGGCACACCATTGACTTACTGTGAGCAACATCAGGATGTCATTTCAGACCGCCAGACTGCGACGCTGCCACCGATTTCGCAAAGAGAAATTTTTTAACACATCAATAACATCATAGTCGTGACAGTAATTATTATGCCATTCTAATTACCATTCCACAGTCTTGATGCACACCCAAGAATGTTAATGATTTGGTTATAAAAACAGTCATCGGAGACATCTGCATCGCTCCAGCTTTTCAATCACCCACGCGACACTTCATCTATAATTAAACAAATGAGGTTAATAAAAGCCACTTCTCCCTTTGTCTAAGATAAAGAATATTTCTTTCTTAAAGAAGGAAGTAAGTGTACCTCCCTTTTTTTTGCTTTAAGCTACACAAAGATCCCAGCAGCCGCTGCATTCAGACCCCCAAAAATCCCCCCACCAACCAAAAAAAAAAAACTTTCATTTCCTTGAAAGAAAAACTGGGGGAGTAGCCCAGGTTTCAGACAGACCAGCCCCATCGGGACAAGGGGGGCAGGAAACCACTGTGTCTGGAATCGATTTGTGGGAAAAGGAAAATAAAATACTTGAGATTCTTCAAACTTAGGACAGGAGACAAACGACCACAGATTCCAGCACCGAAACAAGGAGCCACCCAAGAGAAGAGAGGAAAATATCCTAAATGCTAAAGCGAGACCTGGAGATGGACAAAGGGTCTCCATGGTTAATTCCTGAGTTCCACATCTAGAGGTAGAACCTCAGGAAACAGTCCCCATAGAATTTTCCAGCAATTCTACTTCCTTGAATGTAGCCAGCTTTTCACCTTTTTCTATTACCAAAAACTTTTTTTTCTCTGTCTCTTGAAAAAAATCTGTACATTTTGTGAGAACTTTATAAAAACTGTTTGTGCAGGAGTATAAATACGAATATATTCTGAAAACAGAATATGTGATTAAAAAAGTATGTATATGAGCACCGAGAAAAAAATTATCTCACTTTTCCATTGTTTTCTTAACTATCATTCTTATCTATTTACCTTCCTGGAATTTATGTGTGTTTGAGTTCATTCTTTCTTCTGATTTTCTTTGCAGTATCTCCTTGATATTTTCTTGCTACCCAGAATGACTGATGGCCTTGTTATTGGGTTTTCACAAGAGCACCTGAAAATGAAATTTCACATAATGGTGCATCTACACACTATAGATAGCTAGCCTCTTTCTCTGGGGCGATCCGTCTGTTGTCAGTAGTCGGCAGCAAAATTAAATCTGGGATTCACTGTTAATCCCAACATGCAGGAAAGCATGACGGTAAATGTCATCGAGAGCTATTCCTACAAAACTCGTTACCGTAACTGACAGGGGTGAAAAAGACTACATCTAGGTCATACATGGATCAACCATTTTCATATTTTATATTATTAGTATTTTCTTTTTTCAGCAAAAAGTAATGTTAAGGACAAAGTAAAATGATTAAGATAAATTGCCCAAGGTCAGCATAACAGGTATTTTCTGAGGTTTCACCCATCCAGACTTTATCTTAAAAGTCTCGTTCTACTTTTTGTAATTCTGTAAAAAAATCCCCTTAAAGCATTAGTTATTAAACCATTAGTAAGTGTCACATTCATCATTATCTACTTCAGACCCTTAACCCAAGCTGTTTAAATAAAATCCAGCTGTATAAATTGGTAAAATTACATATATCACTTTGGGTAAACATTCATGTGCCCTCAGCAAGGCAGTTCTCCAACCATCTCTCCATCTTCCATAACTGCTCATTAGGTTTAGAGCTATACCAGGAGAGATGGGGCTCAAGGCAGGAGATAACCTGGATAGGCCTGCAAAAGTATACATTGTGAGTGGTTTAGATAGAGAAAAACTGTTTATCAGGGTTTGCTGTGGGACCTCAATGAGCATTAATGAATTCAAGCTGCAGTCACTGAATAAGGAAAATTCTGTCTTGTAATCTATCTTGTTTCTGAAGCTTTGTATAAACAAATCGCCAAGTCGTGATTTTGTACTCATTGAGCTATTGCCATTCATAAGGCAGCGGGCCTGAGATCGCTTTAGTGGCTACTAAACAAGCAAAGCAAATGTGAGGTGAAGAAAGAGAGAGGGATTGACATTGGAAAACCAATGAGAAGAGAGAGGGATTGACACTGGAAAACCAATGAGAAGAGAGAGGGCCCATATTAGGCAAAGATGGAGAGAAGAAAGCCAATTCTCCATCAATGGGGATATTGTAGGTCCGTGTTTATTTGGTCTGCCTAGTTTGTGCTGAAAGTGAGGACCAATTTGCTGACACTTATAAGAAGCCAGATTAAATACCAAGAAATTCTACTGCTTATATGCTTATAAATATTACATTTTTTTGCAATTTCAAGATAATTAAGGGCAATTGCTTCAACAGGTCATAAATATGTTATGTGTTTTGTTCCAAATGACAAGTGTTCCTGAAGATTTTAAATCCTGGGGAGTTTACAGAAAGGCGGAGATAAGCTGCTTTTGGGACATTTCAAAACCCATCAGAAGTAACATTTTCTCCCAGAAAGGCAATTTCAAGTTTAAGCCTTCGTCTCATTTGGGCTTATAGCCCATTTCGATTTTTTTTATTTTTTTTATTTTTTTATTAATCGGGGGATTGTTCTAACCTTCTCTAAATGCGACTGACTCGCTATGGGCAACCCGGCCTCTATAATAGCATCTGTTGATAACAGCCTACTTCATAAGAGCAAAGTGAAGTTACTGCAGAGTGTATCAAAATGAGATCTACAGTGTAGACCTCTGGAGCCGGAGGACTCACTGAAAGGGGGGGCACTTTTTAAATATCTGTGGCACCTCGTCAGCGGGATTGAATGAACAAAGACGGATGACAGAGAACATGCAAACGACTTCCTATCAATCGTCTTGGGACTGGGCGTGCAGTCAAATTCACTCTTAATTAGCTATGCCCTTTCACACTGGGGCTAATGTGTCTGTTTGTAATTGAAAACATCATAGATCATATATGTCATTGATTCCAGGGGGGATGAGTTAATGAGCCATATTATCTAGTCAATAGGAGATCCAGTCAATAGGTGGAATATGCAATCCAGCTCGAAGCAGGAGGACAGTCACCCATTATGCTGCCCCTTTGATGTCGTTACTATGTGGCCTGGAAGGACGAAATAAGATAGACGGTGACGTTAATATATTCATCTAACAAATGTAATGATAATTGCGCCCGGACTATCAAGTCTATGGAGAAGGACGTGTGAAAACAGAAGAAGCAAGGTAGATATTCTACATAGACCTAATAGCCAGTGATTCCAGTTGAGGATTCCTGTGATGCATTAACATCAAGAGTTACATTGTATTTATAATGATGTGTTAAACAAAACAACTGTAATCATCCATCCATTTTCCAACCTGCTTATCCTACTGGGTTGTGGGGGGTCCGGAGCCTATCCCGGAAGCAATGGGCACGAGGCAGGGAACAACCCTGGATGGGGGGCCAGCCCATCGCAGGGCACACTCACACACCATTCACTCACACATGCTCACCTATGGGCAATTTAGGAACCCCAATTAGCCTCAGCATGTCTTTGGACTGTGGGGGGAGACCGGAGTACCCGGAGGAAACCCCACGACGACACAGGGAGAACATGCAAACTCCACACACATGTAACCCAGGCGGAGACTCGAACCCGGGTTCCAGAGGTGTGAGGCAACAGTGCTAACCACTGCACCACCATGCTGCCCCCAACTGTAATCAATAAAATTAAAAAAAAAAAAAAAACATTGCTGTTCAAAAACCATCTGAAATGCCACCAGCCATCACAGATGAGCAGCAGGCCGCAGACATTTTTACCATAATTAACAAGCACGTAAACATTTTGTGGCAATTAGAATCAATCGCCATTCCCAAATCGTTCCCATCCAAGTCCTTCCATGCATCCGTCTTCCAGCTGCTTATATGCCAGTATTGGTGTGTGAAGGAGGGGCTGTGGGAAGTCTTGGGCAGCATAGACCACAAACCAGGGGCACAGACTGGATGGGATGCCAGTCCATCAGATAGGACACATACAGACACACTATGGGCAATGCAGAGATGCCAATATGCTGTGTGTCTTTGGACTATGGGACGAAGCAGAAATTCCCATAGGAACTCCAGGCATCATATGGAGATCAGATCTGTTCAGGTTTATTGCTTAAGAAAGATCAGAACAGGAGAGACAGGTAGAGTGAATGTATCCCTCTCTCTTTTATTTGCTGTAGACCTTTTTGGATGGTTATGAGGGGATGAGTATTGTGTGCATGCCTGAGAGAAGGTCTCCGCTTCAGCTGACATAATCCACCATTTTGGGAGCATAAAGGAGCGAGGAGACGGAGACGACTCTGCTTGACATGACCTGATTTGCGGTCTAGCACACAGCGCTCTTTTTCTACAGAAAATAGCAAATTAATAAGATATTAATGTGACAGCTATCGAATGAGGCTCGGAAGAAGAAATGAGATTGTTAATCCTTGGGGGCTTACATTTGTTTCTTTATGTACAAATCCAGTCCTTCTGGGATTTGCAAACCATGGTAATCCCGTAGTAAATGATATTTTTTTAGCTAGCTCTGGCATGTATTGGATCTATATCATCACTCCAGTTTCACAAAGCCTGATTTTTATTTTGGTCTCACTTTGAGGATTCCGCTATTATTATGCACACAAAACAACTTTAAGATTGAATCAGTCTTTGAGGTGTTGCTCTACCAACTACTCCGGTGCTATAAAATATCAAAGAAAGCTGCAAAAGACTCATCCATCCATCCATCCATCCATCTTCTAAACTCTTACCCTTATAAGGACCACAGAAAATCCCCTTGGGTGGGATGCCAGTCCATTACAGCATATTTTTCCCAATATTTTGCCCTCTAAACCTTACCCAAACTGATCAGTTTATTCCAATTAAACATACAACATTTTACAGTGATTTCTACAATAAAAAAACAACAGTTTAGCTATAGGAAAACAAAATTTTCGCTTCAAGATGTTTTCGTAACACCACCAGCCTTAAGGCTTCATAATGATTGTGATGCTTTTGTAAAAACATACTTCCACACTTTTGGAGAAAATCGCTCAGCCCTCTGCTTGTTTCCACAGGAGGAAAAGCACTCATAAAAACCGCAGAACAGAATGCTGATCTTTAAAACGCCTGGTCATCTTGTTGCTACCGGCGCTGACGATTTTGACACCTCACCTCGAGGTAGGCAGAGCTCAGCTAGCTGTCAAGATAACTGACATGTCCTGCCCATCTGGTGCCGAACAGACTGATGACCACTAGGGACAGTCTGACCACGGCTTCCTGTTACAGCTCTGCTATCCACAAAGCTCTTCTTATTATGAATGTGCTTTTAAATACAGTCTTTAGACACATTACCAGCTATTGACTTTATACTAATGGAAAAATGCTTCCTGTATAACATTTTTTTTTACCTATACAGGCTTATTCATTTTCCATCCTTGCATTTATATTCTTATATTAAGGCAGTAAAAGCTGTAAAGTACTTAGAGTTGCAAAATGAAGCTGTTACGTGAATGAAATGAGAAATATTAATTAAAATATAGTGAAGTTCTATGCTCCAGGACCTCAGGGAATTGTTAAGAAATTCTTCAGGTTTTATTTATCGCATGTTTGTTTTTCAATGAAACATTGAACAAGCTTTAGCCCTGGGGCAGAGGTAATCGTGCCTATATA
>JAODLC010000007.1:17887901-17904417 GCA_026781145.1 Hippopotamyrus pictus | reverse complement strand
ACACTTATATATGTAAAATAACATCATGAGAGCCTCCCATGACCTCTCACGCAGCAATGATAAGCTTCAGAAGTGCGTGAAAGTTAAATATCTTCACTGTCTACATCGGAAATGAAAAGTTACCCCTCTTCGTTAACAGAGGAGAGGCGTGCCAGGAACAATTCACATGATGTTTGATTTCCAAACACCTGGAGACGTCCAGGAGGTGGATTCTCCATTTTCAATTCATTCTTAATGCGTATTATAACCCAAATAGTTTTATCGTCATCATTCTGTTTCGGCTCTGCCACCTATCCATTGCAGTAAGTGACATTTATGAAACGATTCTGAATACTATAATATCCCTCGGAAGTTGCTCACAGTCCCCAGAACGTGTCGGACAAAATAACAAGAACAAATCATTTTATTCGACACTCTCTGCTGCTCCTTAATACTGGGGTTAGAAGAACATAAAATGGCCAGCTTCGGCAAACATCTCAAGCCTCCAAGTCTTTGAACTGTGCAGCACACAAGCTCATCACTTGTTAGGAAATTCCACAGCTAAGTCATTTCGCTTTAATGAGCAGCCATTATAGAGCTTTTTCTGCCTTGCCCTTCATCTTCTCTGTGACTGATGAAATGTGGTTTTGTCAGTACTGAGAAAAGGCATGTCATAGCGCGCTAACACCTCTGAACCAGACAAGACGCAAACTAACCTGTACTGTAAGTACATAATGCCGCAGTTCACATTAATAAGGCGCAAAGGTAGTTTGAAGACCTGTTGTGATTTCTTTCTCTCTCTTTACTGTTGAAACTAAAAATTAGTATTTGCTCCTTTACAAATTTTATGCATTATAGCTCCATGTTTTCAAAATCGACTTATGATTTATGCAGGGTACTGTGTCCTATTTGGAACAAATGCCCACATTTATTTTCTGTATAATTCATACATATGTCAAAGCAACTCATGTAATATTAAATGATATATCGCTCAGCTTATTATCTCTCCATCTTTCATAAGTGCTTATCTACTACAGGGTCATGGTGATCCCATGAAGCTCAGAGCATGAGGCAGGGGATCACTATCTCCGGCAGAGCAAACACTCACGCCCCCACAGTCTCACACTGAGAGTCGCCAGTTCCCCTAATCACATGCCAATCGCAGGCAGCTCTCAACGTACGTAAAACCGACTTACGTATATTCGGACTTAGGCAAAAGATATCGCGATACATTCAGTTTACGCAAAAAGGAGACGTGCCTGTACGAAAAATATAGACTTTGCACTTTTCATTTATTGAATATGTGTTCTTTAGTATGTAATACTAGAATATGTTTAGCTTGTGTTTTTTTTTTTTTTCAAAGCATCCTAAATAGTATGGGAAGGTAAATCTGACTTGTGTAAAACTTCATTGGATTACCAACTTGACTCATATGCCCATCCATACAGTTTCTGTACCCGCTTGTCCCCTTCAGGGTCACAGGAGCCTGGAACCTATGCCAGAGGCTACAGGCTCAATGGACTTACTGTATATGCATGCATGTAAAAAAAAATAATAATAATAGTAATAATAAATAAAAACTTCTGTAAAATACAGAGGGCCCTTAGCATGGCATTCTTTACTTTGCGGGTGTTAATATATTCTTTCATTTAATGTCTACATCCTTGTGCACATGTTTGTATGATAGTCTATTGACCATGTGACCTTCTGCTGTCCAAGTAAGGTTAACAAGAACACACAGATGCTCTGATGACGTCCTGGCCTCAGTTGGTTGTCACACCAAACTCACACGCGCCCATCTCTGTCTATTCCCCAGGCAGTAATTGATTTAAATGAGGAATTCACGCTTTCACGCCTGACTCGTTCGCCGAGCACCATCCAGGGCGAATCGCTCTGTCTGGTAAACACCGGGGGACCCTCGGCTAGGAAGCCCTCTGCAGGAGATCCGCGAGTTTTCCCTGGGCGTGCATTTGGCGTGCCTGGGCATCGGATCTCCGCAATTACGTTCGCAACTCCTGTTGCTAAAGTCTTTTCCTTTCCCTCTTGCTCTTTGCAGCCACTCATCCATGAGGTATATTGGTTTTTCTTCACATATTTGCTTACTTAGATAACATTTGGCTCATAACCACCTAAAATAAATTAAAGCTGAACACCCTCCCAAAATTAAATACGATATTAGGAAATCCTAATAGTAAATCCATTTATGCAAAGCCTCAGCAGCATATCAAATAACACACTCACATGCACCTATACATTCTGAACAAGCATATCTAAGTAATAAAAAACATTATGATATCTACTATGGTGCCACCTTGAGACCTACTAGGTACCAATATGACACATAGCTCCATATGCTCCTTGATATCTCCATTAGTGACATAGGCGAACACCCTAGATATCATGCTAGTCTATTGCAGGGAACCCACACACGATCTCGAGACACCAGTTTGCTTGTCTGCGTGCCATTGGACAGCGGAAGGAAACCAATGTATCATATCATAAATCACAAGGACATGTGAACTCACATTCACCTGGAGTGGGAGTGTCGTTTGACCCAACAGTGCTGCTGATATCAGGTGCTACTCTCTGCAGCACCCCTCCCATAGGATCCTAATATCAAAATATTTTGCTATTACCAACTTATTTAACCTTATTTAAAATTCTATGGCGGAATTTCATAAGGCACAAATATACATAATAATTCTGCTGCAGCAAAGCTGTATGCATTTCCTTTTCCATATTTGCGCCTTGTAGACTCTGTGCATAGGGATAACAAAAATGAGAAGGTTAAAGGCTGCCAGAGAGGTAACAAAGGTAATTATCTCAGTAATTACTATGCTAGGGACCTAGATTAATGTTTGAGTTCTAATGCACCAGCTTTTGTTTGATTAAACAGTGTATCTAGAGACTGCAGGCGGACTCAGAGGTTGGAAGATGTACACAGAGGAGGCGTCTTCAGGCCACCATCAAGGGTTCAGACTGAAACGGGGCCTCATTCCTCTACAGAATACAGTATTAAGTGTCCAGTAAAGCACCCGGGAGCTGCTGTCTGTAGATGATTTTCAGTATTTAAGCACAACAAACACATCTAAGAAGAAGTACTTCGGAGTAGAAGGTAGAAGGAGAAAGCACCCCCCCAGCCAAGCCGTTCACATAGAGGATGTATAAATAAGGATTGATAGGTTAATCCCAGCCCACAAGATGAATATGCAGGTCACAGCTGAGTGGCACCGGGCAATAGAACCAAGGCCGCCGCCTGCCTGTCCTGAACTTGTGGCCAGGAAAGTTCTAATTAAGTCACGCCGATGACAGATCCACCGCCGTCGTCGTCCTCCGGGGGCGTTCGGCCGGGCCTACCCACAAATACGCACCGCCTGCTTAAAGCGGGCACCAGCGTGGATAACCAGCAGCAGCCCTGCCAACGTCAAGGCTGACTCTGACTTATCAAAAGGGATTTTTTTGGCAAGCCAGAAAGATGAGAAATATTAAATTTCAGGCAGCAAGCTTGTATTTTTTATTCCTATTTGATATTTATTTCTCATGTCTTTGGAACCACAGCTTAGCTTTCACATCTTTCACATGTCCAAGTCTTTCTTTTTTTTTTTTAATGAAAAGAAGTTTGCATCTTCTAATTTTTTTTCCCCCATAAATTGAACTTTGTGGTAATCTTTCGGCGACGATCTTGCCAAAGCAGACGGCAGCAGCCATCTAAGTGGTGATCCTGACATTTACGGCATCACCAACACTGTGCTAAAAGGGGTTTTGGGGCCGTTCCTCTGTTTGTGCAATATTCATAGCGGAGAGCAGCTAAGATACCAAAAAATAAACACCACTAGAAAAAAAACTATTATCGCCCCGGAGAAAGTTTGCAAGAAAAGGTCAGAGAGGGCCTGTATGTGAAAGTCCCACTTGATGAACACTGATCACTCTGTGCTCCATTCTCCATGCACTGTATCTTAAAAATTAGGGTGTTTAAAAAATAAATTAAAACATTCCAGTTTGTTCTTTCCGTCTCCCTTTCACTCTTCCTTTTTACCATTTTCCACTCTCTGTAAAGAATATTTAGCGTATTATATGGTAGAAGAAGAAAATGAAAGGTGGATTGGATTTTCAGTAGCTAAGCATCTTTTTGAGATTAATCTTAGAAGAAGGTGCGCACCAAGTAATGGGCTTCTTTCCCCTCTTTTCTTCTCCTTATCAAAGATACTCAGCATTTTTCCTGGTTGTCACTGAGGAGATTACCCATCCAAGGTGAGTGAGTACGAATATGTAATAACAGCAAGGCAAGTGGCGGCGTTTGATTGTGCGGGTAATAAATTTGGTTGGAGGCAGGACAGCAGTTAGGAAATCCTCTCTCCTAAATCTGACTTCATTTAGTTTCATTGATATTCCAAACACTCATTCCTTCGCATGGTGATGTTTATGGATTAGCTCTTGAATATGTATTTGGCAAATTATGAGTTATACCACAGAAAGAACGTCCTTTATTTCTGCAGGAGAGGGTCATGGCCCCTTTGGTGTTGACGTTCGCCCAACTCACTCCAAAATTAAATCACTCCACTCTGGATTCTTGACTGCGATTTATTTTGTAGGAGAAGTTCTAAGTGCATCGTATTACCTGTTTGAAAACCTGCTACTTAGGGTAATTCAATAGGCTTTCAACATGCATTTAGCCCGGGTGGTGTGAGTGTCAAATATCCTCTGATTTGTTTCTGACAAGAAACAACCTACAAATCAGGAGAACAGAAATTAATGTTCATCAAATTATTAAAATACAAAAAAATATATATTATGCAATTTGCTTTTATTTATTTTTTTACCTTATGTTCTCTCTGCAAACAATTTTGTTCAATGTATTGGTATTTAATACATTTTATTGCCAATATTATTTATTATTAAAATCCACAATAGTATAACACAAGTAAATATAGATATTACACTTGGATTTCCAGAGTTATTCTTGTGCTTTCTAAAACCCACATTTAGATACCTGTGTAATATATAAAAAAATTTGGTATTAGGGACGCCTGTTTGGCAAGGTGGTACCCAGTGCACTCTCCTCATGCAGTGATACTATCTTTTAATGAGCTGAACATACTTCTAATCTTTAACTCTGCCGTGTTCAATTTTAAAGTCAATATACGACAAGCGCATAATCAACATGAACGCGTCGATGCTCATCGATGTTGGAATTGTGAGGTAAAGCTGAGCGGTGAGGTATCGTTCATTATATGGAGTAGCTACTCCTTGTCTTTGCAAATTCTTATTGTATTTATGCGACAGTTGCTTTTATCCAAAGCAGCACACATTTTTTTTTTCTGTTTTGTGAAAGCAGGGTCAGACAATCCCAGGAGCACCTGGGGGCGAAAGGCCGTGCCCAAGGGCCCGGTGGTGAAATCACTCGGGCAGTCACAGGGTTCAAGCGGGCGACCTCCTGCCCGGAGGTGCGGTATCCTAACACACTGAGCCGCACACTACCCCCACGTTGGCTGTGACCCGCTGTCACAACGAGTGTCGCGCTTGATAAGAGGCAGCCCGTTGCCGACCGGCGTCGGAAAACCTCAGACGAATATCGAGTGACACGAGTCAGCGGCAGGGGGTTACGCTGGAGCCGTTTAATTAGGGCTGATCTTCACAGTCAAACAGCAGTGACTTCGCCATGTCACTGAGCCCAGATGTGAGAACGGAGGTGCAGATTTAAAGCAGCACCTCAGCCTACTTTTTCAAGGCCGGCTCCAGCGTCGTCTCGCTCTCTTTCACTGGGTGTTGATTAAGCCCCTGGCCTCTTCTTATTCGACACTCATCATTTGACCAGACCTGGGGTCTGACGACAAGCCGGAGCCGAGAGCGGAATCGATAAGGCTGAGTCTTCGATAAATGAAGCTTTGATGGGGGATTTTCTCGACAGGCACAGCGAGTCAGTGGTGCAGATGACCAGGAAGGGTGCTGATTACACAGACCGGAGGCCGTGCTCTCCCTCCTTTTCCCTTGCTGTTGTTGCAATGTTAATTAATCGTAAGCATCAAAGCCTATCTTCGCCTCCCCTGCCCCCCCACCTCGCTCCCATCCAAATGAAGGAGCCACAGTTGCAGTTTTCTCTCCGCGTGCGGCTAATGACCCGATCTGTCATTTTAAATGTCATAAGTACTGCCATCCATTTGCCCTATAACTCTATCTGTGGATTGGTTCCAATATGCTAGCTCCAACGTGATAGGACACTTTCCGACGCTCTCTCTCCATCCTCACACTCTCCATCGCTCACTAACTCATCGTCACTTTCTCTACCTCAAGTTCCTTTCTGCTGCAGATTCTTCTCCTGGTCGCAGTGCAGGACGACTCTTGTCCATCTTGTTTTCGCCTCATTGGCAAAAGCCTTAGAATTGAACTTACAGTTAATTATCCTCACTCAAAGCTGAGATAAATCAGGCTAGCCCGTTTAGAAATTAAATATGTGAAAATGTTGGACACAATGGTAGCTTAAAGTGAAACTTGTCGGTTCGTATTCACCTGTTAAGTTCTGATTAACCAGTGCTCAACAAACCTTTTTATTCACTTGTGTGAATTACACTGAAGTTTTAGATACTTCTGCATTTTATTTACTTAGCAGACACTTTTATCAAAAGCGATATTTCTTGAGAAATTTTCCCCTGGAACCAGTAAAGATAATTTTAACTGAATGCTTGGCCACTCTCTCCCTGGAGCAATTGGGGGTTAAGGGCCTTGCTCAAGGGCACAATGGTGAAATCCCACTGTCAACCCTGGGATTGAATCAGTGACCTTCGGATCACAGAAGCAGCATCCAAGCCAGGGCCACACGCTGCCCCCACAGTTTTGCATTTCACTGTAAAGCAACTGCAGTGTGAGGTAAGACTCATCTCAAAAAAGACCATTTCTTCATTCCCATTAGACATCATCCACCATTATGTCTCACCACACACTGAACAGACAGGAACAGAATATGACACTGGACAGTGTGTCTGTGTTCCTCCCCTCACAGCCAGGAGTGATTAGTGTATCCTTGAAACCATAATTAATGTTTCTTTGAAATTAAATGTCCAAATAGCTTTAGTATGGAAAGCAGGACAGAGCTGCAGTATAAATGCTTTGTTTCTTCATACTGTAGCAGTGGCTCTGGTCTGTATTTTAAAAGTCATACTGGAAAATAAATAAATAGCAGGATGACATGCTGGGTTTTCCATATGTCAGGAGCCAGACTATGGAAAATACTCTATCACAGCAAAAGCCTATTAAAGGGTTTGGGACGCAGAATCTTTCACCGATTCTCTGGTTTCAGAGAACTGCTCCATTGAACCCTATCGAGATACGGGAGGCACTGGTGCAGGTGCTTTTGCCCAGCTTTGATGATCTGTCTGCGTGTCTTTGTGTGTGTGCGAGACAGGTTTCCATGAGCGACACACAGTCTGCCACCACAAATCTGTTTCAGTATTCTCAGCTGAAAACCCAGTCTCATTTCTTAATGACTTTCCAATGCATTCAGATAGCTTAGATTATCTCTCTCTCTTTCTCTCTATCACACTCTATTTTTCCGTCTGGCTCTTTCTGCACCTCTCTCTACCACCACCATCCACCGCCCACCCATTCAAAGAGTCTGTATGTGCTGAATTGCTTTCAGTCCAAGAGCTGGAGATAAATAACGAGGCCGGCCTTCCATTAGCGCCACGTGCGGTAGAGAGTTACCCTGCACTGTGAGCGGCTTACCTGCCACAGAGGCACCAGGACCACAACTCGGCCCTCAGGGAGACGAACCTGGCGTAATTATGCATGTACGGCGATTTATAAGCAGACAGCTGAGACAACTTAGATTAAAAGTCCACAAGAGGGGCTCTGCCATGTGGAACAGGTAGGTCACACTTGATAAAGGCTTCCGCCAAGTCAATTTGAACAACATCCAAAAGAATCATTTCATTCTCCTGGCTTTTGCCCAAAGCTTTCCTGTTGAGGCTTTTTATCCATAAACTGGGCCTTAAAATCCATAAAAGCCTTCATCGTTCTACACAGCTGGCCAGCTTCACCCCTTAGGACATGCCTGCTCAATACAACCAGCCGGACTCAGCGAACTTTGCTCAGTGTTGAGTCATGGGTCAGCTCCGCCATTTGAAACCTTGCACCTGCTCCAGCTTGACTCTCGTATAGCGAATAAGTAACGCGTATCTTCTCGTGTCATCGCGCCGTGGACCTGTTCCCTGTCTGTCCTTCTGCAGGCGTCATTACATTCACGGCGCACACAAGCTCTGGGTCCTCTTATCTTGGGCGATGCACCTGAGACCCATTTTACAGAGACAGTGCCAAGGGAACGGTTATCTGAATGCAGGTAACCTGGCCCTGGGACTCTGCGAGCAGGAAACAGGCGAGAGAACACAGGGAGCACAAACTCTAACGATGTGGCACTCCCACGAAGCAGTCATTTAAAAATGTTTGGTGAACTTAGAAGTATTACCAGTACATCTATAAGAACAGTACCATTATTTACTACAGAACAAGTATCTAACATCACTACTAACACTACTAAAATGGCAGGGTTTATACAAATATACTTCTACTGTCATGTGTGCTCCGGCCTGGTACTCCTGTTTCCTCTCGCAGTCCAAAAACATGCAATTAGGTGCAATTAGGTGAATTGGCACCTTTAAATTACCTACTGTGTGCCTTGTGATAGACTAGCGTTCCATCTGGGGTATCCCCCTGCCTTGTGCCCTATTGGAATACACGGCGAACAATTTTCAGGGGTCTAATTTACAAAACTATATTACCCTGCCAAAAACCTAATTTTGTCAGCTCCGAGGTAACATACCTACATACCTCGACCAAATTGAGGATCAGAATAGTTCAAAGTCTCCAAGGACAACGGCCCTCGACATGTCAGCCTTTCTGCCTAACAGAGATCTAGCTATATGGTGCATGAGCTCACCACCATCAATCGTTTAATGAGCGTACGGGCCAGTCTGGTCATTTGCTTACTCAGAAAGTGCTTTGGAGGCGAAAGTTTAGCTAACCGATGGTAGACCGGAAACTTGCTGCTTAACAATATATGGTGGCTGTCTCTTTGAAATGCTTGACCCAGCAGGTGGTTTCAGATCAGGCATGAAACAAGTTGTCCTGCTGAAATTGTCTTTCGCTATCCTTGGATAAGCTGCAGACAGAATTCCAGAACTTTCCTGGGATAAATGCAATGTTACTGTCAGTTCTGTTCTGTGAAAGGATCTAATCAAGAAAGTGTTCTAGAAGATTGTTTCCCATGATAATTGCTTTAAAATGAGAAAAAAATATATATATTGTTTATTGAATATGCATATGTTTAACTGAATTATCAGGCAATTAAAAACATTATTCCAGATGCAGGCAGCAATACACACAAACCATCCTATTTTCCTGGGCTAGTTATGGAGTTTCAATGCAAAAGAGCTTAATCAAAACTCATGTCAGGTCAATGCTAACGTATCTGGACTTCTGCAGTAGGGGGGTTGGGGGGGGGCTGGAGATCTCCATCTAGAAGAATAATGGCAGAGTGGGATAAAGCATTACAGGAAGGGAAGGCCTTTCAGAAGCGCATGAAGAGAGCAGCCTTTTAGCATGACAGGAAACGGAGGCTTGTCCTTATTTCTCCTCTGATCTTCTCAGTACCTGACGGGGTGGTCTGAGGCAGTATCAGAAGGGGAAAGCTGCGTCCCACCAGACTGTCATGTTAATGACCCCCCCCTCTTCCTTAAAGCACCCCCAATCTGGCCAGTGGCTTTGTCAGGAAAACATGGATCTTTAACCCTTCGCATTGTCTCTATTTGTGGCTCCTTTGTTCCCCAATTTGCACTGTTACAGCAATACCAACATAATAAAGGAAGGGAACTTTGTTTTTTTTAACGATGCCCCGGCTGTTTCTCACAGACCACGTCATCTGTGAGCAGGGGGCCATTATAGACTGATTTGCAGGGAAACGCCTCAACCTTTATTTCTCTCTCCAAAAAAAAAAAAAAACAAATCACTTCAGAGCATCTTAATGCTCTAACCTCTAACCTAAGTAATTTCACTGAATTTTCCTTTATGATTATCCTAACTACTAGACGTTGGCAAGTTATTGTACTTTTGACATTTTTTTTGCCCTAACAAGTATTTCGCATCTGGAGCCCTTACAATGTGTCCTACAGCGCACAATACTTGAAGAGGCGGTAAGAGCTTACGGGAATGGAAATTAACTTCGCAATCGGCGCTGGATCTTTCAAGTCAATGCATGATACCTTAATGCCACTTTCAGATGTACATGGAGGAAACCACCCATTTGTCCAGCAATGGAAAAAGCACTTTCACTGCTTTTACCGTGAGGGAAACGGCACTGGTGCAGGAATCCAAATGGATCCTAACAATGCAGTGTGCAACAAGCAGGTTTTAATAGGTGGCTACTTCAGCTGCGTGAATGGATTCACTGATGCACGACTGGTCTTCTCACTCAGTGAAGCAGGCTGTAATAGATGCAAGGGAGAAATCGCAAGCAGTTTATCTCTATTTCTTCCTTTCTTTTTTAACAAAAAAAAAAACCTCTGTCGCCAGTCACCCGTTCCCTCTTGTTTTACTCACTAGTTGTCTTTCAGCAAGGATTGCAAAGGGAACTGACAGCCTGAACGTTCCTAAAAAAAAAGAATCTTGCATGTTGACAGCGGGATAGCCCTTGGTCACACACGACCGGGAAGCCCTTCGAGTCTAAAATGCTGAGCAGAGGCTGAGCCGGACTGAATCCCCATTGTTTCTTGTTGATAAAGAGATTAGGGGCTATGAAAAGAGGTGAGGGGGGATCTCACAGCATCTTAGATTCATGGATGAAAAGCCCATTGTAGCATTGGTGCACATCATGGGTAACCCGGACTCTTCACAAGCAAAACAGCGGACAATAGAATTCCTGTGTTGGACAAAACGATCCTTGTCTGCTCAAAGGTTTATCTCCCTCATTTACAAATGTATGCTTTTGTCGCCCAAGAAACTCTGCCATTAGCCAAACCAATATAATCGGAAAAGAATAACTCGTTTTACAATTTCCAAAGATTTTGGAGGGTGGCGCTGCACATATCTCATCAATTTTGGTCATCTGGAAAAGCTAACAAAGAAAAAGCCATGTAATGCCACAATGAAATAATAATAATAATAATAATGATGAAACAGAACAAATCTGGTTTAGCATACAGGAACAATATGCAGTTCTAATGGATTTTTCCACTGCTTTTTCTGCTCACTTTTAAGGCCCGTCGTGTTGTTGGAATTTGCATGTCAAAGAGAAAAGAAACAATATGAGAGAAGTGCCAGATGTTCCAGTACAATCGCATTCATATGTAAGCTGTGTGTTGACTTTTTCTTTTCGACCATTGTTTCCTGTTTTGCCCTTGAAGAACACTCGGTTTACGGATGTGTAAATCCGAATAATCAAACGAAAAGGACACATATGAGCCATTAGATTTCCTGTTAAAATGACCTCACTCTCCCGCAAAAATAATAATGTTACACTTTATTCCATTCGCACGTTACTCATAATTTCAGTGTTGTGAAATCACCAGAGGATTGTGAAAATCAGAATTCCTCAACCGGTCATAGACTAAAACCTTGCACTCCTGCAGATAATTATAAATTTACATCAAAGCTGAAAGATTTAAATCGTGATACAGACACAGAGTGCGATACCAAGTCAGCTGACAGTCTCAGGGGTAAAAAACATTATCAGATGTTAAACAAACAGATCCTTGAAACACCCATATCCTCAGGTTTTTGCTGCTATTGTACATATTATTATACCCATGCAAGCAATCAGAGCATCTAGTCTTACCTACGGCATTGACTGCAAAAATGGAAAATAGTGCGCCACCCAGAATTTGAGCCCAGGCTCTGACAAGGCCTTGGTCTGTGGGATCACTTTCCTCCCCTGTTTAGGCTGTTTAAAATGCTTCCCTGCCTTCCAGGACGTCCCCTGCCTACTCTGCATTGAGAATAAAGTGACCGCTGTTTGTCGCCCGTTCATACCCCTCCGGGCTTTAAATGATGGTCATTTTGCATCTTCTGTTTCGAGAGAAAGCCGTTTCTTCATACGACATCCTACTATAATACGGACGCATGAGGATCAACAGGCCCGGACATCCTTGTAATCCTTCGCTTTGGTTTTTTGGAGTTGTCTAAATGATGTACAGAGTGCATTCACAGATGGAACCTCCAGGGCTGACCCTGGCGCAGCTTCACTTCAGATCTGATGCAAGTGCATTAGCTAGCCCAGCAAAATTTTGTAAATATGTAATTTATCTAGAGGGATCCATTTGCTAAGGTGGCTTTAATACCAGTTGACAGGGCAATGCCTGTTGTCCGGCGGGGGAGTGGGGGTCAGCTCTCCATTATGGGCTGGACGGAGCAAAGAGGCCGCTTAAGCGCATCGTCTGAATGGGGCAAAGGAGAGAGACGGGCAAGGGGGGTGGACGTATGGATGAGGTTCAGGCTTCTTCATTACTGCCTCACCTGACATTCTGAGATGCTTGTGGCTCTTGACCTCTCCTTCAATTCAAGGCTCGTGGACCCTGTGGCCACATTAAATATTGAGAGGTAGTAAGGCTGCAGGTTTATGAAGATGCTGCAAAAGTTCACCAAAAAATGGAACATCTATTGATCTGCAAGTCCTTCCATATACTTCATGTGGCATCAATCGCTGGACCGTAATATCTGATTTTATATATATTACTCTGACTCCTTCAGTGAGATTGGTACTCAGGAGAAGTTCAAAGCTCTATTAAGGCAAAGTAGGAATTGGGTGAAACACATACACAGCTCTTTTAAGAGGTTTGTGTACTATAAGGCATGTAATGATTAAAAAAATGGATTCTGAACAAGCATAGCTAATCAGTGTCAATTCAACTAATACTACACTACTTTGCTGATATGTACATGCCAGATTTTTCCAATGTAGGGACAGTGGTACTTGAATAACCGACAAGACAGCAGTCCATAATCAGGATCATATTCATCTTGATTCTGAAGAGCTGCTTACTTGGGGATCCCGAGCTTTAGCTCTGCATGGTACATCTTTCTGCTCAGGTTGTAGCTAATGAAGGTGCAGTTTGCCCAATTATGTTTCTAAATCTACCTTTTGCACAGTTTTGATGAGAAGGGTATCCCACAACAAGAAGAAAATCGCACTAAAGTCTGTGACAATGGCTATCTGTGTCAGATTATGTAAACACGCATGAGTGTTAATGAATAATGAATTTATGTCAGCATTTATGTACATAGGTAGTCAAAGCATCTTATGTACATTCATTATATTGCAGAATTTTAAGAACAAATACCAGCGTGCAGTACAATAATTAATATTTTCCGCAATTGAAAAAATGATCATCTAGCTAGATAATTTCTTGCATTAACTTGCTCTCAGTAAGCAGTTAAATATTAAATCTAACCACATATATCATTGCATTTGTTTTAAGGTTTTATTTTCTTTTCTTCTGACGTAAAGCAAAGATTTGAAGATATGCTCACAGAGAAAAACTTTGAGGGTAAAAAAAGTTTCAGGAAGCTTGGTTATGATCTATGAACTGGAATAATAGTAAGCATTGATTTTCCAACGGCGTTTGGTCAGAATTACAGTGGAATTCGGCAGGGGGGTAATTCAAATGGCTGGTTTACGAGATGGGCTCTAAAAGACCAATTCATTTTTCCTGTTGCTTTTTTCTTGCTTTTTATTGGGGGTGGTGGAAAGTTGGGAGGGTGAGGGAGGGGAACTTCAGCTCAAGTAAATTGCAGATGTGGGGTGATTTAATGATGCATGTTATTGCACATAAATCTATTGCTTCTCACCAAGAGGTACTGAGCAGCCTGCGAGCACAATAACATTTTGGTAACAACAAAGTAGCACTAAATAATTTTCACTTTGCTAGAGTAAAAAAAAAATGCAGGATCTGCTCAGGCACCCACACCCCATAGCTCAAAACTATGTTTTCATTTCGAAGTCTAAAGAAACCGGCGCTGCATGGAGACTAGCTAACTTTTGTAAATTCAAGCCACCCTCATTTATAAGCATGCTGCTGTAATTTAACTATCCATTCATCCATCCATCCACCCATCTATACTTTTTTCCATATTCACCTATCCAGTACAGGGCCACCGGGTTAATCCTAAGAAACATGAGACATATGAGAAACCCTGGACAGGATATGCCAGTTCTTACCATTAAAAATAATTACTATGTATCACTGTAGTACTGTTCCATTAAGTCCATGTTGAATTGAAAAAAGAATTTTACGCTTTATTTTTTAATCCCATGCAATCTTGTTTCAAGGATAGCATGGAAAACATTACGAATTTAAAAGACTCCCACCAAAGTCAGCATCATATACTGGGAACCCTGGTTCAGTTTCAAATCCCACTATTGAAAATTAAAGAAATCCGAAACGAGACCGGGCCTACACACTTTCCTGATTACGTACGGCAATGTTGCTTCCAGTAAATCTCAAGGTAAATAAATGAGCTAATAAAAGAACTGCATTGATTCCTCAGAAAAAAATGCTTTTCCCCCTCAAATATAAAACTGTAAGTGATGAAGCACATTCACTTTTAAAAACGGTGAGTGACTAATGCAAACTCTGCTGGCTCAGAGTTAGATGTGCCATTTCAGGCAAAGCAAAGGGCAACTAACGAATTGTGGCGATGACATTCATATCCACACACAGACAGATGTACCTAAGAAAAGCAACTTCAGTGATGCGGTGCGTCCAAAAATATCAAAAATGACATTGCAAGCTATGTGACCCAGAGATTTTTTATTTTTTTTAAATCCCTTATTAGGCATAAGAGTGAGTAGATGACTGAAAGCCAGCGCATATGTGCATGTGCAGCTCAGCGGAGGAGGTGTGGCAAACGAGCCATTCAAAGAAACTGAAGCTGAGGACAAATCAATGAATTCCATTTGTCATGAGTCAAAGTCATTTATTGGTGCAGAGATCAAAAAAGAGGGGGATGGCAATCACAGTGCTAAGGTTTGTGGATCAGTTATGCATTTGTTAAAATTCATGTTTAAACGGTAGTGTGGATCATGTGACCATAACGGGTTTGTATAATTGCACTTATATTGAATTGCTCTTATACTGAAATAACTGTATAGTATTTACATAAAATCTGAGACAGACGAAAATGCATAATCTAAGGGAGCACACCTAAGAATGTAAGCCTTCCCTCTACTGTAAGTCACTTTGGATAAAGGTGTTTGATGAATGAATGAACTCCTCCATCTGACTTCCACCCGATTAGCCAGGCCTGGAGCCCTTGCCAGGCAGAATAGTGCACAAGGCAGGAGAAAAGCCTAGACAGGGTGCCAGTCCATCAGAGGGCACCTCCACAACCTCGCATGCCAGCTAAGCTAAGTTGAGTTTGGACTGAAGGAAGAAACCAGAAGACCTGGAGGAAACCCATCTAACGTGCAAGGTCCACACACACACGCACAGGGCAAAAGCAGGATTCAAACCCCAAACGTACAATGGAACAACCCACTGAGGCACCATGCCACCCTGGATTCCGCAATGATACTAATTAAATAACTATGAACAAAATTATACCATTTATAACAAGGTTCTTTTTTTATATAAAGAAGGATGGAGCAAAACTATTTCAAACCAAATTAAAAACTGACAATTAGGTCGTATACAACATTTATAACTTGCTTTGACCGTGATTTTATGATTATGTTATTTTATGAAAAGTGTATATTAATCGCAAACTTTTGCACAGAAACTCAGAATTAAAAATATTAGCCTCTCATTGATGAAGATGATGATGATGATGATTATTGTTGTTGCTGTTTTGTTGTTGCTGTTGCTTATGCTGTATGGATTCAATTGTTAGTAGCTAACCTGAATGCGAGTACTTGGTAATTGAGAAATGAAACTTTATTCTTAGCATAAGTCTTCAAATCCATCCGCCTTTCATGAGCAGCCATGATGGTATTCCATGTACAGTAACATCACACTTCCAGAGTATCATCAACTATCAAGCAGTACATACCAGAGATTAAAGAAGGCTGCTTTTAACTGGCTACATCTCAGGATGCCCACAATTAAGGCACGATACTATAGCAAGCCGCACAGGAGCTCCCGGTAGGTATCATACAAAAGTTCCATTTAAATTTCATTATTGCTTGTCACTGTTGCAGACGATGACCGGTTTCTTTCACACGCCCACACTGCGATTAGTAAAGCAGTTCTCATCAGCTCAGCACAAGGCCGCTCTGAACAGAAAGAGGCATAATTCTCCTTATATAGAGTCCAGCACCCTCTTATTAATGACTTGCAGTGAGGTAACGAAAGCGGCCTCTTCACCTCCCCCTGCCATCCTCCGACACGGTGGTGTCACACTTGTACCTTTACAGAAACATCGAAATAAACTTTATTTGTTTATGGACTGTTATGGGCTCCTTCCTTCTGTTTAAGACTTAGCTTGTTTAATCCTTGTTTCACCCCTGAGTTTAGATCAATGTCTCTCAATTCAGTATTTCAGCTAACAAAGTTTATAT
>JAODLC010000007.1:17873407-17887617 GCA_026781145.1 Hippopotamyrus pictus | reverse complement strand
AGAGAGAGAGAGAGAGAGAGAGAGCAAGAGAGATCACTACTGCTGGTAGAAGCTTGGTAAATGTCATCTTTTAAAACCCCAAAAAAGTCACAGAAGCAAAGGTGTTAAATCCTGATAACCACCTATTAGGAAGTGTGCAAAGATCTGTCGATGTCTCGGAAATCCATGAAGGGAACAGAATGGCACACTGTGACATGCATATTACAGCGTACTGGGATTTAATGATCTGATTCTACAGTGCTCTGAGAATTAAAACTATCATTGTACCAGCTAACTACCAGAAGCACAATGTATCTGGAACATCATATATACGATTATGTCCAGAGAACCAGGATGTTATTGACAGTTATGCTTTATAAAAACTAATGTAGCTCTCAAAACGCTCAGTCTTGCTGTTGTTTTTAGGAGGCAAAATCCCCTCAAGTGATAGCATAACAAATGCATCAGTTTGTTGAAAATGATCGAGTCTCCTCTTCCATCGACCCACCGCGATGTGATTGGGATAGTACTGGGCCAAGCAGGAAACAGTAGCTTCATTTTTAGCCCCCCTTCAGCACTCCAAGGTGGTAATGTGACACTGAAGGTAACAGAAGCCACTGACTAGAAAGATGTTAATCCTGACAAAGTGCCACAGCATTAGCCTGCGCCGCAGCTAGATTGAATTCTGCGTCCCTGGGGACCACGGGCTGTACCGGCGGTGGCGCTTCATCATTCTGAGTACCCCTTGGAGACGATAGCTTGTGTGCAAACTGGCGTAGTGCATTAAAGAGCGACAGTGCCCTCTATTGAAAACCCACAAACATTCCCATTTTTTAAAACATTTTAATGGCTTCCTATTCACCGTGCTGTTCGGCATAATGGTAAGAAAGTCTTTGCTCTATTATACTTAACAGGGTGCTAAAAAAATTAAGGGGCGGTTTAATTAATGATGCTTAACATACTGCCACAGAATCGTATTGGAACTGCTCAAAATAGACGTGTTTGCGTCTGTTTCACATGCATAGAAGTATCACACAGTGCACTTATGTCAGAAATATAAATGAATCGATTTTAATCTCTTACCTGTAATGTGCTGCCACGCTGCAGTGACCTGGTCAATGCAGAGAACTATTTAAGTAAAAATCAGCTATTTTCAGTAGCAAGAGCCAGTCGGACAAATCGTTCACCTTATGAATTTAAAACTAAAACTAAACTGACCAATTCTAAACCAACCATTCTAACCCTCTGGAATAAAATGCCGCAGTAGCAGATTCTCTGGAGTATATGTTTATTATATGTTCCGCTGAAATTATATATTTCACAATGATGAAAAGAAATGGATATAGGGGTGGCTTTCAGTAATTCCGCGCTAAAGACCTCCGCGTTCGGTTTAGGGACGACGTAGGGGATGGGGAGATGGGGGGGGGGGAGTATGGGAGATGAGGGTTATTCCCTTCGCCGAGCAATGCTGACGGTGGATCTTGCAGGAAAAAAGTAATATATATATATATATATATATATATACACTATCTAGGCTTATATCGATATCTATTATTCTTATCAGAGTCACATATGATAAGCAGTTTTATTATTCAAAAAAATCTTTGGTTAAAGACGGATTTATTTCATTTCATTCAGAAATAAATTTGTTAATCATTCGAGCAGCTCTACATATCTCTACAGTAGGTTCTTTCACAAGGTTTGCGAATTCCCGAAATTCTCAGGCGAACAGTTTTTAACATAGTTAATGAAAACCTTCATTCCTAAGAGGCCAGTGACTATTCAAAACTCATTCAAATAGAATCACAAGCCAAAGTAATACGAAAATGCAATCAACTTGCCAAAATGTAACCAAAATATCTAACTAGAAGATTAAGTTAAGTACCCTCTTTGTAAAATAGTTTGAGAAATCACGGTATGAATAACAATGATCAGTGCCCCTTCACAGGATACAGTTCGCCAGTCTTAGGTTTTTGTAAGCTGGACGTTTTAACTGAATGGTTATTACCCTTCAAGTTTCAGCTCATTTTTCCACATACTACAACTAAAATAGCATTTTTAAGTATCGTTGCTGGTTAAAAGTCGTTTTTATAGTAAAATATAAAACTGAAAGAATAAACCCGTTTTGAAATAATAATAATAATAATAATAATAATAATAATAATAATAATAATAATAATAATAATAATAATTAACATAGGATGCCGGTATGTCTTACTTTATTTTACTCTGACAGTAATTAGTCCTCAGAATTTTTGAGCAAATGCCACTTTCAAACAAACAGGAAAAACATAATTGAATAATAATTATTATTATTACATGTACCAAGTCACTATACACGTGTGTGTCGTGTGAGATGCGTTCACGTTAAATAAGGATCTTACAAAATGTAGCGCTTAAACAGTGGGAACGAGGGGCATCCTCGCTGCCTGTAATCAGTATGCTTCGGATGTGACTCCCTGCGTGCTGCCAAAGGACTGGGTAGTCCTCTAGCCCCCTGAGTTAGCGAGAAAGACAAGTCTCATTTTGCCAAGATATCAAAATGCCGCTTTAATCTCAAGTCCAAATCGACTCAAATGAGTTATTCGTCGCGCCAAGAAAAGCTTAAAAATGCAGAGGAGTAGTATTGTGCGTGTTTTCCAAAAATAAACAAACAAATAAATAAATAAATATCCAAATCTTATGACCTCTTACCTTAACAAATCCGCCAGACACAGTTCCCTCACCACCGTCTCCCCATAAGAAGTCCCATTCGCGACTGGAGAATGCGACAACTCGTACTTCTGTCAGGGTATGGAGATGAACATCCAAAACTGCCAGTCTTTGAATTAACACTCCAGGTACAATATTGCTTTAGTGCGAGTTTATGCAGTAAACGTGGAATAATGCCGGTGTTGAGTAAAAAAAAATAAAATAAAATACAAAAGAATAAAAATAAAATCAGAAGGTGACAAGGTGCTGAAAGACAAGACTGGAATAGCAGAATAAAATATTAGTTCCCCCAGCGATCGATGCTTTGCAAGCGCTCCGCAAAGCGCACGTCCTCGCTGCCTTCTCACCGAAACGAAATGACGCTCATCGCAATGCAATGCAATGCAATGCAAGCGGCTCGGCTCTGCCGTCGGTGACTAAGTATAGTCTGTCCCCCTTTTTTGGGTTTCCAGATGGAAGCAGTTTCTCATCTGTCACACGGTCCCAGGCAGTGCAGGATAAGAGCTTGAATGGTTAAATGTGCGTTCGGGAGCCGTCCAATCAGAGCGGGCGGATGGAGGCAGAGCCCTCCCAGGGGACCGGGCGCTCTGGAGGAAAGACTGGGACAAAACGCACATCTTCCCCAGACCCCCGCTTGGGATCGTCGCCGCTGCAAATGCAATAAAGCGAAACTCTAATTGTTCCATAAACTTCCTTGTTTGCTTGTTGCTTTTCACCAGAACTTATGGAGATTCCCTCGAACGCTGGAATCGAGTTTCCCCGCTTTTTCAGAGTTAAATAAACGTCCAAATTGTCACATAAGTAAAATAAAACAACCGGTGCTATTGCACTGGACGGCGTAAAAGACGAAGTCCGTTTAGTGTCTGGCTTACCGGCTGATGCATACCTGCCACAAAGGAATCCACGCCTTGAATGTTAAGTGGAAACAGCTCCTACGTGCAACCTATACTTCTACGAGGCTTTATCCTTATTTGTTTGCAATTGAAGACAGATTTACACTCCCATATTCAGATTCCCCAGTGGATCCCATTTATACATTATATACATTTTTGGCTACAGTAAGGGATCTTTTTTTGATATACACCGCTTCCTCTAAATAACAGAGCGTCGAAACCAATTTAAATGGTCAAGCACAATGTTATTATAGCTTCTTGTTGAGAAATTGCATTGGTAATGCAGACTAAATGTATATATCTACCCGACTCAGAGATACTTTTCACGCATAAAGAAGGTTTCCTGCAGTCTTAGTATTAACAAAAAGTGCCCCTATACGAGATTCGGTAAAAAGTCTTAAAAGAGTCTGAATTGTGTATTTAAGGCTAGTATTGATTCGATACTGAGCAGTTTGACAGAAGTTTATGATAGTTTATCTTAATCTGTACTCAGCCGGGGGCGTTTGATAAGAGTTTTAATCGGACATTAAATAAATAAATAAGCAAATGCTGGCGGGTTCATTCCCAGCATGACAGCTCTGTCAGCCGCTGTGAATGATAACTGTCGAGCTGCCCACTTCAACCGCGGATAAATCAAAGCGTTTCATTTGTTTGAGTATTAAACGCACTACCCTAAAGTATTCTGAACCGTGAAACGAAGCAGCTAACTTTCATCTTAAAATATTCTCTGCGTCATTTGATTAGGGGGTGCAAAAGCGAGAGTGAAAAAAAATCATAAGAAATACAGTATGTCTGGTTGCATTCAATTAGATTACAGGATTACAGTCATTTACACTAGTTTTGATGTTTCAGTAGTTTTCCTGTGAAAGAGATGCGAGCTGGTTCGTTAATGGCCAGATACCATATGCTAGTGAAATGTTTGTAATACAAATGAATTGCCAGAATGTGTTTTACTTGCTCTTGGGGGGGGGGGGGGACTAAGTTAGGATGACCTCAAACCCCCACCAGCAATGTATGTGAAAAAGAATTTTAAAAAATGTTAAGTCTAAAGTGGGTTAAGTCACGGGGTAATTTACCTTTAATTATGCGTTGTCTTCAAACTATTTCTGCCACTTTCGGCAGAAACATTATCTATATAGAGTGATTTGGGGTTTAAGGTTGTGTTTAGGATAGGGCCCAGTGCTGTCGATCTGTTGTGTGATCTGTTCCCTGCTCATCCCCATGGTTGCAAAACACCTTCTCTACTACAAATAACTGACTGTAAAACAATGACTGTGTGATGTTTTCTGTGGCTTATGGGAAGCAGAAGGAATTTTCACGCAAGTTCTCAAATATTTTGAATAAATGTAACAAATGAATTGCCGTGTTTCCATTCCGATCACATTGATCAGATGATTGATTTCCATATTGTCAAAAGTATTGATTTATAATGCTCTACCTAATATATTTAAAGTACATCAGCAGCACCACATTTGGCTGGTGTAAAAACCTGCATCCAGTCTGGCACCAGTTTAATTCTACTATGTGTCTGCAATGCTGTCATAACACCAGCGAAACTATTCGCATAATCCAGCTCTTATTTCCATTTGACAAGGAGGATAGTGAACAATAAATTCTGTCAGATTATCTGGCTGTCTTATGACTGAGTTAGGCTGTTGCTTCAGTAATGGATTTACTGATCACAGAGTTCCTCTTAGCTGGGCCCATTTTAAAAGGGAAAAAGAGACTGTTTCTGAGGTGTCACTGCATGATGACGTTGTAATCAATAACACATCCCGGTTTTATCTGCTTGTGTTAAGGCCCAAAGAAGACATTAGACAAGTATCTTCTTCATGTTTCATTTAGCTGCATCACATGGCAACTTTATTTATTTGTTTGTTTGCTCAGTTGTTTGTTTGTTTGTTTAGCCATTCATAATTATTATTGGAAATAAATAAGGCATGTGGCCATCTTGACAACATTTCTCCATTCAGTTTAAGTCATAGGAAATAGCAAATGGAGTCGATTAGCCACTGCGTAAATGCCACACTTCCAGGATTCTTTTAATTTGTATTTATCTTTTTGTGGATAACATAGATGAAACATTTTTTTTTTTTTGCTAGCTAAAGCTTGACCTGCTTCTCTGAATTCCAGAAAAAAAAAGACAAACTTTGATGCCTGTGGCAACAATTAACGGCGTCTGCTGGCCACACAGTGAGACTGTAGGATTGATGATCGCAGGGAATGATGGAGAAGAGTCAGATAAACAAGGCAGACCAGTCACAGGTCTCAGTGGGAGGCTGGACGGTATCGGCTGCAGGGGAAAAGCAGACCGGGGTTCCTTTATTGTCTTAATTAAATCCTCCTTGAATCTAAAATTGTGGAAGACTACTATACTGAGCAAAGAGGTAGGGGGGAGGCCCTTGATTGCCTTGATCTCTACAGTAGATAAGTGTTGGGAAAGAAGCAGGTAATGGATCACAAAATGGAGCCATGAGAATAGCATCAAATACAGAACAGACATAATGGTCTGGATACAGTAAAACTTTAAACAAGAATGTTTTTGAAGATCTTTTACCATTGATTTCTGTTATATGTCCTGAAGGAAATCCGTCACTGAATGTTCATGTAATGCGGGCATAACTTGACATTGGACAAGCAACTTTTACTTTGTGGTTTGTGCCGAATCTTATAATGGCCTTGGATTCCAAAGCTCGTTAACTGCCTTTTATCTTGACTGCAGAGGTAAGTCATACATCCAGCATTATGCAGGCATGTTTTCTGCAGCCGCCTCAATTGATAATCCAGCAGAAGAAAGTCACCGGAAGTCGCACATTAGTTAGCGGTGTCTGTATAGCTACAAACCAAAGCAAATAAAAACATACTTTTACAATCAACAAAACAAGGCTAACTTGGTTAATAACAAAATTATAGTTATTTGAAATTGAGATACAAATATTTACTGTTCTGGTTCTTTGGTAATGTAGTGAGTTACCTAAAAATACACTCTTTGGATTCAGTGAGGGTCAGTGGATTACAAATTTTAGGATGTCTGCAGAGGTATTTCAGTGTCCTTGTCATAAAATGATGCATGTTTAGACTTTGACCTCCAAGCAGTGAATTAGAGATGTAAGTCTTACTTTTACAATACTCACTGAAAACTTTTTTTTTTTTTTCCCTCCAAGAAAAGGAGTTATTTCAGAGGGTGGGAAGTACACAAGTTCTACTCTGTAAGACAGGCCTAAAAAAATGTACAAAACTATCTGTGGTCTGTGTTACTAAGCATAAAATAGAGTTGTTCCCACAGTGGGAACATAGCCTGGGGAGCGGGGAGGGGGGGCTGCATTATTTCCCGTAATCTAATTCTCCATCCTAATATGGACATTCTCCATTTCTTCACATTTACATTTTACAAAACATAGTACTTTAAGGACTTTACTTAGTGTGTATCATTTGAAAATGTAAGTTTCACCTGAAATGTGACCTGTTTAAGCTGGGTATTTTCAACACTGCATAGTGTTTGAAGGTTTCAGTACTTCCATGTATGATTTACACTTCATAAAAAATAGAAATAACAATAGAAAAAACAAGGTTAAAGGTGATTAATCTTCAGAAAAGTAATAGCATTCAAAGCCAAAACAATCTGATTTAAGATATACAATCATAGTATCAATGCTCACAAAAATAACAAAGTATGTTATTACTTTTGTCTAAATTGTTTCATCGGTTAACTCCATCCATCCAATCTTCTCACCATTTAGACTAGTCAGGGTGGTGTGGGGCAAAGGACTGCCTGTTATCTAATAGTAATATATTGCCTGCAAATAGAAATATCCAAAATTCTAAGCTCCAATTGTTAATGACAACTGCAGTGATTAGCCATGTGTGATGGATAGCAGAGAGCTCCCGAATAGCCCAGGGACCAGGACACTTGTATGGGCGGGGAACGGCAGGTCCAATAATTGAATGAGCACAGAGCACTCTGCAGGCTGATGGAAATGGAGCAGGCCACGACTGAATCTCACAGTCCATATGGAGGAGCCTGCTGTGACAGTGATACCCAGTAAATAGGATTTGGCCCTGCAGGGATCCATCAACAGAGGAGGCGGGACCTGGCACAACTCGAAAATGGTCATGTTAAAAGGAGAGCCATCGAATACCGCTCCTCCCACTGACAGAAAAGGGCTGGCAAAGCCTGTTAGATAGAATCAGTCCAGAAGGCGGAAGATGGGCTGCAAATGACCCCATATATCGCTTTTAAAATGTATTACACTTTAAAAATAATTCCTGTTTTCTTGCCCAAGAAGAAGCTAATAATTCAGGAATATCGAATGCATAGATTTACATATTGCTGAAAGCAAGCGATAAAATGCTTTTCGCTTACTTCCCCGTTTGAAGAAAAGATGTGCTGTTGAGCTTCGCCGCCTCAATTTGTCTGCATCACCTTCTGCTGTCAGAGTGCTGGAGCTGGCAGGGAAACAGTTTGAAAATCAATCAGATATATAATTAGGAGGGAAACAATAATTTACATTTACCTAGTGTCGTCTGAAACCTATGGTAAAGGCAGTACTTCAAACCCAATTTGGAAGCGAAAATTTAAGGCTTAAAATTACACAGTGGAGAACTTTTTTTTTTTTTTAACTAAAAAAGAAAAATTGAGAACGACTACATGAAGTATTGTTCTTTTGTTTTCTTTATAATTCAGTTCAGAAATAAAAGTTTCTTTTCATTGAAAATGTATTTAAGGCTTGGGCTAAAGGAGCAGAGGGGAGTCTGTATCCCAAAACAGGGAGGCAGCTGCCAGTTTACTGCTAGTTGTCATAGTTACCACATCCTGCCCGTCAATCAGTCTCGGTGCTAGGAAATAGTATTACACCGGTAGTCATTTTTTTAGCCATCAAAGCGGGACGCTTTGCCGCCTCCCCTGCTCCTCAGAGAGTTGTATCTTATCACAGTATCACAGTATTATTTTTGCATCTAAATGTTTCTATTCAGACCAATCGGGGGTTCTCCTTCACTTGAGCTGTGGGAGAGGTTGCTCTTGATGTTGCTATTGTCAGCCACTGGCCCACTGTGGCCGCATAAGTGTCAGCTCCACCCACTTAGGCAGCTGGACCACCTACTGTGTACCCACTGCCCAGCCTACAGTCATGGTCTCATGTACCAGAGTGACTAGGACCTTTCGCATTTCTAGCGACACTCTACAATACCTTGTCCAAGTCCAAACCCCAAGGTTCATAACACAGAATGAAGCTTTATTTGATCAAATGCAAAGACATTGGGTTTTCTTTTTTATTGTTGTGTTTTTCATATGTGAAACACACACACAGACAAATATATATGGGTTAAGGCCCTTACTGAATGGAGTTATGATATGGCCTAATGGAGATATGATTTATCTGTCAAAGATGGGATTCAAACCAACAACATTCTGATCACTGGCCCAGAAGCTTAACCCACTGAGTCGCACACTGCTCCCGAAATGGGATGCCCGAATGGACATGTATTCATTTTGTTTCAGTACGTCGTGCAATTCTGCACGTCCCACAAAACCTCTGCAAATTGTGAAATCAGGCCTCACAGATACAGGCTCGCAGACACATTTAATGATGTTCTCACAAATACTTCTTTGCTGTGATTGCTAAGAAGAATACAGACAGTGTCTCAGACACCAGAAACTACGCCTCGTGAGGGGAGATTAGCTGAAAGTCGAGGCTGGGGGCATACATTTACTATGTGGTTTCGTTTACTTCATGCCTCAGTTAATAATAACAGAGTCACTGTTGGTGGCTACTTAAGCATGCAGAAGCCCCAGTGTCAACGCCCCCCCTCCCATCACTCCACCCCCGCCCCTGGAAGACTGCGGCCAGCTGGCATCCAATAAGACCCGTCGATGTTGCCAAGGCGCGACGGGGCAGGACCACTGAGACGTCACATTGAACCACACGGGCTGTGATTGGCTGAAAGGAAAAAGGCCGTGCAGGAAGCACACCTCTGGGCTCCTGCGTAAAACCACCTGCGTTCCCTGCCCCCTTAGCCTGAACTGAACCTGCATTCCCCACCATACCGCACCAGGCAGCATGAAAACCTGATGCTTGTACAGCATCCAATATGTATTTCACAAAATAATGTGGTCCATGTCTTCTGAAGTGTAACTGAAATATGCACTATGAAGAGATGTTTAGTATTTTATAATTTACAGTTATATTTCAATGCTAATAATGTTGTGCCTTGCCTCATGTTTTGTCAACTGAAACATTTTACAATAATATGCTTATAAAATAGTTGAAATCTAGTTTGCAATGATTTATTGCCCAATAATTTATTTCCAAAGATTCAAAGCAACCGATTCACCAAACCAGTGTTATAATTTAAATTATACTTCATTTCAAATATATATAACATTTCAAATATAATTCATTCAATGAAACAAAACTTTCAGCTAGCAGTTAAATTATCAGTATTTGCTTGTTTCCAGGATATAGGTAGAAAGTTCCACATATTGGTTATTCTCTGTAAGCATCAAGCTGACAAAGTATTAAGGGTTTTCAGCATACATGCCAGGTAATTATTTTGCCCTTCACAGGAAAGGGTCAGGATTCAAGGTTTCAGTAAAAGAGCAGACATCTTTTTTGCATAATAAGCGTATCATAGCTGTAAAACTGTGGATTAATTTTATGCAATCTTTATATTTATGTGCTATATAACAAACTGCCCTTGGTCATTGGCCATTTTAATCTCAAAATTCAATCCGCAAACAGGTTCTTGAATTTGGTGCTTTTTATGATTTTGAACCCAACATGTACCGCGTTTTATCTGAAGGTAAGACACGACGAGGTAGGGGTGATAACGGCAGCGTTTTTGATAATGCTTTGCGCACATTTAGATACGGGTCTTGCTTTCACCTTCCACCATTAAAAGAGTCGCACGAAAAGGCGGCACAGCAGAGTTCACAACTCAAACCAGATGGTGACATGAAAGACTCCCAATGACCTGCTGATATGGGACACGGCAAAATGCAATTAAATAAACTACTTAGTTTCCTAACTACATCAAAGTCAAATATTTCTAAAATTGTTTGCTGATGTCTGTGTGGTGGACTAAAGTTTAATTTGTTGTATTTAAGACTCGAGATAGCTGACTGTAGTGTTTAGAAGCTGTACAGTCTTTCATGGCCACCTGCTCATCTGTTCCTGCAATTGGCCTGACCACAGGTTAAGACTTATGCTAACGTTTGCCCAGTAATTAAAATTACATTGAATGTAAAGGATCATGGACAACCTTTAATAAACAAACAAACAAACAAATAAACAAACAAACAAATAAATAATAAATGCCACAGCATCCATAGATTCATCCATATTTTAACCACCTCCTCATGCTCATGAGTACTTTGAAATATAAAAAAAACATGCTAGCAGATACTTTCCTGCAAAGGTACTTTCATGCAATACCTGTTTCATTTCTAAAGCTGGATATGTGGTCCATATATCTTTCTGCTTGGCATAGCCGTTGTTTTCAACCAAGAAATCTACCCAAAGTCTTGTTGTACCTAGTGCTGCCATTATTGTTTTACACAGCTTTGCTCTGTTGTTACAAAAGAGTCAAGAAGGTAAAGTATATAAAAGGTCTTTGAACTCCATTTTATTAAAATAATTCAAACATTGAAATGAATGGAATTTGATGTCTGTTTGATGAACCAGTTTATGTGTGTTTTTACCTGTAAATATTACCAGGAAATGATGCATTTACTATGTAAAGTACAAACGCTGGAATTCCAAGTATATTGTAAGTCAAAAAATAAAGCAGATTCAAAATGGTCAAGTTCAATGTCAGTTCATTTGTCATTCCAACCATATCTAAGATATCGAAAGGAGACGTGCAAAAGATGTGCAAAAGGAGAAGGGGAAAACTAAGTGTGTGTCTGTGTCTGTGTGTACACGCGAGTGGGTTTACCTTACGTTATAGGGATACAATGTCCCCACAAGGTGATGAATACTCATTTTTTTTCCCTCCTGGTCCCCATAAAGGAAAACTCAATGTAATAAAAATATGTGACTGCAATGAAAAAACTAAAAAAGCAAAAACTCTTGTACTTTGCTTGGTTACTTATGGTTATGGTTAGGGCAGGGTAGGGGTTAAGGTTGTCATAGTTAGCATTAGCATTTTTCCCATAGAAATGAATGAGCGGTCACCATAGAGATATGTTTACCCGACATATGTGTGTGTGTGTGTGTGTGTGTGTGTGTGTGTGTGTGTAAAATAATAATGGTGTCTTCAGGTATAACAAGACTTTGGGTAAAATTCTTGGTTTTGAGGTGGTGATGAGATCATAATTCATACGGAGGGGCCAACCTCATCATTAGCCAATGATATCTTTTGAATTGGTGATTGATAGGGGAAGGGCACTTCAGGGGCCAATCAGCTTTCAACTGGGGCCAGTGCCCTTATAGCCCTGCCCCTAATATACAGCCCTGTGTTGGTGGTGTGAGGGACACTGACCTTTTCTTATATATCCCCAGTAGCCATCATCCACAGTGTTCAACCATGAACTTGAGGAACAAAGAGGCACAATCCTAACTGAATTAGGTTCCTGCCTGTTGAGAAACAAATCAAATTTCTGCGGCGTGAAAATCACTCCGGTCCAGTCTGCAAAGAAAATAAAGTTCGTAACAGAGGGATGAGGTGAAGCAGGTTTGTTGGTAATCTTTCTTTAGAGTTTTCGTTCCCCGGCATCAATACAGAAAGAAATAAGCTGTAAGAGGATTCCGATTGGGCATCAGGGTCTGTTCAGTTCACATGTAATTTTATACATTCTTTAATACAATAAGGGACAGGTGCAGTGATTCAGCACAAGCATCCAGAGCTTCTGACCCTCAAGATGGACACACACCCTTTCTTGTACAAGCCTGAAATCAGTTAATAAACACGGTGATTCTAACCATTTCGGTCAGATTGGCCGCAGTGTTTGTGCTGTTCTAGATCACAGGGACCTTTGGCACAGACTTTGTCAAAAGGAATGTCTTTGTCAGCATTCTTGTAAATACTTAACTGTTTACGCAAGACAAACACGTGCTTGAGTGTCACTCTCATTGGACCCCTCTGTTCCTAATGAAAGTCAAATGGTCTTCTTTCGTCGCACGAGTGAACCTTTTCCCGAAAAACTGTCCACACGCCAATTGGAAAAAGCCTTGAAGGTAATTTTGTATGGTTCTTACTAGCAAGAAAGCAGTGAAGGCAACAGAGGTTTAAATCTGTTACAACATTTAAAAGAGAATAATAATGTTGAGTATGGGCCAAAAGTATTTCTAAGCAGAGTGAATGGATAGCACACCTCCAGGAGTGGCTTCTGGTTCTGTGTATGGTGTTATCATGTTAGTGTTGGTAAACTCTTGGTATTTTAAACTTCCTCTGACTGTCTAAAGGATGCGCATGGGTGAACTGGTGTCTCTAAACTGCCATAAGTTGATCATGACATCTTTATGCCCCCATCCCAGACCCCCTCCTATCAGAAAAATATATTAAAGAGGACCCCTCCCCTGGTCTCAATACCTTCTTTGTAAAAGCAGCCCTCACTGTAAGGAGATGGCTGCCATACGTATCTACACTGCAATGGACCTTGTTTTATACCAGACAGAGTCCACGGGAGATGGATGAATGGATAGACAGAGAAGGAAAATTTACATTTTCATTTTATTGATTTAGCAGATGTTTTTAGTCAAAGAATGAATGCAATTAATGCTAACACTATATAACAACTGTGTTCACGCTTAACAACACGTCCTTAAACTAAATCAAGAAAAATGCACAATGCAAAATCTTTATATACTTCCACAAATGAGATTTAAGCATTTGCTGAATTTTCAATTTGGTGTTACCCAGTGCTTGATTATGTTGTAAAGTTTAACACACAGCCTGAATATTACCTCACTTCCAATGTGAAAATTGGAAAGCAGATGGTCTCTGATTTTCTTTGCCTCTCCACACTTATGAAATGAAACAATTACTGTATAAAAACATAAAGAAGCATGAATCCGTGCTCATCGAAACATACAGACATACTGATAGTGACAAAAAGGGAAACCGTGATTGTGATGTACAGACAGAATGCACTGTACCATACTGCTTCCTTCACTCTGAGATACAAGAAGCCTCAGTGCTGATGCAGCACCCCTCCACCCCAAGCATTCCCACTGTCGCCTTATTTAACAGCTCGCATACACAAGTTTCGGCTCCCAGCACTTTGAAGTGACTGGGAGAGCTTATACCAAATGGGAGAATGTCAGACTGGGCAGTGGTGCCATCGAGATGATTAGTGTTCTTCCACAATCTAGTGAGGTCTGACCTTTCCAGCCCATAATAATTCCCCACACAACTCAAACTGACGGCGGGCTGGAGGAAAATGGAAGGCAGTTAAATATCTGTCTGTGCTGTGCAGGTTTGCATTTGTGTCATGTTTTGTTTATTTTTTAATTTTTTTTTTAATTTAAATTTTTTTTCTGTCTCTTTCTGCTCTGAGGGGATAAATAGCTAAATTGTCTCTTGAGAATATCATGAGAAACTAGTTCATATCATGTAAAATAAGAACTTGGAGAAATTGCTGTTTTTTTGATGGGGGGGGGGGGGGGGGGGTGGCATTGATTAAAA
>JAODLC010000007.1:17788463-17867614 GCA_026781145.1 Hippopotamyrus pictus | reverse complement strand
TTTTTATGAATAGTTATAGCCATGTTTATAATACTTTATGAATGCATTATAATGCATTATGAAGGTATCTATAATGCATTATGCATACAGACTTTAAGTAAAGTCTTACCGAAGTTTTATTTGTCACATACGCAAACATACACTGTACATGTGTGTGTTAAAATGTTTCGCTCTGTGCTTTTAGGATTATGCTTGAAAAGAAATATGCAATGCAGAGGGAAAAAAAATAATACAGTAAAATAAGGATAAATAAAATTAATATAACAATAACAAAAAAGATGCAAAATAAGAATAAAAATAGGGAGAAGGAAATTAGTAGTTGCAAATTGAATGTGGACAATAAAATCTTTACATTAGGAAGTGATGCTTGTTCTGAGCATCACAGACTTTTACCTTATTTTCCTCTACAGTATGTCATCAATACAAAGGTTAAGGCCATTTACAACCTAATGTAAGTGATCATCTTTAAGCCATCTTGTAAAAACAATAATCCTGACCATCATGTTATTGATGGGAATTGCAGACGATCAATAGGTAGCATTGTGGCTTTACACCTCCTGGTTTGTGGGTTCCAGTTCTGACCTTTTGAGGGAGGAGTTGTGCCAGCCTGTTGCTTTCTGTTTCACAGCCTAAACACTTTGTTTAGTTCCGTTGGGCGCTTTATTTTGAGCATATCATGGAAAATACCAAAAACGCATTAAAAAATTTTAAGATAAAAGAGGAAGAGGATGATCAGCATTAAGATAGATGGACTCAGTCTCCAACAATCAACTTGCCTTTTGGGAGCTCAATGAGATGAAGAGAATACACAACGTTCTGGAGGAATGCCATATATTTATGGTCACTAGGAGTTAACATTGAGTTGACAGTTGAACAGCTGTCTGGAAGAGCCCATAGAGAGAGTGGGTGTCACTCCGTGATGGACTGGCATCCTGTCCTGGTGGTGCCCCGCCTCCTGTACCCCGCTTGCTGGGATTGGTTCCAGGCTTGGCATGACGCTGCACAGGATAAGCCGATATGGAAACTGGATGGACACTACAGTTAAGATTCATGGTGATATATGGGATAAAATTCTTAACAGAAAAAAGCAAAGGCAAGCTGACACATTCATGCCTTTTATCTTTGATATGAGGCCAAGTTCTAGATCAATACCACATCCACCTAGTTTGTTAGATTTTATGTTTTTGCATTATTTACTCCGTTTTTTTTTTCCATTTAAGAGTTTTCAATAAAACATTTATTGCTTGTAGATTTTAGTATCCAACCACATTTTCTAATTTTTTTTTTATTGTTGTCTTTTTCAGGGAGTTTTGTTTTTGGTTTTTTTTCCTTCAGGGTAACACGTGTCCTACACTGTCTGGATCTGAAGCACTCTGCATGTTCATGCAATTGCAAACAGCGCAGGCTATGTCAATAAGATGTTGATGCACAGCATAAATAAGCATGAAATATCCTTACAGTCCTGCTCCGCTTTCAGTCTAATACTACATTCGAGGGTTGTTTCAAGGATTCCCCTGGTACTAGAACTGACAGCATCTAGGTCAGTCCTATTAGTATTTATGGTTCTGTAAATGCAGAACTGGTCTGGCGTTCTCTGTGCATGTAATTGGCTAGGAGGATGGAACAGGGAAAATCCGACCTCATCATGTACATGTAATCTACATTTTTTATGTATCCAGAGTGATCCATATACTTTTGGGACAGATGTAAAGATACAAGATTTTTTAAAAGACATCAGTTAGCAACATATGTACATGAGTGCTACAGCTCCAGACCCGAAACATAAGTCAGTAGGCTAGAATTCCCGAATTTCTCAACATCTCTTAATGGTGATATACTAACTATTTTGAATTCTACCTTGCAGATACTCTCATCATTTCTGCACATTTCTGTGTCATATTCTCATGGGAAAATATGGATTAATAACCAGATGTGAAACACGGAGCATACATAAATTCTGTTTTGATAAAGTCGCAAGTTTCATATACTCAGGTGTGGCTCACCTGTGTCCCATGATGGAACTGCAGCCTTTGGGCATTCCCATTACTGCCATACTTCCTTTAATCTTACAGAAAGCGATATGTTGAATATGTTGGCCTTGCGAGGAGGAAAAATGCTTCTAGAATTTTAAGAAATTGCAGGAAAGAGCTTCCTGCATTTGACTAGCTAATTTGGGTAATGTTTCAGGATTTTTTATTTTTTTTTTGTATCCTGAAGCAAAGAAAAAAAGGCCCAAATAGCAGAAAAAATAGGCACACTACTGAGTCAACATTTTCTTGCTGTGTGTCTGGTATCGCCATTCCTCCAAGCCCACAAAAGTGTTTCATGCACTTGGAAAAGGGGGAAAGAACCCAACTCGCTTTCTCAGAACGCTCTGCTTTTAAAGATATCACTTTAAAAGAAACCGTTTTAATGGAGCAATGGTTCCCTCGTTCCCAGCAGGGAAAGTGAGTTGCCCTGCCAGGCAATTTGAAAATATAAAAAATGCATGATGAAATATGATACAAAGTCATATGTAAAGTTTTGAATTAATCATATGCTGCCGCGCCCTCAGGGAAAGGTATTTAAGTGCTTGACCTGACATTCGCTATAAGCAGTGTATGCTACGCTTATTTATTAAGATGCCTGTTGTTCCAAAAAACAGAAATACTGCTGAAGACAAAATTAAAAAGATATATTCATCCATCTTCCAACCACTTATCTTGATCTGGGTCGTGGGGGGGAAAAAACACAGATTCTCCACCGATTTTAATGTCTTGTGATATAAATCCCTCTTAAAGATTTGTATTGAAAGCATCATGATGTATAGCACATATTAAAAAGTTATGAGATTGTTTTATTGTTGCAGCTATTTTTCTTAATGGAAGATCCTGTCATCACACATCCTGAAACAGATTTTGAGGTGGAAATTTGTGTTTTTGTTCTGGGAGGTGTTCCACAAAGCATGATTTCTCAGTTAGCTCGGTTTACATCAGCTAGAAGTCATGATTTTCCAATAGGAGTTTAGGTAAAGAGCATTCCTTTTGGACAATCATAACTTCAAGCTTAAGATAACCCAGCTAGCAGGGAAATCTTGCTTTGTTAAATACCCCCTGGTAGCATTCTGGCTACATCAGACCTTCCCTCAGTCTCGACTAAAGCTCTGTTTTCAGTACCTGGTGACATTACATTGAATCTTTATAACGCATCATTAGTGAAAGGTGAACTCCACAGAACAATATCTGAAGAATCTCTTGATGTCAGAAGGCGGAGTTCTTTAATGTCACGCTGGTGACACCATCGCAATACCATTAAAAAGAGGCCGGGGAACACAGGTATTTCTGTAACTCATTTACTTACAGCTGCCTTAAATAAATAAATGAATAAATAATAATAATAATAAAAAAATTGGTTAACCATTAAATTAGGCCACCATTAAAATATAACATTCTGAAATATAAATAGCCCATAGAAACAAAGCTACACACATTTATCTGTCTTCCAAGCACTTAACCAGAATGGGGTCTCGGTGAGCCTGGAGCCTATCCCAGGCAGGGGACACCCTGGACAGGATGTCGACCCACCCCCGCACCCCCAATATGGGACAGTACATACACTCCACATGCACACAGCGGGGGCAGGATTCACGTCGCCAGCTGGGCAGGTGTGAGGTGATAGTGGCACCCGATGGTGGCACTCAGAACTTTTTAGCAGCTGACATAGCCTACATACTGTAATGACACTGACAAACTTCTTTTATTAAACATAGGTAATTAACCACATTCGCTTTGCAGTATTCCTGGAATGGTGAACCAAATAATGTACGTAAAAGAAACATGTTTTCGTTGGATCTGAACCCTGTCATGTTTGTGCTGGACTACACTGGTCTTATAGGAAGGTTTACTGTCTCTATACTAGCAAATTAACTGAAGTATAATGCTTTTTTGTCACCTTATTTCAAGCATTGTTGTTCACACACAACATAGCATTCTCGGTTGAAAAATATTAAAATTGGCTGAAACAGGATTTTATAACAACAAAAAATTGTGCCACAATACATGAGAAAACCACCTCCTTATATTTTAATATATCAATAATTTGTATATATATATAAAAGACTATTCAGTCTTCCCATGCCATTGGTTATTGAAAAATGATGCCATTTTAAAAGGCGCCCTTGCTATCTGTGTTTAACCTGGCGGGCAGCTGGAAGACATTTGGCATACTAATGTGCTCAGAATATTACATTTTTTTGTGCGATCCATGTCCTTGCTCTGTGTGGGATTATATTACGGGAAATCTGACAAACCATTGGTCTTCAAACCACTACTATTTACATAATAGTCATAAATTAGACACCTGTTGATATTACAGTAGCCAAAAGTGGTGATGAATGCTTGATGACCCTTCCAGCTCACCTGGCAATATGGTAGCCAGAAATAAGCTACAGATGAAAAATTCATATACAAAACCTGATTCGCCGTCTAAAATTGTGTGGACTATCGTAATAATCTCATATCCTTGCTTTTGATAACATGTCCAGCATGAGCCTACAGGAAAATCCACATGATTCATATGATCTCACATTGTGTTCCCACCACATGGAGATTTTAAAGGCATGTGGCTTCAACCTCAAGATTCAAGATTCCTGCTCACCATGCTACTTAAAGATAATATTTTGTAATCTAAAAGCAAACATATGTTCCTTTCACAGGGAAGGTGCAAGTCAGACTGTTAACCAATATAAAAATAAAAGTTAAACTAGCCTCTTTACTTACTCTTTACTCAGATATTTACACCGTTGATCAGTAAAACGTGGAGGTTTCCTCTGCTCTGGTTTATGTATCTGTGATTCTGCGAAGAACAGCAATACAATGTAGGTAGAAATTTACATAGAATGGTTTCCCAATCCATAAACATCAATTGAAAGTGTACGCAAAGGCTACTGAATGCAGAAACATTTTTATATTCTTACAAATGTGAATGTGGTACTACAAACTAGCAATATGACTATTCATACGAATAGCTAGTGTTTATATTAAATCTGCAGTCCTAAGACCAGAGTCCTGCATGACTCTAAATCTAAGACACTGTAATTGAATCAAGTGTCAGGCCAAAAAGATCTATTTAAGGAAGCACATGCCATGACATTCATGAGTGTGATCTAATCAGACCCTTTGAAAGGGTCTCTTTTCACACTTGACCATGTCGCAGTATCCCTGAGCGAAACTCGAGTGCTACAAGCTGCTCTCTGTTGTCCTCACAGTTTTTCCTGCCATATTGAGTTATCCTTATTCAAGATGCCTTCCTCCTTTCATCTATGCTCTTTTGTGATTTGCCATCTTTGGAAAAAAAAGTTTATTTGGCCTCTCAGATTTGTCCTTCTATGACAAACGCTCGGTATTTAGACTAGTGAATCCTAGATTTTCATCCCGTGAAGAGTTTTATTCTTAGGTCAAGGCACCTTCTTCTAGTTGGTCGAGGTCATTTGTTAACGGAGAGGAATAAAAGGCACCCTTTGTCGATCATCACTCTTCTTTCTTAACCTTTATACCAGCATGCTGACATGGTTCAATTAGAGCTCAGCCTTACAAAATGGCTTTCACTCCATGGCAAATCAATGGTGCATAACACAGATTAAAAAAGAGATACAGTAATATTGCTTTTTCAATATATACAGTATAAATAAACAAACAAATAAATAAACAAAATATTGCATTAATTCCATCTTTTCTGTAAGCACTTATCCTATTTAGGGTTGTGGGGGGTCTGGAGCCTATGGACACAAGGCAGGGAACAACCCAGGATGGGGCATGTACACCTAAAGACAATTTGGTAACTCTACTAACTTCAGCATGCTTTTGGACTATGGGGGGAAACTGGAGTACCCAGAAGAAATGCCATGATGACACAGGGAGAAGATGCAAACTCAGTACACATGGAGATATGTGCGGAAACTCGAACCCCGGTCCCGGTGACGTGAGGCAACAGTGCTAACTACTGTGTCACCATGCCGCTCCATTTCATTAAACATGTCGCTGTTTTCTATTTTGAACAAATGAGCTTGGTGACATGTCACTAAATGTAAAAACGAAGAAATACTATAAATCCCCCAAATATCTTATACTTCAAAAAAACGAAAAAACTAAATGTAAAAATAGATTTCAAAGTGGGATGTCAAAGTGTATGTTACTGGTGCAATGGCATTGCCGATACTTTCTTTTAGAAACTCTTTGTCAGGAATCACTCTTCAAAAACACTCTTATCCCGGGTTGGTGAAATTGCTTCACATCTCTCAGATCAGCATGACATCTGTCAAAACAGATTTAGGGAGTCAAAAAGTTTCCCACCAGTGCTACTTCAATTTTTTTATAGCAATTTTCTGTTGCCTGTTTTTCCATAAGCATACTTGCGCCATAATGGCATTTCTTATTTTTAGTGTAAATGTGATTTTAGTACAGCATAATACACAGTACATTATGTTGGTCAAAAATCACATTTCCACTTACAAATAAGAAGTGTTTCCACCTTGTTTTGCAGGTGTACAATTTGCCCCCAAGGGTTTAAATAGGTTGCATTTGACCATTTATATCACCATAGCAGGGAGCAAAAGCCATTATCCATCTTCGATTTTCTCCTGCAAACTTTTGTCCACAAGCACTTATCCACTACATCACTTATGAAAACTAACCAATGATTACTGCCACATATTGAACATATCCAATGAAAGCAAGGTGGCCTACATGTTCTACATGTTGCTTGTTTTTGGTTCCTTTGTATCATCTGACCTACTCCTTTTGTGAAGCCACAAGGAGGACAAGGTGCTATTGGTTATCTGGATCAGACTGGCTGACTATGGTCCCACACCCAGCAGGACCTGACGCTCTGGAAGCCCCCTACTCAGCACCCCGGACATGCCTGGAAAGAAAGGGGTGAAGGGGCGGGGGTCAATGGCTGAATTCAGCTCAATTAAAGTTGTGTTTTGAAAGCCCCCGCATGAATAAAATATGTACATCACGGACAAGAGCATTCTCCCAGTCCGAGATGAAAAATTCATCCAGGGGGTAGGAGAGTCAGCGGAAAAAACGCCTCCAGAAACACTCAGTTGGTCTGAGGCACTTAAGGGGTATTAATAAATCAGTGAGGTACAGACAACTTTCTGACGGGAGACGGCGGAGTGTCATTCATGCCCTGTCCGCAGATCCTCCATGGGAGGTGAGCACAAGATGATGAACATTTCCGGTTTCCTACAACTCGTTGATTCACCTGCACCTTATTAACGGGGAAAACTGGTACGCGTTAAAAACGTTAAAGTAAAACGTCATTTAATAAAATTAATATATGTTAAATATTTTAATCTATCATCCACAAATTGTACAAGATATCAGCTGGTTCCACAAACTGTCAAACAGCTGGTGTTCACAAACTGTCCCTGTGACAGTATAATTCCCAGGAGGGGACATGCTGTTCGGTTATTTCTCCTAAATTGGCTCAGTAAATGTCCAGAAGCGCAAGCTCCTAAGCGTTATGCTCCGAGGTATACGATGCGATAATGGGTAACACTTCACTTGAGGGGACACAAAATAACAGTAGCATTATGCTATTACTTATGTATTAATTAACCACAAACTAAGTCTTAGTTAGATGATTCCATGTTTGTTCATCATTAATGAATTGTCACATCTTTTATCTCAAGCAAGTATATTTGTTACTAGGCATAACGATGAATTGCGAATCGGTTAAAAATCGATGAAAATGACGATTTAAACTGGCTGATGTGGAAAACGAATCGCTACTTTAGGAGTACTTCACGGTACTTTACTTAACAGAAAAACTGGCGTAATATTACATTTGATTTCAAGACGTCAGTTTGACGTCAGATGTCACTGCGTATTCACGTCGACGTCTTACGTTAGTTTTTCATTTTGACCGAACGCGAGATGGCGAGCGAATTTGAAATTGAGGACTCCCCCCATCTTAAATTGGCGGTGTGGCAGCATTTTATCTTTTCGGTAATCACAACCGAAAACGGCGAGAAAAACACAGACAAGACAAAAACTGTGTGCAAACACTGTAAAAGACTGATAACGTACATAAATAGCACTGCGAATATGGTTCAGTATGTCCACCGGCACAGTGAGCTCAGTTCACCACCGCCAGAACGAAGATTATTAACAGGGCAAACCATGCAACCATGCTAAACAGCTGTACATGCAAGCCTTAGTTTATTTGGTAACGCTTTATATTAAGTACCCCTTTATAATGCATTCATTATGCATTTATAGAACATTCAGTGCACCTTCATAATGCATTTATTATACATTTACAGAGCAATCAGTGCACCTTCATAATGCATTCATAGAACATTCATAAACAGCATGTAAGTACACTTCGATATCCTAACACCCCTTAACAGCTTTAATATACAATAATAACAAACATTACATGATTATACAATTATAATGTTCGCTATTATTATATGATGTTTGTTATTAATGTATATTGCAGCTGTTAAGGGATGTTAGGATGTAAAGGGGAAATGTTTATGAATGATTTCTGAATACTTAATGAATACATTATGAAGGTGCACTGAACGTTTTATGAATGCAATATAAAAGCATTATGATTATGATATGATCAGTTAATGTAAAGTGTTACCGTTTATCTATCTGAAGATTTTTTAAAATTTATTTTGAATGAATTTTGAAATTATTTTGATTTTTTTTTAACAGTATTTTATTCTATTTCAGTTGCACTGTTAAGAAGAGGACACATTTTGCAGTTTAGAAAGCTAATTAAAGGAATATTTTTGAATAAATTTGTCTGCAGCTCATTCTGTTAAAAAATCGTGAGAAAATTGCATCGTGAACTCAGAATCATGAATCGTATTGAATCGTGAGTTGAGTGTATCGTTACATCGCCAGTCACTATATCTGTTAATTCTTTAAACCTTTGTGAACTACTGAATGAACCACTGAAAGAAGTACAGTAGAAACAAAAAACGAATAACACCTGTAAAATAACTGATCTCATGTTAATTCATCATTAATGAATCATGATGCATCTCTCATCAAGCAGTTACTATATTTGTTACCGTATCTGTTCATTCTGAAGGAACTACTAAGGAAATATTGCAGGAACAACTAATGAGTAATGCAAGTGAAACACTGATCTCAACACAAGTGAAATACTGATATTTCTTCCATCCAAAGTACCATTATATTTATGCATGATTTATTCATGATTTGTACATCAGTAGTAACTGAGTTACTATTAAGTATTTGTGTTCTCAAGTAGTGCTACCCAATAATTTGTTAGCAATGATATCGATATGACAAAAATACACTTGTTCATTTTTGATACGAACATTAAGAAATGCTTACAGCTGTTTAATTTGATTTTGATTGGAGTGATTTATAAGTCCCAGTGAAACATGTAAAATCAATACAGAATGATGGATTGCTAAAATACCAATAAGTTTAATGTCAACATTGTTATATCATTTATATTTCAAATTTTCTAAAATTTTATTACTCACACATGATTTACAACAAATTCAAGAATAACTAGGATATACTTAGAACAAGAAATAAAAGTTGTATTACAAATTATTGCTATTCAGTTTTACAAAGATGTGACAAATGAACAGAAAACATACAAATGTGAGAAATGCAAAGAAAACAGAAATAATAATAATAATAATAATAACAATAATAATAATAATAATATAGATAAGTCCATCAAAAGATGTTTATAATGTAGTCTGCAACATATATTACTTTTCTTCTATTTTGACTAATTATAGTGTTGTAAATAATGGAGTTGAAAATTAAGTATCTGTTTTGAATCGATAATAGCTTCAATCATGTTAATGCCAATGATGCCCTTCGAGATTCAGAATGACAACATTTATTTTGCTGTAAGAACTGCCATTATAGCTATATACCACCCTATGAATGGCAATTAAGTGTTTTCAGAAGTCTTGGTAATTCTTGTCTCTACGGAAACATTGAGGCTGACGATAAGATGAACAGCAGCTTCGTGTTGCATGACACAAATGTGCAGTCGCATAAATTTCATCGCACCCTGTAGTGTGAAGGAGAGATGTTTGAGCTGGGCTTTAATAAAGCATTTCCTTTATGAGTGCTTAGTGTACCCTGCCGGTTTACTGCCGTGTCCTCGCTTAGGAGCCCTTGAACTGTGAGGCCGTATCGATTCACTTCTCATGCCGCCAAGTCTCTGTTCTTCCCAGGGGCTTATGGGAAGGTAGTTCAGGCGCTTACTGTGACACAGCACATGTGCATTGTAAAAAGCCGACGACTCAGAAGGAAGGTGCATTATTTCATAATTCTCCCCTTCTTTTTTCCAGTAAAAGGACAGGCCTCTTCCATAGACATGGCTCTGGCACAATGGGGCAGTAGAGTATGCTTCAATAACCATGTATTGGCAGTACTGAAGGCCCAAAGCTTTTGCGCTTATTCAAAGCCCCTCATTTAGAAAAAGCCCACTTACATCTCATTTGCGGTTCACAGTTTTAAAGGATGATTTACGATAAATTTAATGACTGTTTTGCATTGCTCCAAAATACATCCAAAAAAGGCTCAATTAATGCACAGAGTGGACAGTTCATTTGATGTTTAGTCTACAGACTACAGACCAAGAGGCTTTTTACGGCGACACAAATTCTAGCAGTTAAGCACAAAGAGTCCATCCATTTATTTTCCATGCCCGCTTGTCGCGTATAGCGTCACAGGGGTCCAGAGTCTATCCTAAGGCAGGGAATAACCCAGGACGGGGTGCCAACCCAGCACATGGTACTCACACCATTCACACCATATGCAGAGTCACAATGACAAAAGAAATGTACCACAGTGATGCTAGGAATTCTGGGCCCCCAGATAAAATATGACCTTGGATGTTGGGGGGGTGGTGGCATGCAACAGTACATTTTGGGGCCCATTTAAAATTCTGGGCCTGGATCTCCATGCCCTTTCAACACCCCTGATCATGGCATTGGGTGCGAAAAAAACATACAGTTTTCCTTGTGAATGTGCACAAGAGGGCCCAGGCCATTTGCAAGTTTGCAAGCATGTTATTTGAAGATAAGGCAGGCAGCCGGCATTAAATAAACAAGAGGAACTTTAAGGTAACTGCTTTCTTAAGGGAGCTGTGGAACTTTGACATTTAGGTATCTCACAGTAATATGCATTGAGATCCATTCTGGTTCCTGTATGATGGAGGAGGTCAGTGTATCCTGGGGCATTTACCTGTTATTTATTTTAATGTTAAACAGAATGCTTTTACTGTAGCATGGTGACTTAGTGATTTCCTCAAGCCTTCCAGGCTGGTGGTTCAAATCCTATCTCCCCTCTTTGCGCGTGGAGAAACTACCATCAGTATGTTTGTGTGATTGTGCCCTGTGATTGAATGGCATCCCATCCAGTGTGTGGCTGGCTTTCTGCTGTGTTGCTAACTCTATGAAGCATTTTTTATCCTAAAAAGGCAAGAGAAAAACAGGCCTAAACTGATGTTGTACAACTGCAAGATATCTCCCTAAATAAGATTAAAAATTCCTAGTATATTATTTTATATGGAACTTTTTTTTTCTGTTAATATATCTGAGATTAATGAGGTTTTTATGAATTTCCTCTTTTTTAAAATAAAAATGTATGCACACAAACCCTACACAGATGTATAACAGTACCCTGAAAGACATTTTGTGCATTTTTAATGACTTGGATTGGAATGGAATGACTTGTGTTTCCTGTCTAGACATAGATGCATGTGTGCTTGTGTCACTGGGGAAGTGACGAGTGGGGGAGGGTTGAATAGAAACCTCAGCTGTGGAAGTTGCCGATGAGTAAAGGGGGAGGATAGTGAGAGAGAATACAAAGGGCCCTACTCTCTGAAGCCCTCTAATTTAAATGGGGGGGGGCTATGGGACGGTAGTCACTCCCCAGAAAACTGTAATAGTGTGCTAGTCTCTCTCACTGTTAATATACAGCAGTGTTTCCCAACACTGGGGGGGAACCCCCAGGACGGTCCATGTTTTGCACCCTGGAGCTAGGAGGGACCAGCAAAAATGTAGACTGGTCCCCGAGCACCAGACTGGGAAACACTGGTATGCAGCATTCAGCGCTCTTCTGATCTTGTGGTCTTGAAGGATAGAATTTATAAGGAAAATCCCAAATGGAAATACCTCAACCTCCTATCGTGCCTCTGTTCTTTCTTCCACACTTTTCTTAAGAATTCTGCGTTACACAACTCAGCAAAAGTCAAACCGAGACTCACTTACGCTGCAAGATCCATCTACCCACCTTTACATTTTCTATACCCGCCACTCCTATGCAGGGTCCTGAAAGGATGGGGCACCGACCCATCACACTGCACTCATACCAATCACATTTACGAACAATCTGGCAACTCCAGATCTCCTTAGCATGTTTTTGGATTCCACACACATGGGGCCACGGCAGAGACACAAGCTCTGACCCCAGAGTTGTGAGGCAACATCGCTAATGACTGCACCACTGTGTCACTTGTACTGCAGGATCATTTTTTATTTGTCAAATTTTATTTTTTATTTACAGGATTTTTTTTCTAAACTCACATGCTGTTACTGAATATTTTAAACCCAGTGCTATGTAGCAAAACTGATAAAATATGTGTTCCATGCATCATAGAGAAGGCAGAATGCTGTGTTTGACTTCCTTTTTCAAATTCACACTAGTAACATGGTTTTAATGTCATCCAGAATCATAGACGCTGTTTCTGAAAAGTTCACATTTCTAAATAGACCTCATGTGCAATCCAACATTTTATAAAGAATAAAAGCACAAACATCCCTAAAAAGACACCACAAAGAAAAAAAATAATTTTACATGAACAATGAGATATTTAATTTAAGGAAAGTCTCTATATTTGCATTGATTTATATAGCAAATCTTAAATGCAGAATAATATATGTCACGAGAAATGTTTAAGAAAAGTGTATACAAATGATGCACAGGCCGTTTAAAACCACTGACAGGGCACAGATTTGGGTATGGAGAGTAGGAACGTGACCCTGCCAGTATTGTGGGAGTATAGTGGGTGTATAGGCAGCTGGGGGGTTCGGGGCTAATTTGGTGATTTGGTTCCTTCCAATGCGCATCCAAAACCTATGACCTTGACTGACATAAACACAGGTCATATATGCAGTGCCAGTTGGCCCAGTAGGTCACACCGGTGACCATCTGGGGTACCATCTTCTTCTGAGGGGAAAACCCCCCCTTCCAGCAAGCTTCACCACTGGTGCCCCCCAGAGACAAAGTGAAATTGGGCAGTGATGTTTGCCGTGGGGGGGATAGTGAAGCTTGCCTTGGGCACCACATGGAACCTTTGCAATGGATCCTTTGTGCAGAGGGTAGGAAATCACTTTTCTCCGAGCATTTCAGCCCTGGAGTGCATCTGATATGGACATAGCAGCCCACCTGCTGGGGGCTACCGTGCCAGCTCGTCTGGACGGCGGGGAGGGGGGCGCGAGCACGGACTTGGCAGAGTGGAAACTCCCTGGCATGTGCTCCTGGTTTTTAAGTCGACCTGAAACAGAAAGGTTACCCTCAAAGCTGCAAATTACAGCATTTCTCCGTGATAACAAGTCATGTGTGTTTTGTGTCATTTTGGGGCAATTCGCTCAACAGCTGTCTTGGGTATACTCTGAAGGCTAGCTGGCTAATCTAAGCACTCTCCCTTTCCAAGGGATTGCTCGGAGGAAGGATAACCCAGATCAGAACTCAATTATTATATTGTGATGCTAGAACGGAAACAAAGATCAGAGGCTACGTACGAATGATACATTCAGTGTCAGCACACTGGACTGCATTTATTCATTTAACCAGTGTTTTCTTGAACTTAAAAAAGCAGGATCAGCCAGTTTGATTGAGCAATTTGGGGTTAAGGGCCTTGCTCTTGCAAAACCACTCCACCAACAAAGGGATTTGAATCAGCGGCCATCTCATCACAGAGTCCTAACCCACTGAGTCATGCAGAACATGAAACAAGGCAGAGAAGTAAAGAATCTTACAGCCATACAGTCCAGATTCAAAATTATGTTTCATCATCAATTATACATATTACACAATTACTTGGAGCAGTACAGTTTATCATAAGAAACACCTGTGCATTCTACAAGCGTGTGTCAGCATATCTTATGTTAACTCCTCTGTGATACTGAAAAACTGAGTAATACACTCCTTCAGGCACCTATCAAGGCTTGGCAAAGCTATTCTCTGTAAGCTAGTTACACAGGCTGAGGAAAGGTCAAGTTATAGGTTGCATTTATTTAGTCTTTTTCCAGTTGCGCCGTTTGGCCTTAAACTGCTCACAAACGTGAAAAAGGCCACTCACTGCTCATTAAACAGGATATAAAATAAGGCAATGGCCTTGGCAACCTTCTTTGTGGAGTTTTGTTATCAGTTATTAACCTGTTGGCAGCGACCGCTCTATGGGATGTGTAACATGCCAATTCAAACTTCTATGTGGGATAATTGGGGGTTTGTGGAAAAGGAAAGTATGACCCAACCGTTCTCTGCGAGCCAGGGGAAGATGAAAGAAAAGCCCCAGCTGAAAAGCAGGCGTGTTGGTGGCCGGCCCTACTGGCGGGGCCCCCGGGAACATGGGGCCCTGGCTGCTCCACCCTGTTTCTCAGGAGCCCCGGAGGCCCTTAGTTTCTAGCCAAACTTTAACACCAATGACTCATGACCCCATGAGTCCCGGGCCTGTTCTGATTGCCTCCAATATGATCAGTATCACCGTTTGTGTTTACGTGGCTCCTTTGATGGTGCAGCCTGAGATTGTTGGAGAAGCATCTTGCTGAGGGAAGCAGAGGAACCTACCAAGCTCAGTGTGCTGGGGGGGGACGGGGGAGTGACTGGGGCTTGTCTGCAGGAGCTTCCAATACCATCGACAAAACCATTTCATCACAGCTCCTCAAGACGTTAGCAGCCTGTTAGGGCACAAGCATCATGGCATCCATCCCTTCATCCTGCCATCTCACCATCCATCCATCCATCCATCCAGTACTGGTTGAAGCCAATGTTGTGCCCTAGGCAAACTTCATTGCCATAATTTCTCAGAAAATGGCGCCCTAGGCGTTCGCCTATATCACCTAATGGGTTGACCAGCATCAATCCAGCTTCCCTCCTTCCTTCCATCCATCCATCCAGTTTTCCAACGAGAGATAAACTACTGTCAGTGTGATTACAGAAGCACCAACATCACCAAAATCACACACTCACACATCTAGATGGACAAGCTCACTGAATGCTTGTCGGTCATCAGGATAATTTACCCTCAGAGGAAACTCCTGCTTTCATGCATTCCAAGTGGCCCCCAGAATCTCAGGGAGAGACACCCGTCAATCACGGGATGATCCAACCGGGGGCGTGCTTAAAATTCCGATCTGCTCCAGACGATGTGATGTTGCAGACAAAAGGGCGTTGAATTGGCTCGCCAGCCATACATGCATTCATCAGTCAGTCTCCAGTGAGCGTCCTGCTCAGATGTCAGGCATTTTGTCACGCATAATCCAGATGCCAGGGGACGGCCCGTCCCTTTGCACAACAGTGTGCAATGTTTAAAACCAAATAATGAAGGACGAAATTAAATGTCACCGGGCGATTCATTTTGCGCGGGCAACTTTCATGACGCTGGCTGTACATGGCGACGCGACACCTTCCGTCACACTCTGTTAACAAAGGTGCCATTTCTAAAGAGCACAAATGCAGCTTGAAAGACAAGTCGGAAAGTCTCCCCATCGTTCATGCAGGTTTGTAGTTTCCCTTTGTGTTCTTCACTGGGATCTGATGTGAAGTATACAGACGGTGAAATGAAAGGGTAATGAAGGAAGGGGGATTCTTTCTCATGACTTTAGCATTTAGGCCTTCCGCTAAGATGACTTGGGGGCTGAGGTGACTTTTGATTATATCTGCTTATTTAGATTGAGATAAGAGTTCAGAAGACCTCGAAAGATGCCGCAAAGACCTTGATGATTATTTTTCTTTCCGTACAATTAGCAGGCCTGACCCCTGACCGCGGGGGTAATTGAACACTTGGTGCAGAGGCTCCCCCATCCATGGGTATCAGACAAAGCCACCTTTTCTTAGCAGCAATCAGGCGACTGCTGACTCAATCCCTCAGCTCTGTGTCAGAGCTAAATGCCTCACCTGCACCGTGCGCCGGCCTCTGTCAAGTGCCTGTCAGCCTTATCTTTAGACAAAAGGTGCCACATGAAACTACAGGCAGGCAATAAAGAGGAAGCCCTGTGCCCACAGCGGGTAAGCGGACCCCAAGGTCAGCCAGGGCCGGCAGCCTTGATCCAGGAGACTGATCCGATCTGGCCCTATGCGCTGGCTTTCAACTTGAGCCGGAGTCCGTGAAAAGGGGTGACCCAATCCCTGTCTTGCCTCCCTCCGATGAGCACTACCCCCCCAGAACATTTCCTGAGGGATCCAGGCTTTGACGCAGCACTACAGCATGCCAGTACCTGCTCAATTACCCTCCTGTCTCCGGCCCCACGTAAATTTGCGCCATCCCTATGGCCTTGCTATTCCCACCCCAGGATCAATGACAGGGAAGTTCCCTATAACCAAAGAATCCTAAAAAATTCTCGGCTGCCCTCCACCTCAAGAAACCACAAAAAAAAGGATGAAAGGACATCCCCCCAGACGTGTAAGATAAGCTGGATAATTTAGCACCCTGCCACGGCGTCCCTCAAACACATCACTGGGCCGCCAAATTATTTGCCCTTAAAATTTTATGATTCGTAACGGCACATTTAGAAGCGGGCAAGCCTTAAAAACCATTAAATAAATGATGAAGAAAAAAAAAGAACAGCCTTAAAAATTTGACCCCTTAAGGATGACAAGAGAGACTAATTCAGATTAATGAGTTATAAACTGACTTCACTTGCCTCTTTGGTCCTTGACGTAGCCTCCATCTGCCATTATTTGGCTCCAACAGCCATAATATTGATGAAAAATGAATTGATATAAGTTTCTATGTCTTTCCTATCATTGTCTGGAACATCAAACTGTCATATTAGCCATGCAGTTATATTAAGTTTAAATAATCTAATTCATTGTATCCATTGTTTCTGGGATAGGCTCCAGACCCCCGCAACCCTGTATTGGACATGCAGTATGGAAAAAGAATGAATGGATGGATGGATGGATGGATGGATGGATGGATGAATGAATGACGATATTCATTTGGATTATGTATGCTGAGTACCATAATTCTGTTGTCTTAACCGGCTTACAGGATATATGTGGACAACACTCAACACACAAGGGACACTCAAGAGACACAAACCTCTCTATCTTTGGTAGCAATCCTAGGTTCCCCTAATTTCTCCTAGGCTATGCATCGCCTTTGAGCAGGAGAGTTTCCCCATTATCCGTCATTGCACAGCCCATGTCCAACAGAGAAGCCTTTTACTGCACTCCCTGCAAGGAAGAGTCTCCCCACACAAGCACGGAGGATTTATCTGACATTCTGTGCGTTCCTACTTTAATAAGGCATTTAACCCTATGTGCTGTATCTGCTGAATGAGCTGAAGGGATGATGCAATTACTGGACAGGCAACCTGTGCCATGTGTGGCTTCCTTTGTCTGAGGAGACAGCTAGAACTTTCTGGTGTCTATTAGTAGCTCAGGCAGCCATGGTGTGAAGTAATGGCCGCTTGCACCATCGTATGAAGGGACCATTACCTGCCCAATGTGAATCTGCTGTATGTGTGGGAGCAGTACAGTATGTGACGTGGCACTGTGAAAATGTATTGTCATGTGGTGCTTATTCTGAGAACTTTTAATAACGACCCATCAGGGTGTTTGTATATAGATTGAGGCATACAGCAAATTCTCGGAGACTTGCATGACCACCATATTGTTTAACATTTGTTAGCTTAATTATGGATGGAAATTATGCATGCTTCAATATGGTATGTTTCTCAGCCATAACAACAGCAAATGTACCTAAACCACAATCATTTTTGATGGAAGATGGCCCCAAAGATTTACAGCTGGACTTGTCCCTAATAAAAGGTAATGAAGATAATGTTTATTTGTTTATTTATTGATTGATTGATTGGGACCAGACTTCTATAACCTAGCACAGGAGTCCTAGAGCAGGGGTCTACACAGGGGCGGTGCCACAGAAGCACTGGCCTTTGCTGAAAGCTGATTGGCCCCCAGACTGCCCCCTACCCTGTCACTCACCGATTCATGACGTATCATTGAGCCCATCGTCAATAAAGTTGGGCCTTCTCTATGAATTATAGTTATGTCCCCAACCATAAAAAAATCTTAGAATCGCCCTTGCCCTCGAGCTGTAATTACAGTCATAGAAAAGGAATGGCTGCTGAGATATCCCATTGAGATCCAAGAGGTAGTCTTCAGGGAGAGGAATACAGAGGCAGAAAGATGGAGACCTGTTTCATACTGTCTCCAAGACTCCCTCTCTCATCACAGGCCGCACTTAAAACGACGGAACAATATCCACTCACTTTACAGGTTTCCTTTAAATTACATCACGCACAACAGCCAACAAAGGCAGATAAAATAACTATATTACATAAAATTGACGCAAGTAAAAAGACCCCCCCCACACACCCGCCATTTTTTTTCTCCTTAAGAGGAAAACCTAAGAGGAAAAGAAGTGAGATAAAAAAAGATTTGAAAGAGAAATCTTTCTTCAATAATGTAAAGAGACAATGCTGTATGACTCTGAAGTCGCGTAGATACTCTGTAGCCCACGCCCAGGCTCTTATGCACAGTGAACTTCCTGTTGGCCACGGCAGGCCTTCCCATAAACCAACAAAATATTCTAAATTCAGCTTCTTGTCCTTCTTTTCATTCCAGGTCAGCAAAAACACACACTCTGGACCATCAACTAGTCATATTTGTGTCTACATACTCACCCATCAGCCAAGGAAATAAGCAGCTTTTGAAATCGCCAAGCCTCATATGCATTCTGCATTGCTGTTTGTTCGTAAGGTTTTCGTCAAGGTGTCAGCTCATAGGTATACAGACAGTCAGCAGATCAGGCGAATTAGCTTTGCAGAAAGTAATCAGGCCTTGATTGGACGGCAAAAGCCTCGGGAAACCGCAAACCATGTGACGTAAAGGGAGCTGGAAAAACATCTGAAGCAAAAATCTCTGATTTCACGGCATCAGGCACAGAATATATAATTTACCCCCAGTCTCAGCTTAAAAGCTTCACAAGGTTATCACGTTACTGTGTATACATTCACTTTCAGACATCATGCTGGAATAAGGGTCCAAAATAATTTTAAACATAAAAAAAAAAAAAAAATGAAAAAGAAAACAGTATCCGAGTAGCAGAATGTATGAAAATATCAAACAGCCATGCTGTTGTTATGGCTGGCATATTGCAAAAGTCATGGGAAATTAACGTTTCCAGACGTGTCTAGAGGAAAAAAAAAACAAATTCTCGATGAAATCTACTGATGAGAAAAAGTCAGAGCCAATATACACAGCAGAAATATCGAAGATGCTGGCGTAACGATGCATACGTGTATGTCTTGTCTTCATTAGGTTTTTCTCTTTTGCTATTAACACTGTCAGGGATTTATCTCAGCGGATAGCATGAAAGGAGAAAAAAACACGGTCTCTCTTGCAGGAATGAGGCGAAACACTGATTAAACCTGGCACATTGTTAGAATCAAACAGTGCATCCCAAGCACCTCTCTTGCTCAGACTCGCAGCCCAAGCCATATATGCTCCTCAGCTTGCGTCTCTTGCCATGAAATGTATATCTCTGCGTTTGCAGATTCACTGAACTAGTCAGCTGTCACATAGGATTGGTTATGGCTAGGTACAAACCTGTAATTGTGGGCAGTGAGAAGCAAGCATGTATATGGTGTTTGTAGGGCAAGCCTCTGATTGCGCTTTACCTCTTTAATCCCAGACTTGGCACACAGAGCGTTTTCAAATACGTAATTGCTGTTACAGACCAGGGAAAAATAGGAGCTGACAGATTCATCAGAGGAAAGAGATTTCACCTGTTACTGCATTAATCTGCATTTGCAATACACAGTCGGATAAAGGTGAAATCGTGAAATGCAGCACAGAGGCTCCCACCAGATGGTTCTGGTCCAATTTCAGTACAGTGTCTACACTGAGGACTCATCTGCTATATATATTCAAGCAAATGTTGAAATTATTTCCTGCATATTCTTAACTCATATATGCCTCTGCATTTCATGTGAACATGTTTTTAACCTTCTGTCCTGCCTGAAATAAATCATTTTTTTTTTTCGTAAGAGGATCTGCTTGAATGGGCTTTTCTTGTACTTGTGCAGCTGATGGAGCATTTACATAATTTGGACATTTTAGCCAATCTAAACGAATGGAAAGAAAGGGCCCTCAGTGAGGATGGCATGCTGGGGAAGGCGGACGTGCGGCACACTGCGACATGAGAAAGAGAATGACCTTTCACCTCCGTGTTTGGTTTCATGGGGGAATTTAAAATCAATCCTGTTGACCCAGGAGTTTTCTATTTTCCTGACTCTGGACTCAAAGGGTGGCACGGTGGATTGCATTGGCTGATGAATATTTCTCGAGAATAAAAGCCTTTGGCTGAAAAATCACTGATTGATTTGTTGACCTGACAATCACCCTTTGTTATCCCTGGTAACCCTGCAAACTGCTGCCTCCCTCGTATAAGATTTCAATGTGCTACAGTAGCTCATTAAGACATTAATGCATCCTATATGGGGACACAGTTATATTAGGTCTGGTATGCTCATATTTTCCAGACGGATATTACAGTCCCAGTAGTTCAACCGCTGTGGGCAAGAACATCATATTAACAGCTTTATTACTGAAAATTTGCTTACCTTTCCTAATCTGTCCTGCCTATATTTGTTTGGCCCTACTGTAAATTGAATACATTGAAATTACAAAGCAGAATATGTTGTTATACATCTACTGGATGCACAATATTGTTATAATTCATTGTCGATAAGAGGTTTCATTGAGTTTCTCAGTAAGTTTATCAGTTCCACTGTAAACACTGAAATTAGACAAAAGAAAAGCAGGAAAATATTCTGGTCAAGGGAGCTTTGGTGTGATCTGTTACAGACTCACCTTCAAAGCTCTCTCAGTGAAATAAAAATGATTGTTTGAAAAGAAAGACTTTAAAAAGACACTAAATATAGGCACTCTGAGTGAAACCGAAGGAGTTCTCGAAATGAAGCAAGCGAAAGGAAAAATAATCACCCACTTAGCAGCGTTGAATATCGATCCATTGATTAAAAGAGGGCTTTTAGAGTATCAGCAGCGCAAGCAATTAATAAAGGAAATTGTGAGCAGGTAGAAACAGTGATGTGAAAGTCAACTGGAGGCCGAGCTATACGTGCACGGGTGGATCGAGACACGGAAGGTCGTGCGTCTACCCAAGAGGGCTAGTCATCACCGGCGCACCGCATGACGTCTAAGTGTGCTGGGGAGCACTTTGAGGGCGCTGACATCTGAGGAACTTTCATTAGAGTGTGGTCGCTGCGGCAGGCCTGGGCCACCGACACCTCGCTGTTAAGAGCGAGCCAGCGGGCCAAGCGACTTGGGCATCACAGTGAGAACAAGCTACAAATGGAGACTTTAACATGCAAGGCTGCGGTATATCACTACGGGCCACACCTACCGGCACCACTAAGCCTCTATTATCTGTTGGGCAAACAAAGGACCTTTCTGTTATCTGCCTGAGTCAGGAACCTTAGCGGGGGGGGGGGCACAGGGTGGGGGGACAATAATGATACTGTTTTGAAAGAAGTCTAAACAATTAGATGCTAATATCAGTTAAATATGTTAAATATGCATAATTACAGACAGCCTTTTGTCTTTGTTTGTTTTAATGCTTGTGTGCCAGGATGTAATTTAAAATGTATTTGTTGGAGCGGTTTGAATAGCGTGTGTGATCTTTCCCGAAAACAAGTTAAGAAGCGAGGAGTGGAGCTGCTGTCAAGGATTTCTGGTCTTTATGGCGACAAAAGAGGAACAGCTAGCATATGAAAATGGAAATGTAAAACTGAATATAGGGCGACAGACTGCAATACGATCCATAAAGGACACAATGCAAGCTCCTCACATGCAGCTACCACAGTAAAAAGCTCTATTAGAAACACTGCAGAAAAACAGAAGATTTTTTACTTTTATGATCATTATTTCCTGGCACCAATGTATTTAATTTTTAAGTGTATTCTAAAAGAACTCATTTAGCTTTCATCATTCTTAATTCACTGCATTTTTTCCTTCTTATTTCTGTTTTGTATTTCATTCTCACTGATTGCGTGATGGTCACATGGTTTCTTTTAACCAATCAAACAAAAGGCTAAATATGAACCAGCAGCGACATGTTTTACTTGAAATTGAATAAACTGATGTTTTGAAACATCTGTGACTCACTTGAGAAATGGGGACTTTCTCATTTTCTTTAATTTTATAGGTATATCATTTTATTTGTCCTGATTTAGTAATTGTAAAGTATTTCACTAACTTTTGTAAGTACAGCTGATTTTGGTCATTGTTTAATAAAAAGTTTATTCATAAAGAATGGAATACTGCTGATTTTAAAATTATTACTAAACAATTTAAATATGGTAACCAGCAATGACCACGGGGACCAGTGATTATGGTCAGCATCAATGCCAGTCAAAGTCTGGACATGCCGGGGCACCTACAAAGGAGCGTAACAGAGTGTAGCATCACATGACCTGACCACCTGACCTAAACACAGTGGAAATGGTTTTGGAGGAGTTTGACCAGAGAATGAAGGAAAAACAGCCAATGAGAGCTCAGCATATATGTGGGAACCCCTTCAGCAGAGCTGGAAAAGCATCCCAGGAGACCACCTTATGAAAACAGCATAGAGGAAAAAGTATGGGGGGCCAGTCCCTGGAGCATAGACCATGAGGGCCTCACTCAAGGGCCCAATCATGGGATCCCATGGGCTATCAACCCAGGGATCTGAACTGGCAACCTTCTGAGTCACAACCCACAGTTGCCCCCCGTCCAACAAATAACTATTTTTTTGTTTAAAACATTTTTGCTCAATGCATAATCCATATACTGTTTTATATTTTTGTCTTTAAAATAAACCTTTCTATGGGTACATGTGTCCAAACTTCTGACTGGGACTGTACGTGGTTTTTGTCTATATGTTAATCCCTTCATTGCACACTGTCACAAGCTGGATGTCTGAGTCCTGCTGGTGATCTGTGAGTTTGGGGCATCGGGGAGCCATAAATAGACCAGGGGAAATTGAGAAAAAAAGCTATTTTGTTGATAAATAGATTCAACACAAATTCATATAGCCAAGTACAATACAGATCAGGGGAACTACATTATGACAAGCATAGTAAAGAAGATGTAAGGCTGGGCATAAATGCCACCATTAGGGATACCTGAGACCCAATCATGCTATAGTTCTGCCAGGAGGATTAATCAAATGCAGTGTTAGGATGACGGTGCTGTTCATTAAACTCACATTGCAGACAGGATTCATCCACAACTCTGAACCTTTGCATACATGAGAAAAAAAATGTTTACAGTTTTTCTCTGATGTCCAAATAAAATAGATTATTATTAATGATCATTTTCGTCTTTAGAAAGATAATCAGTACAATTTACATTAGCAAGCTTTGTCAAGGCTATTTTAAACCTTAAATTATCTTAAGATAATTTACCGTTACGTGGGGGACATTCTTAAAACTAACCCATGAGGATGGGATACAAACTAACAGGGGGGCAAGTGGAACAGGTTAATGGTTCATCACCATAACCGCTCAGCCACTTTATCAAAGGCTTCCTCGGCATAACCCTCAGCAGTGAAACAGCTATTTTGAAGCTGTTGTTTATGTAGGGGTGGTGTGTAGTTCCAGATATATTCCAGAGTTAGAGATATATGCCTGCGTCTGGAAGGTCATGGGTTCAAATTCCGCGGCTGACAGAGTAATCGTTTCACTGTTGGGCCTATGAGCAAGGGCCTTAACCCCAGCAGCTCCCGGGACACCGGCTGACCCTGCTCCCTGACCCCAAGTTTTCCTCACTTTTTAAAAACATTTTCAGGCAAAAGCATCTGCTACATAAATAAATGTGGAGGAAGTGAGAGTTTTGGACAAATTTCTCGAAACACCTGCGACAGGCAGTTTGGTAGCCAGCTGGACAGGATGAGCTTATGCTTTTCTTCAAGGGACTGACAAGCAAAGGCCCAATTGCTGTACTGAGGTCGGCAGGAAGCATGCAGAAGACGGTTCGTTACACGCCTCGATTTATCGAAACACCTTTGTGCATGCAGGAAAAACAGATAAAAAAGTCAATTATATAATATTAAAGTTGCCAAGCAAGTTAAAAATCCAAAATGCTGTGCATCCATTCAATGCACTGTCCCTGACAACCCATAACTATGGTGCAATAGGTTGGGAACCGTCCCACTGATGCAATATCTGTACATATATGACAATGGAAATACAATCAGTCAGAACAAGTAGCACAATGATTTCAGCCTGGACTGTGGGGAAAATGTTCAATGAGTACCGTGTGGGGCTCCGATTCGGGGGGTTTATGGCTGTTGTGCCATATAAAAGGCCATACTACAAAACAAAATTGATCTGCTATTTAAAACTCCACATAATAGCAAAATAGCAATTTGAGTGAAGATGCCCCTAAGGAAAGAAAGACCGTTTATCTCCTGGGAGTCTGCACCCTGTTGCTGGAGCAATTTTATGACAAATACTTCTAATGTAGGTCCTTTAATATATATAAATTGCCTTAATGTGTTTTTGCACCCTTTAGCCTAAGTATGCTGATCTGTCCAGCTTGTCAGCACACATACAAATCCTCAGCTCTGTTTTTAATATGCAATAGGAAATAACAAATGCAATTGGCAACGCATTTTGGAATGAATTAGGAAGATGCATGTCCTGGGAGAAAAGCAGAGAAACTATATATTGTTTTGGATTGTACGACACCTTGACCTGTCAGACGTTCTGCTTTATTCAGTGCTCTGATTGCATATCACTGCAACGTGTTTCTCTGCTTTCTCTCTGTCACACATACCCTGTTATTATCCATGAGGTCAATTTGACCCATTCCATGTGGAACGTCTCTGAAGAAATGTTTTTGCATGTTGGCATCATGTTTCTGCTTCAAATTCGATGGCTTCTCATAATTTGATGGAGTCAAGTGGTTAAACGTAAAATGATCATGGTGATTTGTTTTCAATGTCCTGTACACATTTAGTACACAAAATTTGTCCAGGGCGCCAGATTCTCCCCTGGCTGTCTCAGCTGTATGAAACATAAAATATCAACATTTTACACAAATTTGTTTTGGTTGTTTTGGATGCTATTGAGGTCACCATAAAATACAATTTTATAGTCTTCATATAATCTTTTTATAATCTTCAAAAAATCTGCTTTAGGGCCATAATCTAACTTAACATACCTGCAGTATTGCGAGAACCGCTGATATCAGTGTTGGGCATTTCAGGTCCAGAAGCTACAAATCCAGACCAAGATTTCCTTTCTACCAACCAGCTGAGTACTCTGTGACTGTGACTCTTTATGCTCAACTGGTTAGTAGAAACAAAATCTTGGTCTGGATTTGTAGCTTCTTGACCTGAAATGCCCAACACTGGCTGATATCTGTCTGCAAGTCGCATGCACTCAGTCACACCCATGGCAATGGGAGGCAGCTGCCTCCGAACAATACCCAGTAACCACGTTAAATAAAAGCACGACAATGACCGCAGCCTGGTGTGAGGTATTGCTGATGTATAGAGACATACTGAGTGTTAATCTCCCTGTCTCCCGTTTAGCTCCATTCTGCCCGACTCTCCCTGCAGCTCGTCTCAATCTCCCTCCTGCCCTTCCTCCCCTCGCTCTTCCTCCTTGTGAGTTCCCCGTGTGCCCTGTCTGTGTGTTCGGACGGATTCCCCGGTGATCGACCCTCTCGCCTGCGACCCCGACCACGGACCCGGATCCTGACTCTTGCCTGCCGCTTGTTCCTGATCTCCCGGCTTTCGACCCTCTCGCCTGTACGACCATGTCTCTGTCCGCTCCCTGTGTCTGTTGTCTCTGACGGGCTCAATAAAGGCTCAGTGATCAAACCCACGCCGGGTCTGAGCGTATTTGTGACACACACACACACACACACACACACACACACACACACACACACTCTGCATCATGCACACAGTAGTGCAGACAAAAGGCTCTTCGGTACCTGTTCACATTCTGTCAAATTTTTGGTGATTATGTAACTTTGTTTTACTGTTACACACATTTGCATCCATAGCATTTACAGTAGTATAGAAGAATCCCTGATTCAATGCTCAAATTTACTTCATAAACACGTTTTTATAAAACAAACTGTTATGTGTTCTTTACTGATGTTATGAATAAAATCCTTTTGAATGTTTGAAAATGTGTTTATTTTTCATGTAATACATCTTATTCTCCTTGGTAACAGAAATAGTTTTTCTTTCCAAATCATATAGATAATAAAAATCTGCACTTAGAAATAATATCAAGTGATTAAGACACCTTTTCTATTTCAGGTCAGTCAGTGAGAATTTATGGTGACTTATATTTTTAATTAGTCATGAATTTTCTGCATGTATAAGGGGGGATATGAGGGGTAGCTATCATTATAAAGGCTATTTTGATTAATAATAATAACAAAAATTATAATTAAAAAAATAATAAAAAGGCTATTTTGGTATTCAACAAAGAAGCAGGATAACCTGGCACATTAACCTGGGTAGGAGTTTTCATTTATAATCATTTTCTAGAGGTTTAAATTGCTGGGGTCCATTTGACCCCACAAGATAAAAGGTGTTTGCAAATGTAAAGATTAATAGGAGGGACCATTTGTATCCAGTTTGTACATATATCTTTGTGGGGACAGTCCATTCATTTCTATGGGCATAACCCAAATCCACACTATTACAACTTTAACCCCAACCCAGCCCTAACCTCAACTAACCTCAAGTCTTTTGACATTTTTGGTTTTCTGATTGAATTCATTGTATAAAATTGATGTGCTTCTTGTTGGGGCCAGAAAATTGTCCCTACAAGATAAAAAAAATATAAAAAAATAAAAAGGGTTTTATCACATTTTGGGTAAATCTGGTCCTTACAATGTAACAATTACAAATAAACACAAGCTCACGTACATACACCCCTAGATATGTTTGTGTTCCTGGGGAATTTCCCATTGACTCTTTAATACAATAAACAATCCCTAACTGCAAATGAACAAAATTTCTATAGCAAGATAAAAACTGATATACAACAAAGGAGCATAAAGAGGATGAAAAAGGAAAAAGGCTTTGTTAAGGAAAGTCCCATTTCTTCAAAAATTATCTCTATGACTCAATTGGATAGTAGACCAGACAAGCGCATTAGAAACAATTTTCTCATTATATAAATTTGGTTTCTCCTGCACACAGATTATTGTGTGAATATATAATGAATAAAGAGATGCTATTTTTGGGCAGCTGGAGTAATATGACATGTCACCTTCGGTCGTAGTTTAATCATCCTTTAAACACTTCCTTTTCATCCACCCTCCAGATTAAGATCCTTTTTGGTGTAAATAAAGCTATTTGAACTGGAATTAAAATTTACAGGAAGACCAAGTGACAGATTTCTCTAAGTGCAGCTAGACCTGTACAAGAATAGAATCACAGGTGGCATGTGTTTATAAACAACACAATTCGGCAAGTAACTGGCTTATGTTCTCAGAAATAACAAGGAGAGATAAGAGGAGGGAGGAACAACCAACTTAGTGCAGCTTTGGTGAGCTCTGAAGATCCTCAGTGCCAAAAGACATCATCACAGCCCTTAAATTAACGGATCTGAGGGACAGTGGCCAACTTTCTGAATGTGCTATAGTTTTTAAACATCTCTGAGGTTGCACTGCACATGAATTATGTCTGGAAATGTTTTTGTTTACATATTGTTTCTTTGGCTCCATATTTAAAGTGATAAAGCATTTTCTCAGTTCAAATTAAATTGAATTTTAAAATTTGTGTTTATGTTTGTATTTATGCAGGTAGGCAAAACTGAAAATCCAGTGGCAGTGTGCATGCCGCAGCAAAGAACTTTCTTGATTAAAGACAGCACTCTTATAAAAGTGAAATGACTTCTTTTTAGGGCTTGCTTTTGCTTGCCAGCAATTTGCTTCACAGAAATTGTGATTGGCCTTATTCTACAGGGCAAACGGCAGAAAGCATAATTTCAGGATTTATTCATCGAAAAGAAACGGCCCCGAAAGTGCTGATCAAACATTGTGCGGCATTTTATTATCTCACTCTTAAGTAAAATCAAATTCAGACTGCCATATTTAGTAAGTGTGAGAGAAGTAGCTGTCGTTATCAATTGTTTTTGGTAGCTAGAATCAAGTAACATGAACTGAGACATCCAGTACACCACTGCATACATTGATTACATATGAAACACATCTACATCCATAATTTGCTAGTGTTTTCAAAATAAGACATTAATACATAGACAACAGGCTCCAAAACAAGGCATTAGTGCATTCTCAATAAGCTCTCCTTGTGCTGTGTATCTATCGCTAGTCAGTCCATAAATGCTAGACAGAAGAGAGCAAATTCACGCTTTGTAAACTGACAATTCCATAGCTTCACTTCATGTTTCAGTCTGAAGGTGATGAAACAATGTTGCGGAGAGCCATTATATTCGTATGACCAGAATCCCTTTTAAGTCTGAAAGGCAGGTGAGGATTAAAGCAGGAATCTAGCATTTCTCCATAGCCTTGCATCAGGCATTGGGAACAGAAGGTCCAATGCACATGTTTCTGACACAAAACACTGTTCTCAGTCTACAGAACAAACACTGTTTCTATCAGATGCTGTTATACAGAGAACGTGCAGATGTCTATATCCCGCTGTATCTTGTTTGCCTTTTCAGTTTCGGAGCAAGCTGACACAGGCAGCAAAAGAATACTGATGAAGCCCACTGAATTTCTGCAGTCGGTTCACTTCCTCTGACCTTTCGACCAATAGTTGAGACAAATGCATTTGACCGTCCATGTGAAAAGCCACATGCCTTATGATGCTGGAACGTTACCTTCACCCGTTGCAAGGAAATACAGTAACACTTCAAAACACTTCTGTTTGAAAGTCCACTGTCACTAAAATGAGGGCCGGCCCAGGGTGAATGGGTATGCAATTGTGTAAAATATTTTTTTTGCAAACTCCAGCCTGGCTCTTCCCTGCTTCTCATTGATGAAGGGCTTCTTCCTGGCTTCATGGGGCTTCAGTCCTGCTTCTAGGAGCCTCATACGAATTGTCCTAGCAGTGCACTTCTTGCCACTAAATGTTTCACATTCTTTTTGAAGGTCACTTGAGGATATCCTCTGATTTATGAGGCACTGGCGGATAAGTTGATGGTCATCTCTGGCATTATAAGGTCGCTTCCTCCCTCTACCTGGCTGGTTTTTGGTCATTGCCAGTGTCTCCTTCTTCACCTTGTTCTTGTGTACTTCTGTCAGAGAAACTTTGAGCCTGGAAGCAGCCTGAATCACAGTGTAGCCTTCTGCCAGCAGAACCCAGATTAAAAACTAGGAATTTAAAATGCAGACTTTTAAAAATATTTAGAGTGGTCTCTTAATTTTTTTTAAGACGTAGTTTTTTTTCTGAAAAGAAATCAAAAGCAAAAAAGAACAAATACTTTATTAGATAAAATGTTTAAGTATTTAAAATTAGGTTTATTTAGGAAGTACTCAAGATTATACAGGGTATTTTCACTAGTAACTATCCATCCACAGTCCATGCTCGCTTGTCCTAGGCAGGGTCAGGGGGTCCGGAGACTGGCCATCTGGCATAACAGGGATTTTCCTGGTGGGCCGAGGGGTTAGTGGCCTGGCAAAATTTATCTTGGGTATGTATGTGTGCTGGGCCGGTCTGGGCAACGATCCAGAGCCATTTTTTAATCCTGGTCCAGTCCTGCCCGGAAGCAACAGGCCCAAGGCAGGAAATAACCCAGGATGGGGCGCCAACACATCACAGGGCACACTTACACACCATTCACACACACATTCACACCTACGGACAATTTGGCGCCTCCAATTCACCTTGACTATTGGGGAAACTGGAGAACCCGGAGGAAACCCCACGAGAACACGGGGAGAACATGCAAACTCCACACACGGAGACCTTGAGTCTCAAACCCTGGTCTCCAAAGGAAACCATGCTAACTACAGCATTGCATATTATTATTTAGCTTCAGCATTAAATTGTGTGAGTGTGATTTGTACAGCGGTACCAGAGGTGTGAAGGTAAAATGAAAGGTTAATTATTTGTAAACGTTCCAGCTTCTCACCCTGACAGTTGTACAACGCATCAGGCTGTCCCATTTACTGCATTTCCCATCATGCTCTACAGCTACCGTCAGCCACAGAGGATGCTGCAAGAGGCAAGAAAGGTTCATGGCAAATGATCCCTGTAACAACAAAGAGCAGCAATGACATGGCTATGTTTTTCCTGGCAGTTTCCACTTAGGACTGGTAGACGGTCATTTCATCCGGCAGTGTTTAAGACTGAGACATTTAGCAGCCAAGGCCTCATGGAGGAGATAAACCGTGCTGTCAGCTGCTATTGAGAGGGACAGAGAGATTGGATAAGGTGGGGGGGGGAGAAAAACAACAACCACAAAGCAGCATCTTTATCTTTGATTGTAGAAGCAGACAATGCAGCCAACGACCCAATTCGGTGATCAGACTGTGGGCTCTTCTCCGCATAAATCCAACAAAAGGAAGTGAGATCTGAAATGGGAAAAAGAACTAAACAAGGACTGAAAACCAGGATTGGAATTTCTGGATTGGGCCCTGAATTGAGGGGTTTTCCTACTGATCTGAGATTTTTTTTCTTTTTAGTCACCAAACACATCAAATGTCAACATTTATATTATAATTTTGGCTAAAATATTGAGCAGTGCTTTACATTAACTGTACCTTCAAAATGCCTTTAAAATGCATTCATAGACTATTCATAAGCAGCATGTAAGCATACATTAACATCCTAACATACCTTAACAGCTTTAGTATATAACATTATATGATTATACTATTGTAATGTTTATTATCATGTACAGTAATGTTTTGTTATTAATAAAGCTGTAAAGGTATGTCAGGATGTTATAGTATACATACTGCGCATGAATATTAAATGAATGCATTATGAAGGTGCAGTTAATGTAAAGCATTACTAAATATTGTGATCTATAATAATACAAAATTTCTTAAATTTGGCCGATTGGTCCTTCGGGGCGATACCCCCAACCCCCGACTGGCAAACTGTACAGATAGTTTGGGGCGATACCCCCCCCCCCGATAGGTAGATTTACTGCTGGCACGCTGCCCTTTGCGAAGCAAATTATTGATATTCCAGTGTTTTTAATTCCCTCTAGTTTCTCTTTCAGCTCCAAAATAATAGCTGAAATGCCACCCCCCACCCACAACAGCCTATGGCCTCTAGAGAAGTTAGTCCACCAAGGCAGACGGGGGGTTGATTTGATTTCTGAGGAGCATTGCTAAGGATAACAGAAGAAAAATGTTAAAATTGACATGTTTTAATGTTACAGATGATATTCTGGAATATTTGATTGATTACCTGCAGCATTAATTGAAAAGGTGATTAGTTGTATTAGTTGGGTTCTCAAAACTGTAAAACATAATTTCCTGGTCAGTTGCAAAGTTATCTTAGTATGACTGAATTATTTTGTGATTGACAGAATTAAGAAAATAATGTTTGGTAAATAATGATTGTTACCGTGTTACCAGAATAAAAGAAACACTTTTTAATTTATTGTAAAACTTAAGCCTTATCATCTTATATGATGTATCTTAGTTTATCAAACATACAGTATTTTAGAGAATTATAACAGTAATATCCAAGTTGTTCCCTAAACAGCAAACCTGGGTATTTACCTCAATGGTTGAACCCTCTTGCTGGAAAAGTATAGTCGTTAGGAAGAGAGATTTGATGCCTTTTGGTGCTGGGAAATAAAACCTTAATACGACCTCTTGCCCAATGATTTATTCTGCGTATCCCTGCGCTGCTATGAGACCAGGGCTGCAGCTGTTTTGGTGGGGAGTTCAGGCTTTTGGGTCTTTGCAGATGAGCTGATAGATCATTTTCTGACTGCTAATGAGAACATTCAGACACTAGCTTAGAGAGAGTCCGGAGCAGGAAGAACCACAACTGTGATCATGATGTTCTAGGGACTAGGAAACGTATGGTCATCATGCAGGAGGGCAGGTAACTGCAATCACAGTCTCACAATCCCAGTGTGCAGGGGGTCGAGGGGCAAATCCTCTGAGGTACACAATGATGAAAACCCTGAATTATCTCTGGATAATCACAGATCACTCTCACCACTGCACAGACGGACCAAGCAGTGCTCCTTTTGGTTAATTTTGGTTGGGTTTTTGTTTCTCTAGAGAAGTGATCCTCGCCCCAGTCCTCAGGGACACCCAGACAATCCCCATTTTTGCTCCCTCCCAGATCCTAGCCAATCAAGAACACTGAATACCTGGTACAGATGCGTTGAGAGCTGAGAGGCACCAAAAATGTGCACTGTATGGGCGTCCCTATGGGCTGGGTTGAGAAGCACTGATACAAAGAGTGCCCGTTACTCCTTCGAACGGGAAAGAGATCCAGCTAATTCTTCAAGTAACTAAGTAAAGAGAAAAATCCTTGGCGCAGACGCATTATTCCATATCCGTCATCAATGGCTGGGCAGAAGCCAATGAAGAATCTCTGGTGCTTCATTACTTATTGACAAAGCATCCTTGCGCAAATACAGCTGAGGTGAGATTAAAATTGACCATCTGGCCATAAGATGGCAAAGCAGCATTACAGCTCTGACTGGTGTATCTTAAAGAACCAGGACAAGAGAATACATTTATTTCCAGCAGTCCAGACATGCCCTTTATTACAAATGTTAGAACCCATGATAGATTCACCTCAATTAGCCTTTAATTAAACAGCTCATTAAAATCTTATTTCAGTAATATAAAGGAACGCTTATATATCTCTTTGATTAAATAAGGGAGAAGATGTGGACTGAGTCATAATGTATGAAAAGTAAGTGGCTAAATGCTTTGTAAGAGCAGACTGCTGCAGAATGTGAGAATAAAAGAATTAAAAAAGAATAAAAAGTGAATAAAAAGCATCCTTTGGAAAGTGAGGCCGTATTTTGTTACGCTTGATATGAAATAGCACTGTGATCCGTGGCAGCGTGAGCTTCCTGCTTCTCCAGGTCCGTGCTGTCAGTGAATCAATCTCTTTCCATGATTGATATGTTCTCTTTCTCTGACTCTGCAGATGTGCCAGTTACTGGCCTGAGCACACAGTCTTCGCCAGCACCCTCCGTCTCTGCCACATTCCACGTCCCGTCTTGTTATTCACGCCGCCCTGCTGGACCGTCTTCCCACCCTGAGACACGAGAAAGTGTGTCCGCTTAGATTAAATTCCAGGGAGGAGCAAGAGGGTGTCCCTTTTTTTTATTTTAGATGCATTTCATTCCCAGCCTCCTTTAATGTCTCAGCAAATCCCTTTAATCCAGCGTAGTTTACTGTTTTCTGCCATGCGCGTTTAAACAGCTAGCAATTATTAATGAAGCAGTTCAAGTATTCTGCTGAGACATGTAACTCCTGAGGCCTACATTAAACCAGCAACCTTTCTGTTTACACGCCCAGTCCTTTAACCACTCTGCTATCTCTACCATTCCACCAGAATAACGAGACTACAGGGGCCTTGTTCCCAACAGGAGATTTGAATAAAGCCTGCCAGCCATATTGGATCTTTTTGGTAATTTTCTCGCCTGCGGTGGATTTGTTTTACGCCCTGGCAACCTCTTCCCTCCTGGTTACTGTGATAAACTTGATGGATCAGAAGATAAAAGCTCCTTTCCTGAATGTACGCCAGTCACTTTTACATATTGGGTGGTGTGGCAACGCACTGGGTAGCAGTATTGCCTCATATTTCTGAGACCAGACAGCCGAGCTACGCCTCCACTTTGTGCTTGTGGAGGTTGCATGTTCCCCTTGTATTTCCTCCCGGTATCTCAGTTTCCACCCACAGTCCAAAAACTTGTAGTTAGGCTAATTAGTATCTCTAAATTGTGCATAAGTGCGTGTGTGTATGTGGCCTGCAATGAACTGGCCACATGAGCTCCCCACACACACACACAAACACACACAACCATGATCAAGTGGTTAGAAGATGAGTGGATTTGTACATATGTTTTTATGTTTACTTTGATGGAAAAAAACAAATTTTTGGCTTAACTCACTCACAAATTCAGGACAGCAAACTGCCAAAAGCCCCATGAAAACAAAACAAGGGGGATATCCAAGCGGAGACAGAGGCAGATCGTTTAATTACGCCTGATGAGGGTGAGCTGGCTTGAAGAAAATAGAAATTTGGGTTCATCCAGGTTTTTCATTTGGACCTGTTAAAAAAGCATAGATGTGTCAATGGAAAAAGAGTATTATTTTGTTGCAGTACTTGGCATATTGCACAAAAGTTTTGCATCGCTATCTTTGTTTTTGTTTGGCAGAGGCTTCCATTCAGGAGTTAGCCGCTGGGATGTAAACAGCTTTTTTTTTTTATATAAACAACGTGTGATGCATCCCTGTTTTAGGAAGGCATTGTATAGAGTTGATTCACACAATCAGAATCTGGTCTTTCCTCCTTTTGGCTTTCATGCATTTTGTGTTTTGTTCATTAATCATAGCAGATATTAGAAAGAAATTGTGCCAGCTTTGTCCAGTGTGATGCAAAGCTTGCAGGCATTCAGTAATAAATGCATTTTACTTACAGTAGTTATTTGATGTGAAGAGATCATCAGTTTAGGTAGGAACCATAATGTTTACTCTGCGGGTGCTGTTCTCTTTTACAGTCCTGCACTTAGTTTGGTGCCCTGGCTCAGACATGCTTAATTAATAATCAGTATAGCAGATTTCGTGGCAGGTTTTTGAACCAGCAGGCAGTAAAGTCTTTGGTTTTTATTACCGGAACATTGCCAGTACAAGTCCCAAGAGCACCTCTGCTTTTGAATGCCTTCCAAATGATTTACAGGAATTTCTTAACTATCCAAATATATGTCCTATAGTATATTTAATTGAATATGCTGGTAGCCCAGCTGATGAATTCAATTATTCATTTGAATGTGCCCTTAATTTCAGGCTTTCTGCCTTGAACACGGTCAATGGATGAATGGAATACAAGGTATGATCAACAGTTCCCTCTGCTTGCGATCACCAAATATGCAACATTTGCACCCCTTAAATGTTTATATTTGCATCAGTAGAGACCTGTGACATTCTATTTGCAAATTATAGGTACACTATACATGGTGCACACTCCATGTATGTATACATGTTGTCTGTATTGTACCTGTCAAATTTCAGCATTGCACTACTTAAATTTGTACAAACCACTGTTTTTATTCTATACCTTCCAATACCTTTACTCCTCTCCATTATCCATCCATCCATCCCTCCATTCATCTTCTGTAACCGCTTATCCTAGTCCTCTCCACAATGTTTATGTATTTGCGTCTTGCATTTATTCTCTGTCTGTAATTGTTAATTGTCTATTGTCCCTAACAGTAACAATCTGACCTAATGAAATTTTTCACCGACCTTGGTCATGTGACAATACACATTCTGATTCTGCTGTGGACATCCTTACAGTATGCTTTGTTACAATAAACTGTAGGGGAAGAGCTTCTTAATGTCTACAGCAAGGATCCTGTCATCAGTTATTTCCATTGCTCCATTTACCTCGTAACTAGCCACCGCGCTTACCATCTTAACTCTCATTATTCCTTTATATGAAGATGATGTACTCACAAGAAATCCCAATTACAACACAATACAGAGCCTGGTGACAAACTGAAATTCAAGACCCTTTGGAAGCGTTCCACAAACAAACATCTATTTGGTGGCATCATTACAAACCTCACAAGCTGTTTTGCCACTGAACGGATCCAACACATTTGAAGTGAACTTAAAAGGTGACCTTGAATAATTTACAGCAACAGTGAAGTAAGCATTCATCCCCTCAAGAGAGATCGCTTTTGTGTTCTCTTTATTCCAAAGCATTTTACGAAAAAAATGAGGGAGAAAGAGAGAGAATCCTGCTCATTGTTGTCTACGTTTGCAATGTGTTGCATGCCACAAGCATAGCCGGGTTAGCAACCGTACCATAAAATTTGGGTCGAGCACTTCTTTGTGACAAAGGAAATCAGTCATATATTATACATCGTTATTTTAATTATTGGTGTATGTTCTTTGAAGGCACTTTGTGACACAGATTTAAATTTTAAAACAATTTTACTGAAGCAATTCAGGTTAAGCACCTTGCTGGTGGGTAGAAAAAATAAATAAATAAGTCCATGCACTTGAACTGGCAACCTTTTAGATATAAATAATTGTTGGAACACAGACACACAAATACACACGCACACACACACACACACACACGCACAGATACACATACACAGACACACATACACACAGATACACATGCAGAAGCACACATACATACAGACGCACAGACACACAAATACACACACAGAGACACACACACGCACAAGCACACACACAGACACACAAGCACACATACACACGCACACACAGACACACACGCACAAGCAGACACACAGATACACACGCACAAGCACACACACACAGATGCACAAGCATACATACACACACGCACAAGCACACATACAAACACACTCGCACAGACACACACACACGCACAGACACACAGATCTACACACACACACACGCACAGACACACAGACCTACACACAGACACACAGATCTACACACACACAGACACACACATCTACACACACACACACACACAGATCTACACACACACACACACACACAGATCTACACACACACACACACACACAGATCTACACACAGACACACAGATCTACACACACACACACACACACACAGATCTACACACACACACACACACACAGATCTACACACACACACACACACACACAGACACACAGATCCACACACACACACACACACACACACTTTGTATTAATATCATTATGGTGACTCTCACATTCATTTCTAAGGGACAAATCCCTAATCCATACAATAACAACCTTAAACCCTACCCAGCCTGACCTTAATCATAAGCAATGAAATAAAATATAAATCTTTTTTTTATTTCTAGTTTTTTGATCGCAGTCACAGATTGTAATAAAACTGAGTTTTCCCTAGTGGGGACCAAAAAGGTGGTCCTCACAACGTCAAAATAACAGGACATATTGCTACAGACAGACATGCACACCCACCCACACACACACACACACACACACAGAGAAAGCCCTAACTGCCTCCACTTAACATGTAAGTAACTTGAGACAGTGATAAATTTGTGGCAGTAACATGAAATTGCTATTTTCCCTCCCACCGTCAGAAAGCCATGCTGTGATCTACCCTTTACTCTCAGCTTGAATCTAAGTGTTACACCTTGAGCTTTTCAGAGAATTTAAAACAGATGCAGCAGTAACTCTAACAATTAAGCCATCTCCGACTCAATCAGAAATACACCATAAATATTTTATGGCTACTGCTGAAACAACGTGCCAGCTAATTTATTTTTTATAAATGTCAATTAAGTGAGTTAATTTTTCCATTTAGATACAGAGACTTTGCTATATTCCAACACAAATTGGAACCTGAAAGTGCAGAATAAAGGATTAGTCTAAAAACACCATCTTCCACTTAATGCAACAAAGACATCAAAAGTTGTCTTTTGCTTCTCAGAAAACATTTAACAAGCCACATGCAGCCCTGAGGGAATCGGGCAGCACATGCGCTGCCCTGTCGCAACGATTTATTGCGAAAGCCGCATTAACAGTTGAGCTGTAAATTTTTGAATCAACGTTTCGCCAACATGGATCTATCTCTCTCCCTCAGAGCAGATATCTGGCTTGAAGCAGGGATCTGCTGTGAACTACCCACTGAAGGCTGTCCAGAATGTTAAACACGTGCACAGAGAATGGAAAATAAACAGACAGGGAGGTAAAAATAGGGTATCCTACACCTGGAAAAGGCCTGTGTCGCACCACAGGGAGAATATGCCAGGAGACAGATAAACCATTTTCTCTCATCATTGAACCAGGACAACGCTGCGGGATCCAGTCTAGCTTCTCTACCTATCAGACCGTGCAGTTTAACATCAGACGACCTCACGAATGACTTAACGTTACATAATTCGGGCTGGCTTTGTCTGTACCTTGACCAGAAACCTTCAGACGGCCAATGGACGCGTACGCCTGTGGGGAGCCGGGAGATTGGGCTGCGATGGAATTGGAATGGGGGATACGTTTAAATTCCGGAATCTTTGCTTTCCGGTTGTTGAGATGCTGAGCCGGGGCGATGCCTCGTGCCCAGAGGCGTCAGCTATATCGCCAAAGCCGGATCACCAGTTCGTTCAACGGAGAAACACATTACTTAAAAACAGCAAGCTTGTGAGCCTTACATGAGGATCAAAGTGGTTTTACCCAGGGACAATAGGTACAGCTAATCCCTTGTTTCCAAGAAACTTTATTTATTTGTTTGTTTACTTATCTATTTTTTTGTGCTACAAATCTGACGCAACACCACTATTATCACATTTCTTAAAGCGAAGGAAGTGAGTAACTTATTTTTGTGTTTGGCAACCTCCTGTTTTGTTTATCAGTACATATATGCGTGATATCTTGTCATCTCCTTGGGTCAGCTGTATGTACAGACATGTTGGGGGCAGCGTGTGGCTCAGTGGGCCAAGCCATGTGCCCGTGATCACAAGGTCACCGGTTCAAGCCCAGCCTCAGCACATCTGCGAGTCCTTGAGCAAGGCCCTTAAACCCCAGCTCCCTGGGTGCCCCAACAGGTGGCTGCCCTTCACTGACAGCTTGCTCTACAATGAGCAAGTTGAGGGAGGTGTAAAAAGAATTTCCCCACAGGGATTAATAAAGTATCAATTATTATTATTATGTTGGCCTCTAGGTAAGTGTTCAGATTGCTGCCTGGTGAAAGAAAACGGCAGGTGCCTATCGAATATTAAAGATGCAGACACACAGCGGCTTGGTGTCATGTTGGTTCCATTCTGTTCAAAGAGTCCTCCCAGTGATCACAATCTGTGTGAATTACAAGCACTCATACACAGGCACAATTACCAAACCCTTACTTTGCCAGTTTTATTCCAGAACATTTGCAGCCATTGAACAAACAGAAAGCATTCTATTAATTTTACTCTCATAAATTTTGTTAATTTTAATTTCATATATATTTACCTATAGTGTGTGACTGCGCATGTCCAGTTATGGACTCACTTCCTGTTCAGGGTCATCTAGTGCCTTGTGTCCTAAGCTAAAATTAAATCAAATAAAGCCCCCCCTCCCCACCCAAGAAAAAAAAAAAAAGGAAGACTCTTCTGTATGAATTATGACCCCTCTTATGGCTGGAATAGTCTCTGTTTGAAGCAGGAATTCATACTTATTTCTGAAGGATTTAACTGCTTTAGCGTTTCTGTTTTGAACATCAATCCTTCTTTTGGACGGTCGCCCCGGTGAATAGCATCTGAATTACTTGAGATAAAGTGATGAGTTTGTCAACGGCTGGAGGAAGTTTGAGTCTTTAAAGAGTTACTTAGTCTTAATCAAAGTATTTATTGAAACCTTCTCTGGCTAAGACACGTTTCATTTAGTCGCCACCCTAAAGGACTGGCTTGTGTAGTTTTCAGTGGTGCCTCTTTGACCTTGGGTGAGGGCAGGTACGTCACTATACTCACTTTAAGTGCTAAAAGGCACATAAACTACCAATTACTTTTGTAAACTTATTTTCAAATAAACAAGGAATTACAATATTAGTAAATACAAATGTATTACCTGACACTTGTGCTAAGTAAAAGCATCTGGAGAGTCTTGAACCTTTTAGACACAAGATTAGTTCTTGGTCTTTAATGCACTTTGCAAAATGGCTTCGCAAAATTTACAGATAGAAAATGTGTAGTCTGAAACAGCTTAAGGTAACATTCACATAATCACCTTTACTAACTGCTGCAAATCCTCCCTCCATCTTGTTTATAAAATGCTAATTACATGAGAGTGACAGGATTGCGCAGATGGCTAAGGCTGACTGTGAGACGTACTGCAAACGGCACAACGTCCCAGTGACCTAACTCTGCTGATGGTACACCACCTTCTATTCATTTGTCATGTTCTAAAAAAGAATATTTGTGTTTTCTTCTAAATCATATACACTAGTGGCCAAAATTGTGGAAAAATCTAGCATTTTTGACATTATGCTTTAAAAACTATTACACGAATATTGGTAGTAATGTTTCTAAACAACCAAAGAATGTTTACAAATATCACACTGTTAAATAAGTAATTGGAGCAACATTTGAATATAGTTCTGCAATCTCAAAAAACTGGATGTGTTTCCACAATTTTGGCTACTACTGTATGAACCAAAATATCTCACAGAATTTGAAAATTGAAAAATATAACCAAAATAAATCTAATTTTGTACACACACATCCCACATCCAGATCTGTTAAATAAGTTAGCTGAACTAATTCATGCCAGTCTTTTCTTAGCAGGACTTTTTCGTCTAAACCTCTGCAGAGATTTGTCATTAAATTGAGGAAAAGCAGAGTAATAACTGGCAAACTTGTGACCTGAGACCGATCAGAATTTACAAACGGTTCCTGCTACATTTTCCAAGCCCCCGCTTCTGTGCAGAGCGTTTGAAAAGACAAAGACGTGGAAAAAAAAAAAAATGGGAGCAGCGCAGAGTGACGTGGCGCGACAAAACATCTGAAGTCCATTACCCATAATCCCACCCCCTCAGCCCAGCATCGCAGCAAGGCCAGATCCAAAGCACAACAAGCAGATGCCTCGACTGCCTTCAAAAGTCAAATAAACGGCTTTCTTCCTGCCAACGCCGTGTGGTCAGGCTACCATAAAAGCCACCAGCAAGTTCCGCAGGAGACAGAGGAGGCTGCATGCTTGTATTCGGTCTTCAGCTTCGGAGCCAAAGAATGAGGGAGTAGTCTACCGAAGGCAGAATTTATAGCTACTCCGTCTTTGTAATTTTGCTCATGGCGGTTTACTTAGATGGCACACAAACGTGTGGTTACACAAAGAGCAACTGTCCGACAGTCCAAAGGGGCCCCTGCAGCACTTCCTAAGATGATTTACAGTCAATTAGTAACCAATTAAAGTAGAAATATAAGTGTAAATAATGCGTCTTTCTTTGAAAACACTGGCAGAGAAGGTTGGCTCCCTATTGGGAAAACACCAATAGGGGAGCATCCAGTTGGTAGATCACCACCGAGCTGAGCTGTGCTGTGCCACACATTTCACAAAGGGAAACCTAACATGGCATGTCAGAATGCACCCTACACAACGGAGAAGCATGACATCACACCGGGGAATAATAGCCTCAATGACAGCTTAGGCAGGGAACTCCAGCTGATGAAAGATTGCCTTGTATATAAATTGCGAGACTCATTTCCATTCAATTAGGACCGTCTCAGTGTGTCACCTTGTCTGCTCTGTGTGGAGGCCTATTCTTCCTGCCATACATTTCGGAAGCTCGGTGGGAGAGGGGGCGGCTGGGGGGGCGGGGGGTTATTGTGTCCGTGATGCTTCAGAGGAAGAACACCGGGGTTGAGCACGATGGCTAGGTAACAGGTTTCCCATAAATGCTATTTTCCATTTCCTTGCACCAGTGCATTCTGGGAAAATAAAAATGAGCACATGGCGCGCTAATGTGGACGTAAAAAGGTGCCAAAAGGTGGTAGCTTGTGAGGGGTGGAGAAGAAGAGTCGCCTTCCCAGGGACTGCAATAGAAACATCTCATCTAAAGCATGCGTCCTTATGGGTGACTCCGTTACTGCAAGACCATCGTCGCAGCTAATTAGCATGCATGATGTGTCAGGAAATACATGCCGGTACATGTGTACGTTTGTGCACGAATTGTGCCTCATTCATGCTGGGAATCTTAAAGCCCTAGTATTTAAACAGCTGCTTAGTCTTAATAGAAGTATTTGCTTAACCGGCTTCCCATTAGATTTTATTGTCCTTTTTTTCAGGATGAGTGGATTTAAACTTTCAGAAAATACTAAGCATCTCTAAGAAAGAAAAATGTGAGCCATCAGGAAAACCCAAGGTTAGTGTCTTTCAATCAGGATTTTTTTCTTTGATGCCCTGGCAACTGCTGCAACAATATGATTAAAATACTATGAGTCACACAATTTATTATTATCCAGAGGGATCGACATGGCCTACAGTTTTACGTCTGGATATTTACTAAAGTAATTCAGGTTAAGTTGCTTGCTGAAGTAACGTGGCCCCTTTGGGATTATAATACAGAACCTTCTTTGTAGCTGAAAATCCTACCAAAAATTTGTAACTGGCAGTAGGAAACAACCAAACAAAATAAATAAAATCATCTTTTTATTTGCGCCAGCACATGCATATATACACATGCATGTTTCAGTCTACAAATATGGACACCTATGTCCAGCCTCACGCATACCTATATTCTTCATGTGTGTGTAGCTCGTTTGCTGGGAGCATCAGCAGATGGTTTGATGTCCTTGCAGAAGCAGCAGGAGCTGGATCTCTTAATATTAATTCCTAAGTTAACTACAAGGCACGGCACAGCATAAGTCACCCTGAGCTAAATCCTCCAGATTAATATAGCTAGCTCTAAACACAAAAAGAAAGTAAACACAAAATAGAATAGTTCTTGCTACATTAAAAAAAAAAGGTACAGATAACCTGCCTTAATATACATTAATATTGACCATCGACTTGCAAATACGCAAAGCCCGTCACCAAAACAATTATTCAGCGCAATACGATAAAGTGGGCAATTTCATGCCTTACTGCTTGAGTTGTCATGTGCTATTCAAGTTGATTTGTAAATCACAGCTGTCCCAAATGCACATCAAGCACTACAGGAGTTAAAAATAATAACAACAATAATTATTATTAAAGAGAATTTTTGAATAACATAATGTTTAGCATAAAATAACTCAGAAAGCAGCCCTGAGGAGAGGGGAGGTGTGGCACCCTCTCTGGCCAGGTGACCTGGTCGCCCAGCCTTCTACTCCTGGCCAATGCATAAATTAGCCAGTCCTTTTCAGTCTCACCCAGAAGCCCCAAACCGTGGGGCGACACGCGGATATCAAGATCAGCTCCTGTGCTTTGATCGCTTGATTATCCCTCAGAAATTAGACACAGTGCTCTTTGTTTTTTGTTTTGTTTGTTTTTTTTTGTGTGTATTTTGTGTTTACCAGTGATTCATGTTGGCCCCTTTTTCAGCCCATTCTCATCTTTCCCAGGAACAATAATCTTTAAAAGAAACCTGTTACTCGGTATCGAATTCCTGTGCGATTCTGCTTAACCTGCTGTCTCGAGAATTTCACGCATTTCCATAAAACTGTGAACGCTTCATATAAAGGCTGTTTTTAGGGACGTTGTGCCATTTGGAATATGTCTCACAGTTAACCTTAGTCGTCGTCACAATCCTGTCATTCTCATGTGGTTAGCATTTTATAAACAAGACGGAGGCAGGATTTGCAGCAGTTAGTAAAAATGTCACACATTTTTTCCAGTGTTCAAGTTATATGAGGTTTCCTGGAGGCACTTAGAACCACTGAAAGCATTTTGGAACACTGGGATAATCATATTTTCAGGGAAATGAATTCTTCTAACTGGCCTCCCATCCAGCGTGTACCCAAACCTTGTGCGTGATGCTGCCAGGGACCCCGGGTAAGTGCTTGGAAGATGGATGGATTGATTACTGTATACGTTTGCGGAAAGGCTACAAATAAAGAATTATAATGATAAAATTCAATTATCAAATGCATCATTGTGACAAAACAATAGTATGACAGAGATTTTTTTTTCCTTTTTGTGAATCCCCGGGGAATCATAACTCAAGCACCACTTTTACACTTATATAACCATATATTGCACTGTTTTAATGAAGGGAAATGCAGTCAGTGTTTTTTTGCCTGTGCCAATTGCTTTTATGCTGAGTGCTACCTTTATTCTCACCCAAAGAAAGAGCAAGATGAATTAAAATGAAACTAAGTGAATAAAATGTAAATCACTTAGATCTGGGCAAATGTAAATATTAAAGTATTTCACCCACAGTTGTCCACAGAATAATGAAAATGGCATTCACACCTTCGTCCCCTGCCGCATACGCACACACACATCTGCAACACCAGGACTTTGCACGCCATCGATCTAACATCTGACAAGACAAGTGCCCTTTTTCCCACAGCTCACGCCAGAAATTTTTCTTCTCTCTCTCTCTTTGGATTCGAATTGCAAAAATGACTAATGGCTTCTTTTAGTGATGCATGAGTTGTGTCTAGTGAAGGAAGTCAGGCAAGGGCTTAATAAACAGCCAAGTAGGATGCAATAAATATGAAAAGGCAAGTTCTCCTGGTCTGATTCCCATTACAGGTGCTGGGATTAAACCAGGAGCAGCTGGATGCCCTTTTCGCCTCATAATCTCCTCCAGCCCTATTTACCCACAAAGGTAAATAGTGCACAGCTCCTCCAACAGGCCACTAGCTGGGCTGAGCTTCCTGCTGGAGGCCATCTATGCTCCAGCTTCCTGCTTTCTCGCTCTCTTTTTTTTTGGGGGTTGGAGGGGGTAAAATTCCCAGGGGCACAACGAAACCCGACCTAAATGAGAAGAAAGGTGCAGTTGTATGTGAAACACAGATTGGGCGTGTTGAAAGGTTCTGCAGAGAAAGCGGGAGACTGACGGCAACCGATGACCCCAATTTGCCTGGAAACACCGTGTGGAAAAAGTAGCCAAGAAGGACTAAACCCTTAACATCTGTAATAACTGCAAGCGTTTAATAAGAAAAATAGGACAAAAATAAACACCTGATGCCTCCAAATTCCATTACCGTCTGAGACTTCATTTTCCGAAACTGGGCAAGTGTGACGGCAGCGTATCCGTCCCATAAAGATCCTCAAATGAAGAGGAGCCTTCATGAGACCCATCCGACTAAATTAGATCAAACTAATGAGTCTTGGCTAGATTGATATGCATAAATCACACCAAAATTCCACATTAGATTTTTTTTTTTTGTACTTATTATAAGTTATTAGCAAATGCCTATGCCATGCCCAGACACCACAAACATGAAGACAATGTATTTATGGCAACACAGAGACATGGGGGGGGTCCCACCCCCCAAAAAAACCCCTGAGATTTCCCGCCTAGAAGTTTAAACGCAAGTTATCATTTACGAAACCCTGTAAATCTATCTTGGTCCCGGCCGGCCTGTGGCCAGCCTTCTCGTGTTCCCTTTAAGACAGAAGAGGCGTAGGTCCCTCGCCTACCACGGGCCGGTTTGAAGCGGGCGGTGGCAGCGCCACCGGGCGCCTCCCGCAGGCCTCACGTGACACGCCAGCCGGGCAGAGTGCCCTCTCTGGGCCGGTGACACTGCATTCATGTCTAAAAGGAAGTTAATTGGTTTGGCATGACACCGCTGAAGGCAATTACAGTGAGTGCAATGAGAGGGTTTATCCTCATCTTAATCCCGCAATGCCGGCAGATTGATGCCAGACTTGAAAACATCTGCACAGGGATGTAATTAGGCTGTTTACGGAGGAAAACACATATAGAAAAAAATGTGCCGTGTGCTGAAAAATCCAGCATAGCAGCCTCACCCCGATCAAGAAGGTGATGTTTAAGTGAGTGTATTTTAAATGGTCGTTAAGCAGTCGGAGGAGGTTAGCAGAGGGCAGCCGTAGCTGCATGTGTTACACAAAAATAAAACGTTCTCCATGTATTTCTGCAGCTGATGAAAAAATGCAGATAATGCCTGCGTGTTCCTGTTAGCTAGGAAATAACTACAGTCTTCACCCTTCAGTGTACTATGTGCGACAAATACTTTTTGTAACGTTTGGTCCAAACACGTAAAAAAGGGATACGGTGATAGAAAGTTTTCCAAGTGGCAGCGAAAGTCTGGAAATAGCTGTGTGCAGTGTGTCGAGGCGGGTCATCTGGAAATTCCATTGGCCGTTTTGTGGCTGGGGAGTAATCTGGCGAATTGCAGTGTCGGTTTTCTGATTTGTGCTGAATAGCTGTTTGCGAGGAGGCCGCTAACGCAGCCGGGGCGAGGCCACGCCACAGTATTTCATACCGGCTGCTGCCAGAATGCTGCGGTTTCTTCTGAAGGTCTCATGCTGGAGGAACAAAACCACCCTAAAGGGGCTTCACTTCGCAGCCCTCGGACGTATTTTTCTTTTCCATAAAAGTATACGTCTCGCTGGAAGTACACTTGTAGCTGGAAGCCGCACCGATGGCATGACTCGAGCGGTCATGTTACTGCCAGGACCCTATGGAAATGCGTGTCCATTAAATTACATTAACCCGATGTTTATGTAACTTCCTCCATTTGAGTTCTCGTCCCTTTAATAATACTCAACATGAGTCATGAACCGGCCTCCGTGTTTTTGCATGAAGGAAAAGGTCGGCCGTATGTTTTCATTTCAGAAAAATCGCTATATATTTACCAGATTTACTATAGATATGATTTACTATATTTACCACACGTGTTCATAAATAGCAGCCTTTCGCAGAGGAGATTTCGACCTTGCAAAAAAAAAAAAAAAAAACAACAAAAAAAGAAGAAATAAATTGACATTTTGGGTTTAAACCCCTCCATTTTTGGTTGTGTGCTGGTCCAGCTGGTGAGGCAGCATCGCGGCTGGGAGTTTCCTGATCTCATAAAATAATTTATGGTGGCCCCTGTGGAGCCAGCACTAAAAATAAAGTTTCTGTAAGAGTAACAGTATAATTGGGCAAAACTACTAAATCCACTTTTATTGCTGCTTGTAGAAAATGCCATTCTGTCACTACATGAATAAACTGCTTTCAGATCACGTGTAAAGACAGTAAAAAGCAAAGATTTATTTTAATCCTATCTACACGTTAAACTATTTGTTCCTTCATGTATGACTCTTGTGCGGGGGAATCAGGCAGGGCAAACTGTCTTTCTGGAGTTTTTCATTCACCATTTTTTCATAGATCTGAAAGAGACACAATAAGAGTCCGCTGCTTAATGCTCACAAAGCATCACACAAGATCTCAGCCGGGTACCTCTGCTCCTCTCCAGACAGACACTGCAAACATTGTCTGAATCACTACCTTACACAGGGGGAAGTAGCAATAAACTGAGAAAATCAGAAAAGGTCAGAAATGGGTTAGAACACTTAGTCCCTTCCAAGTTTGGATTTTTAAAAACTTTTAAGTGACATTCTCATAAGTAAGGTCTCTTTCATTATTGTTGTTTTTACTGTCGTTACTTTAATCCTTAAGGAATATATAAACGTATACGTGTTATTTCAGGCAAAATGAAACCTGTAGTTGTGGAGTTGTACCCAGTTCTGAGTATATTAGCCACTTACAGTACCAGTTTTATGCCGCCCTTAATCAGAGCCTGACGTAAACATCATATCTAATCTGTATATCAGGTTGTGGACCAAGCGGCTGTTACCCTATAACAGGACCTTTTCAGAACTTCTACGTTTCCTTTCTAGACAGCAGCTACTCCAAACCCAGCAACCCCCGAGTGACATAAACTGCTTTTTAGGTATTTTAATATATACACTGAATGCTATTGGGTATCTATTATTTTTACAGTGTATCTATGTACGGCTGTGGGTGAGTGGGTCAGGTGACAAACCTGTCCCGGCATCTGTACCTAATTAGCAGTCATATTTCTATTTTTACTCTCTTCGTAGTGGTTGTAAATCAGCTGCCCAGACCCCGGTGCTTAATCCAGTACTGATTTCTAGGCCCGGTATCCATCTTATTTCACTACATTTTTCCCTTGTACTGAAGCCAAAACCATTGTCTTTCTTGGACCCCCCCCGCCAGATATATTGCCTGTCCCCTCCTTTTGCCGTCCTAGCTAGCTGAACTGTCACGGTCTAAAACTGCTCGTCTGTTTGTTTATGCATTTATTTATTTGCTTTATAGTCCACAAGATGAGTATTTCACATTATCAGCATGATACTTTAATGCTATTTCCATTTGCATCCTCCCAACCCACTCAGCGGCAGCTGAGAGCAACTTTTCCTCGGTCAGCGGTTCCTTCCTTTACATGTTTTTTTTTTTTTTTTTTGCCCGAGAAAAGCCTAGAGGCTATAGCACATGCCTGCTGTACCGCTGGGCATAAGCACTCGCTCAGAAATGACGAGCGCCCTGTCTGCATGGAAGAGGTCGCTACATGACCATAGCACCGTGACAGCGGGCACTCTCGACAGCATCCACACAGCTGCCAAAACATGTTGTGTGACATCAGAGCGGCACACAGGACATTCGCTGAGACGTCAAGGAAGCCTCGTGACATTAGATGTCACCCCGTACTTCCATCAAGCGGGCTTGTGCAGGTGGCACTATAGGATTCCAACCTCTAAGACTCCAAGAGAGGCATCACTAGGGTCTTAGCACCTCAGAACCCTTGAGATGGGAGTGTGGACATCAGCTTCCCTAAAAGCTCATATCAATCATCTTCAGCCACACTAATTATATCTTCACCCTTGGCCCAGCAAACATAAATTAATATATAAATTAGAAAATTGCATGAATTCAGCACTTCAGGTCAACTTGCTGCTCAACAGTAAATATTTAAGAGCCTTATAGGAAACACCCTGTGAGCTTCCATCTTGTACTTTTCAAAATATTATTCATATATCGTGCGAGAGAAGAAACACTTTGCCTCCCTGAAGGCTTGCAAGACTGTGGAACATTAGTGCTGCCGAAATTTCTTGCCTAAAGCCCTTGAGCCAACTTAGCATCAAAAAATAAATTCATCTGATTTTTGATTTTAACCGGCACTGTATTACGTAATGATCAAGTAATGTAGGGAACCTTTAACAGAGCTTGAGTTTGTACTACACAGCACAGAACACATAGGCAGTCACACGCTGTGGACTCCAGTAAGCCTGATTTTATGTCTTAGACCATGGGAGGAAACCCACAGAAAATGTGAGAACATGCAATCGCCCAATACTACTGTGCGAGGCAATAATATTACACAGTGAGCCAGGCCTATTTAAAATATTCTTAAGCAGAATTACCAGGAGAACACTTTATATAAACCTCCTGTGAGAACCATATAAACTTATCCAAGGCCACCCAAGGAGTGATAGATATGTCAGATACATTTCTCCTTACTCTTCTCTTAATTTGGGCCTTCGTCAAGCTTTATAGACACCTAGAGAAGCTTCTCAGATATGAGTGACGATGACTGAGGGAGTTATTTCAGTAATAAAGGTACCGTCTCCCCAGAAATGGATGTTTGCTGGAAAATCCGGTGGAGTTAACATGAGGGTTTACTGAATAGACCTGGCATCTTATTCCGCTCCATGAAATAGGGATTTCGTTTGCTCAAATAAATGATCCATCTCTCCATCCATTTTCAATACGTTGCTTGAAAAATGAGGGTTAAGGTCTCCTGAAGCTATCTGAGGAAGTATTAAGAATAAGGTAGACACTGGGATGCCAGTGCATTGCAACCAAATAAATGTAATCAGTAATATAAGTACATCCCAGCTACATACATTTCGAAATGGTTTATCTGCACATTAATTCCACTTTAATTCAACCATTATTACTACAATAAATTAAAAATGCTAATATTTATTATTTATTATTGAATTAAAATAAATTATACAATGTAACATTTTTTTTAATATGGGAACCTGGAATTTTGTAGGTCTCCCGGTTCTCTTGTTATCAGATGTCTATTTGAATTGTAAAGTCACGGCAATGTAACATATAAATGTTATAATTCCATTTTTCCATGGTAATTTATGATTTGATGTTACATCTTTTATCCTTTTTGTAGTCTGTCTACTTTTAAAATCCATTTTTATACAATAAACATGTATTGCCAAATGACAGTTGAATTACTCCTACTCCTAACAATTATTAGTAAACATTTAGAATACTTGATCATTCAGAGTACATGCCTAATTTCAGTGCAGTTGTGCAATTAGGAATAAATACTATTACAGCCTACAACTGAGTGACAACTGCAACAACTATTTACTTGTATGAAAGGAACAGCAAAAGATTTACTCTATTATTTATTATACAAAAGACAATGTTATGGAATTCAAAAAGTTCTCATTGAGAAGATTATTTATTTGCAGGTAAATTTGATTTTGAGTCAGATTCCAGGAAGGTAATGAATCCTAAAAAGTAATTTGAAAATGTACTCAGGCAATGCAAAATATTCCAGAAATGATTAAGCTTAACGAGTTAATTATACGTTTACAATCACAGAAAAATAAATAGATACGAGAGCCAGGAATAATGAAAGGAGAAAGCACGAGAGTAGTCATCTACATTTTCATGATTGGGGTGATAATGAAAGAATCCTAGTTTTGATTAAATGATTCCTCAGGAACTTTGAAGCAGTCGTTTATTGCTTGCGGTGCCAACTCCTTGCGATCCCTAAAGACCAAGGAAGTCAAGTGGAAATCATGCTATCGGCAGTAAACACAAACAGCTAATTAGCATTCATCACCTAAAACTGCACTCTAGTTAAGCTGAAGCACGAGTGTTCTTTTACTTTCGGAATAAAGACAAGGAAAGTTGAAACACAATAGTGAAATAAGCCAGTCAGGTTCAAAAGAAGCCAATCTAATTTTGATGCGTATCAAAAATATATTTTTTTGTTGGTAGCGCTGTTTAATGAGCTGCACGCTTTGGAGAAATGAGGCAGACACAAATATATATCTGTAAACAGATATATGACCAGAATGAGAGTACCCAAGGTCCCTAGGCAATCACTGTGATTTCAACAGTTAAACTGAGTTGCATTCTTGTCTCGTCCGCTCGTCCAATATTGTAATTAAGTAGCTGAATGATACGCCTCATTAACAGATTGGTATGCATTTTTTTCATGAAATCTCTGGCAGTTAGGAGAGAAGCCCCAAACGAAATGTAAAACTTTCACCCTTCCTGGCTGTGTTTAATTCCCGAAGCTGACATTAATGTGGCCCTGAGGTACTAACTTGATGCTCTCACCTTACAGAGCATCCCAGGGAAAGGCATCAGGGTCACACAGACCTACAGTGTGGACACTTTAAAAACGTGTGAGCAATAAATGAAGAACACCAATTTTCTCCACTGTTCTTTATCTTTTTGTATAAGTAAGCTTATGATTTTCACTTCATTCTATCAATGATGTGTAAACTATTTTTTTGTGTGCAAATAATAATGTACCCCCTGCCCCCCCCCACACACACACACACAAGCATACAAACACACACACCCACAAATACACTACGCAATCGTCTTTGCTAAGAATCTTGACCTCTACATAACAAGCAATTTTTCAATTTCTTACTGCCTCAGGGATTCAATAATTGCAGAATGAACTTTCCTATCTGGCTTGGATTTGCCTCTGCATAAACAACTTCCATTATGTCCCCAGTAGCACAAACATTTAACTTCATATCGGTATTTTTTAATGTATTGATTTATTTAATTTTGTCTTGATTGTTGTAGGCATTAATTGCAACAGATGTTTTTGACCAGTCTTTATTCCATTCATTAATTCATTCATTAATTATTCTCTGGTTTCCTCCTGATGTCATTTTATAAATACAGGTGTATGATACAATACTGCAGTTCTTCAATAGTATAAATTATACACACGTGTTCGCTTTGAAGATGTACAATCCCAAAAATTGGTTTAAAAGAAAAAAAAATTCTTGATATCACAAATTAAATGAAAACAATACTTTAGCTCAGACTTTAAAATCAATTATTCATGTGTAATCCTTATTCCAGATTAAAGGAGCCATTTTTTTCTTATTGATAAAAGGTCTGCAAGTACCTCACAGTTCATTGCTATTCTTTCAGTTACATACAGTTTCAGACAGGTAAAGATATTTTTGTGAAAGTATCAGAATTCGTACTCGATGCATGCCGTAGTGAGAACACATTTATTAATAATGCTTTACCACGTGGTTACAGGAATAATACAGACGCTGCATTTGTAACTCTACCGTCAGGTCAGCGTGACTCATTGTTGTGTTTTGCAGAAACTCACTAGAAAAATACTGGTACATGTTTGTGAGCCCCAGTTTGCCGACTCCCTCTGAACCTACATCTCCCTCTCGTGCTCCATCTTCGTGTGGAGCCTTAGTTAATATGCACAACCTTGCATTCCACCAAAAACACAGTGGGGGGGGGGGCAAGTCTCCCATGCATTTCCTTTAAATTGCCCCTGGACCTATTGTCCTGGTCCTGTTAGTGGCCCACAGTTGAGGCAGAGCAATATACTACAGATGTCTGACCTCCAGAGTCATTGTGTCCTTTGGACGACCAAACAACTAAACGACACCAAAAGAGTAATGTGAGTGTGTGTGTGCCGGCAGGCCCACACACAGACACACACACACACACGAACACACACACACACAGACACACACACGCACACAGACACACACACACACACGAACACACACACACACACACACAGACACACACACTCCGATTTATTAGCTATCAAACATTATTAAAAACAATAAGACTCATCTCACTTGTGACTATTTATTTAATATCAACACTTTTATTAATCAGCCACATAATATCTCCTCTTTAACTGCTTGCACAGATAAGAGACATCCACACATCTGTTCTTATCTTTCTTACATATTTCATAAATGTTTCAAAACAAAAAAGTAGGGAACTAAACTCCAAGTCAAAGAGCGGATACGTTGTGAAAAGTTGAACTGTGTTGCACTTCCACTGTCACATTAGCAGAAGGCAGCGATACTTCAGGAGAGCCGTCCAGAAGCCTATGATTCTGCTGCTGACCTCAGGACGGCTGAAGCTGAGATATTACCTGCAATGTCAGGCACAAGAAGCAAATCTGGATGAGGAAATTAACCAACAGTCTCTTGGTGGGGGGCTGCTTTCCTGGAAGAGATTTCTTAAATCAAGCACATGATATAATTTGTTTTCGGGAAGCAGCTCCCCCCCTCCCACCAAACACACACACATACATACTTCCATGTCTTAGAAAAACTAAGAATACTAGTCCATTTTCTTTTGGAGACTTTTCTAATGCTTTTGGGATGGCAGTGGCTTACACCTCCAGGGATGGGGGGCATTTCCCGCCTCTGCTCTGAGTGTGGGGCTTTGTGTATTCTCCCGTTGTCATGCTGCTTTCCTCCTACCCTTCAAAGACATCCAGATAGGCCAACGGCCATCTCCGAAGTGTCCACCGTGTCTCCTGTGATGGGCTGCTATCTTGACCAGGATGTTCCCCTGTCTTGTGGTGGACGGGCTCCAGACCCTTTGTGACCATGCTCAGGATAAGGAGGGGGCAAAGTTAGGACTATTCCAATGGGCCCCTGAGTGACAGGGGCCCCTAAAACATTTGGGATTGGTTGGGGTTGGGATCCAATATGATTTGCTCTCATGGGGCCAAAATCTCGAGCAGCACCCCTGGACGGCTGTGATGTGAATGGTTACCACCGTGCAGCCTGTTTTTGACCATCACAGCCCATTAACCTCATTCGCCAGTTTTTCCATTTGTCTTTGTTAAACTGGTAACCTCTTGCTGGTACAGTAACTACATCATTCAGACTCTTTAATTTCCCTTCTAATGATTTGGATGGTGCTCCATGAAAATAAAAGGTCTTAAATAAATAAACACATAAGTAAATACATCTACCTCACTCAACATTATGGTTTCACATATAAAAATAAAAGCAATATTTTAATATTTTACACCTATTCTCCTGTGTCCTTTGCCCACCCTTGACTGGAAGGTGAAGGCAGCTCGCACATGTAAACAGTGGAGAAAAGGTGTTATAATGATTTTACCTCACACACAGGGCTTTCCCCCCCTGCTGTGGTGCCAGAAAAAGCAGCCAGAATCCTATGGTACTGCCAACTGTATTTCCCTTCTAAAACAGCTGCAACTATAGAGAAAATAAACCTGAAATGCATTTCTTACTAATGTCAAAGTGTAGCTGTAAGAAATTGGGTATTTCTTCAGTTTTCTGGGGGGTTTTAATTGATTTGGATGCTTTTTTGAGTGTTGGGCCAAATCAGAAAATCTGGCAAATCAGTTTAAACTTCAGCAAATCAGTTTCAGCATTTTATTATAAAATTCACAAAGTAAACAAGGAATGAACAATCCCAGAAGATACAATTGATGGTTTGGACGATGATGACGATGATGTCATTCATAGAGCTACCATATTTGGTGAGAGGAAAAAGTGGACGTGTCCATGTTAATGAGTTTTCATGTTCACAGGCCAATCAGGTAGTGCCACGCTCATGAATATTAATGAGCTCCCCCATACCACCTTGTAAAATGAAAATTGGCATCCAGAAAAACGCAGGCGTATAGTAACCTTACAGTAAACTCTCGGTTTACAATCCCCACATAACTGACACAATAAATGTGTATGCAAGTCTTTTTCAACAAAAGTTACAAAATGCTAAGCTAAAGTTTGTTAAACTTCAAGCAAAAAAATGCAACTCACTGTTCATATGAAAGAAAAAATAAAGTGTCAAAGTCCCAATGGTTTCCTTACGGCAGCATGATATGTAGGGATGTGCATATTACTATTACTGTGCATAAACTTTTAAAGGAAGCATGTGCACGAGCCTTGCAAATGCTGTGTGATATTGCTGACTGGCTGCCATATACTGTATTGAAAATTGGTGCCTTTTCTTTCACTTGGTACTCCACTGTAACTCGCAATACTGGGTCATACGGGTTGCAGCAATAAACCCGGACAAACCGCCGATTTTTAAAAAAAAGGGCCAGAAGAGGACCCAAACAGAGGGAAGCTGGGCCTACAGTAACCCTAGCCAGCCGTGATGTCATGTGATCAGGTTTTTGCAAAGTGCAACTATCATTGTATCAACAGCAATTTCAATATAAATATATATGCATAATATATGTATAATAAGCTCAGCTATATTAAAGGACAGCAAGCAGCCCCTTTTTTTTAGGATATTGTGGAAATCAGTTTAACAATCTGGAAGCTGTTTTAACCACATTAGCCCTGCAAGCGATCTGAAAGGTGGACAAAGCCAGTTGTTCTTCGTTATCAGTATCAGTGTAAGATTGTGAGGAGTATGTCTATTGGCTACTAAATTGCCACTCATGATCAGAAGTACTCAGCTCAGAAGCATGTATGTAGAAAGTGAAAATGAAAGTGAGGAAAACATTCTTGAAGCAACTATAGCTATTGAGGAAATTGCGTTTGACTGACAATAATTATACTGAATGGATTTACTTAAATAAACCATTGATGTAACGGTCCCTTGCCCTTTGATCCCATATTTCACCCATGTCTTTGACCATTTTTTTATCTTTAAGGCTCCATCGATTCTTACAAACATTACTGCAGCCCGATAATGCAGCAAAGAAATGAGTATCACACTGCAGGACTCACTGGGATATCGTGCTAATTGTACAGAAAGTGGTCTCGTGCTATGGAACAGCCTGGATGCCGCAAGACTGCGGGAGATGCCCTGAATTTGTACCTTGGCCAAACCGGCATGGATTCAGCTCCAGCCGTCAGCTACTAAACAAAATACAACATTAATGGCAAATAATTAATGTCAAATGACCACTGCTGTCATCATTATTTAAATATATTTTTTATTTTGTCATGATACCCTATCAGCTACTTTGAAATTTATTTCCCACATGTAATGCAGAAAAACACTTCAGATGACATTATGTGTGTCCACTGTTTCCCCATTTTATTTTACATCTGTTGTTCTTTTAGTCTGAATAAGTTTAGAGTTACATCCTTACTGGTTCTCCCTCCTTCTCATGTCACCAGCAATGACATTTGTAGAATAGACACACATGCCGAGATTGAGAACAGGGCTGGGACACGATTCACTTAGCAAGCAGACATTGGACACGGCGAGCTGCAGACAATAATAGGGACAGCGAAAAAAACCCGAAAGCAATCAGTATGTGTCAGAGCAACTACCTCAACACCAATATGTTTCTCGTTAACATTCTTCTACATTATTTGTGTGTGTGTGTGTGTGGGGGGGGACATCATCTGACCTAATTTTATACAACTCAGCCTGAAATGTTCTGGAAAAGGAGCATTAAAAAAGAATTTCAGCATAATCTGGAACCAGTTTGAATATCTTCCTGGAATTGATTCATTAAAAACAAGTCCGCATGCTTAATTAATCCTTCATGAAATGACAGGGGTGAGATATTTATAAATGATCTCCAAAAGCAATGCAATATGAATCCTCATACTAATATTCCTGACAGAATTATGATAATAAATATGGAATAACAATAGTATTGCTGTATAATTTGAGAAGTGAAGAATTTATCCCATGGACCATGTTTTACAATCTGTAAAATGTCATAATGCTGTTTAACACTCTGCAGACTCTTAAGAAAATAAATGACTTGTCAGAACCATCTCGTGGGATGTGGGTCTTCGTTAACTTCCAATCAAAATCCTATCACACTTGTTCTCAGCATGAATTAGAGCTCTGCATTAAATGATTGCATATTAAGATATATTTCCAATCATGCACATGCTATCGCCACTTCTTAAAATACGAAAGCTAGCGTTGAATGAGCATTGCTTCCACGTGGCACAATTTTCTCTGTGGCCTATTTCAATCAATGCTAAAAAAATACAAACCCAGGGGAGAGGAAATATTTAATATATAAATAAATAACAAATAAAATGGCCAACGGCAAGGAAAGACTACCTCAAAGACTGTCCCCTCTTGATGATGCCATTCAAATCTGGCAAAGAGAGCAAGTTATCATTCCTGTAGGACAATCCAGCTGTTTCTATTGCCATGTGTGCGTCTGGATGTGTGTGACAGCAAGCTTGCAATACCCATACAGCATATTTGCTATAAATTCCATCACACAAAGTAGATTCTAACATATTTATTTGTTTCCGCTAGCAAAGTAAGGGGCTATTTAAGTAGCTGTTGACTTGATATGAAAAACAGTGTCTGACAGGTACTGCTGTAAGACCACTCTCAATGCGTGTGACATCAGCTAGACCTGGATGAGCGGGTGGGGGGGGGATTGGGGGGGGAGGCAGGACAGGATTGTCTTCCACTTGCTGTACGGCGACAGTGAGTCTCTGATCCTCGAATGTTTGAAGGAGACGGGAGTGCACTGTGAATTAAAATGCCACCCACCTGCTGAGCATGAAACAGAAACTCCAAGGAGACAAGAGATACTTTGGCTCCCAACTTGTCATATCCGTACTGTTTCTTTCTCTTTTTTTTTTTTTTTTTGCTCTACCCCTTTATTCTTTTAAATAAGGACATAAAGAGGAAGATTTTTAAATCCCAATTCATTCCCCATTTGTTGCTTTGAAACAGAAACCTACAAGCTCAAATTTCAGCTGCAGCCCAAAAGACAAATAACGATATCAGTGAAACAGGAGATATGGAAGTCACTCTGGATGAAGGCGTCTTCTCAGTACAGGCAAAATATAATGATCAAAGCTAACACTGGAGTGAATTAGTGCCATACTCTATGACTTGGAGGCAATTTAAATGCAAAGAATCCCATTCAAAAACATCATGCTATTTCTAAAAGGATATTGTACATTGGTACTGTACTCTATTAAGCATAAGTTGAGGAATGGACTTTTATCTTTTGTCCATCTTATATCAAACAACATACAGAGGTTCTGCTGTATCCCTGTAGCATACTTTTAAAGATCTGATGTTGAATCTATCTATTTTAATCTTTATTTTTTTGTAGTTTTTTTAATGTCCTACACGCCTTCCTTTGGTCTGTGTTTTTTGAGATCGATCTACTGTAAAATTAAACTGATGCAAGTAAACAATAAAAAAATAATAAAACAAAAACATACACACACACTGCGTAGACACCTGGTGACCAGTTGGACGTGAATGTCCACTTTCCCCTCTCTAACAGTGTTCCAGAAACTTCCAACGACACATCCATTATTGCCCTATCACTAGCTAGCTTTAATCTTAATGCGAGACAGCTGTAATGTCGGCCTGGACGGGCAGAGCCAACCTTAAACCAAGGCACTCATTTAATCTGGTTAGCCGATGTTGACAACAATCATCAAAAGTCTCCTTGAAATGCAACTCCGGGAAGGTGAGCTGTCTTGCCTGTTTCTTTCATTCATTCATCAAGCTCGTCGCAGTGAGCCAAGGTAACCCCTCCCCCATCCCCCATCCCGCATCCCTCCCCCACGCTCTGATTCCATTCAGCAGCAAAGTGGGAGCATGCATTTTTATTGCTCTTGGTTTAATTCAATCGGCCCATTATAAAAGCACACAGCTAATGGAGAGGGATGTGTGATGCGGTGTGCCTCCCATACCACCTGTTATGTCGTTATTTTATTTTAGATTATTTTTTTGCCGCAAATGGCTCAATACCAGGAAGTTCAGTGGGCAAGCAACTCCAACACCACACCTTTAATTGCCCCTAATGGCTTCTCCCCAAATACTGTTGGTTCAGCCCAGGCCGACTCCTTCCCACTGATTGCCAGCTGGAATAATCATTTCGCAGGTTAAAAATGGCGAGGCTGCCTATATAATTTGGCTGTCTAAATCACCTGTCATCATTCCACAAGGGTTTGCTCCGGGGAATTCAGTACGGACAGGAACAGAAATTTGATCGCCTTCGCTTGTTGGGGGATATTATAGACATTTACTTCAAAAAAAAATTTTTTTAGATGATCGCATATCCGGTTAGTGTTGTTATGATACAAAGTGTACCCTGGTAGGTGTGAGGGCTGCCCCTGGCTATACTGCAGTGGACTGGATGCCAGCTAATTGTCTGGCTCTCACATATCAACAAATGAATCATGTATTACAATTGAACAATAATTTGCTTTAAAAATAATTTATTAGGTACCCTTATGTAGTGTTCTCCAGTATGCTCCAGTATTGACAGATAGCGTAGGCCATGGTATTATCTAAGGGGGCTGGGGGTAGGGTAAGCTTATGATGTTTGTGAACGAGGTCCATCCCTAGGTGGGAGCCCTTTTTGTCTCCAAAACCACTTTGAGGGCAAACTGGCTGCATATTCAGAGAAGCCCATCGGCAAACCGCTGTGGTCCTGAGCTTTTATTTTTGCCCTTACAGGCTTCCTGTTAGCTCTTAGATGCTGGCCATTCTCCTCTAACCTCCCTCATTAAAAAGGGGTTTTCAGCCCCTGACTGGATGTTTAGTATTTACTGAAGCATCCTCTGTAAACTCTAGACAGTGTCGTGCATGAAAATGCCCTAAATGGGACTGTGGCTGAGATATTATAATGTGCTATAATGCTTATCCACATAGTGAGTGATCCTCTTGACACTGTTAGGCTCTTTGCATTAATACATGAATCTGGCCATTAGGTTTTAACATACATGTAAAAGTGTGTTTCCCAGTTTACTGGAGTAAAACATTGTGAAGTATATTGTTACTCTGTATCTACCCAAGTTCATTCAAAACACAGTCACTAATTATTCCCTTAACCCCATATGGAGAGACTATAAAGACCAAAATACAATATTGCCCCCTTTCTGGCACGCACTACAGTCAAATGTGTTTAAACACAGGAATAAAAGCTTGACAACTAAACTAATTTTTAAACAGTAAATATAATCTTTGAATTTCCAAAAACAGATAGGGCACTCTAATATTGCCATAGGAAAAGTGAAAATTGGTTTTCAAAAATACATGCAAAACATTACCATTCTAAATTTATCACAGAGCGTGGTGAATATCTGACTGGTTCGCTTCTTTCTTCCTGTAAACTTGGTGCTTTTTTTTAGGATATTTTGCTTTCAGGTTTCAATTTGCAGTTTCCCAATTGCTGCTAGACACTGACCTTTGTGGTGTTGGATATCAGAGATGCTTTGACATTACGGTCCTGATTTCCTTCCACCGGAAGGAGTGACACAAATGATGCAACAATACATAGGGCTTGTTGGGAGGGTCATTTGAAATAGGTCAATAAATAAATGAAGCACAAATACAGTAATGCTTTAATGCAGTTGTCTGATGTTGCAATAGGACTGATACATCTATCCTCCCCATCAAAGTGCTTTTGTCCTGGATTTAACTAGGTTTGTGGCACAACTCGTGCAGCTGATGTACACTGGCTCCTCCCCTTCATACACATCAGTGAAAGTCAGTAATTATTCCCAAATACTTCATATTCTCAAATAGAACTGAATGATGTCAACTGAGAAAACAGCTATTTAACACTGTGCAAATACGGAGTTTGTAGTGCGATATCTTGAATATGCAATCTGAAAAGAGTTTAAAGGCTTATTTTAGTGGATTCACACATCAATAGCAGGACTATTAAGGTTACAAAGAAATCATTACACTTATACTGGTAGTAGTGTTTTTATTAAGTAGGGGGAATCCATTAAATATAATTGCTTAAAAAAAATAAAAAATGAAGAAAATGACCTGAAATTGAAGTATTAACTTAAGCTTCTCAAAGCTGAAACATATTTTTTCTGTCTTAAAAACAATTTTTTGGCAACCAGGCCGATTAAAGATAATAATGACTGACAATGAAAAACAAAGACCAACTTAAATTGCGGCTTTCAAATCCCACAAAAAACGTGCAGGTTACACAAAGACAGAGGGACAAATAATTGTGCTTTTTCGCAGAGAAATGTGTATACTTATAAGAAGATTCCTCAGCAGAGCAAACCAGATTTTTTGTTGGCATTCCTGATGCGACAAGAAGACAACTACAGACAGGCCAATTCCAAAGCCTTCTTTCCAAAGAAGTACTGGGGCATCCCTTTCACCTGTCTGCCATAATAGCTGTAAATCTGTGCCATGTCTTATGCTTCGACTTTGGCAAGCACGTGATGGAACCGCGACGGCCTTTAGCAAATGATTCAAGGAGGAGTTAAACAAAATGCCAGTTTGGAAGAAGTCAACTTTTCCAACCACATGGAACCGTGTTTCTGTCCATTTATGGTAATGCAGAGGAACCCAGGGCTGACATTAGGCTGTAGGAAAAAAAAAAAAAGAGTTCAGATTTCCTCAGTAGGAGCACAACGTTCAGTGGACGCATGCGTTTATGCGTGAAAGTGTGCCTTCTAATGCCTTCTCATGCCTCAGTTTTACTGCTTACTTATTCTCCACCATGACTGTATCTCATACAGATCAGATGACATTCAGTTGTTTGTAGACTCTGATACCTCTAAGTCCAGCTATTAAATTATCTTCATGGCCTGAATACTTCAGAGATAGCAATAATGGGGTGTTACAAATCATGCTATAAAAAAACTGTACAGAGGTATTGACTTTTTTAATACAGAGATTATTTGCAGAGATACAAACTACGATTCAATTTTCAGCACAAATCAATGCTTTTGGTTTAAAATAAGGATGCAATTCTCTGTCCCATTTACTGCAAACACTTGTATGCGCTACCTTGCTCTGTACATAAGGAGCCATTTGTCTACCATATTGCTTTATAGAATGGAATTGTGATACTTCTTTCATTCCCGGGTAAAATGGTAGTTTTGCCTCTCTCTTTTTGCTCTTCTCAGTAGAAAAGAGCAAGTTTTGGGGGTCAGAGTGCTAGCACCCCTGACGCAACCGGGGTTAAGGGTCTTGCTCAAGGGCCCTGCATTGGCACCAGTCTGCCAGGAATGGGATTCAAACCAGCAACCTTCTGACCTCAAGCACAGCCACCAGTGCCAACCCCCTGAGCTACACACCACCCGTCCCTATAAATTCCTCCTCATAATATCATAAATTATTTAGGGTCTTGGGTATAAGAAACATCATTGTCCAAAAATATTACTTTCCATGTTTATATTCTAGTTTTGCTGATTCAAATGGATCAATCTTATAAGCGGTTAAGAAGAATTGGGTAGTAGAGAAACTTTGGAGCATAAGCAATAGGCTAATGCCTCACCCTGCAATCCTGGCTAATTAATAACATGAAATAAAAAGTGATGTAATGTTTAACAATAATATCAGATTTGTAAAGCGGAGTAACTCACTTAAGAACACATTATCTTTCCATCAGCCAGCGGTCGGATGGCTTTGAGGATTCTTCCGTGAGATATGGAGTGGACGGCAGCAGGCTAACCCGATTAGCACCGACCTCCTTTTCCTGTAGGCATCATTTGTGATGGATGAGATTGGCCGCCCTGCCCGTTAGCGTTCCCTTCAATTCCGCCTTTCCCGGAATTTCGCGGCGATCGTTCCCGCCGATGACAACGCCTCGGTTCCCCGTAGCCCTTCGCAGAGAAACACGATCCGTTTCCGTCAAGGCTTTTATTACGGCCCTGCGCCCATTTCAACTCGCCGATGCTAGTTGTCCGCACAGAGCTTATGGGGAATATAGACCACACTCCAGTGGACGAGTGATTGACACATGGCCCGCCGATCAACAATGCGGGGCAAGATGCTGAAGAAGCAGGTGCAGACAGAATGCAGTTTTCAGTTTGTACAGGTTCTTCAGAAGTAGCTAAATGAAGAAAATTGGTCTTTACATGAGGGCCGTTTAATTTATCTGGAATACTATTAGAATAAAATGTTACATGTAAATTAAATTGTATCCTATGCTGCCTGAGATAGGCTTTAGTTCCCATTGTACCCTGACCAGGATAACTAGTTAGAACAGGGATAGAATATATAATAATTACATTCATATGTTATTTGATGGGCCTCTATCAGACCATGTTGGCAATAAGGACTAATTTAGTACTTAAAGTACTATCAACCATTTTTGATCACAAAATAAGTATAAAAATAAAGTGTCGTAAGAAGAAAACCTAAATTTACATTTCAAGATAGCACTGGTATAGCATATGTTTATACTCAAATAGAGCATTTCAGGCCATTCTAATGAGTCTTTCATAACGCGAAATTAAACCAGCCCACTGTGTTTTTGCCTGAAAGTTTCATGCTATCTTTGTGGGTCAAGGAGAGAGAGAGGCTTACAAACAGGTACACGGACCAATCAATTCCTATAATACAACATCTATGACAGCCACAGCTGGAGTTTGAGAATGGGCACTAGATGTATAGAAAATCGATATGCTGGGAGAAGGTTCAGGCTGCATTTAGCTTACTCTGTAATGACCTTCAAGGCAAAAAGCACCTGCCACATTACACATTGTGCATTTTACAATATTTTGTGTAGATTTCTCTACCTATTTCTTTTTCAAACTATACACAAGGTGTCGTTCAACAGGACGGCCGTGATTCCACATACTATGGCACGTCGAACCAATGGGCAGAACTACCTGATCGATGACGTATGTGCAAAACAAACAACAGGCACGGCTGCTGATTGATAGTAATGACAGGGCTGAGAATTAATGGATGCCTGCTTTCTGTCTTTCGTTCTCCCTGGATGTGTTCGGAGAGGAGAGGGTCATCACCCCGAGGCTGTCTTTTGTCTGCAAAACAAATTGGCTTCCTTGGTCTATTCTACCGCCAAGACTCCATTCAACACAAATCTAATTTACAAAGACTTACAATTCCTTGTGCTGTTTGGGTATTAATTAAAAGTTTTTTTTTTTCTTCCAACAAGAAGTACTGCATGTCTCTCCACTTTCCATTCAGAGAGTAAATCAGCTTGCAGGACAATGAAGTCAATAAGATGTATTTACGGAAATGTGAGTCTGTTTAAACAGAAGTGGGTCCTGCCATAGTTAAGGATGTAAACGTCTAATGTAAAGGCTGCCAGCTCAAGTCCCCGGAGGTTTCCTGCTGCACTAGCGTCGAGCAAAGTACTTAACTTGAATTGCTTCATTAAAATATCCAGCTGTATAACTGAGTAAAATTGTGTCTTGTCCAGAGGATGGAAAAAAGCACGGGCCAGCAGCAAAATACTGCTTTATCAGCTGACCACAGTATATTATGTGTCTTTGAGCTTGTGGCTATAATAAAATGCTTAATTTAATTATATCTCAAATACAACAAGTACACACAGGGTCTTTCCGGCTACCAACAGAGTAAATAAGTCTATGTAGCCATCCATTTTCGATGCATTCTTCTCCATTGCAGGGTCACAGTAAGTCCATCCTGGAATGCACAGATCTTAACGCAGGTTACATCCTGATACCATCATCATTCACAATGTAGTCCATGCAAACTACATTTACACCAAGTTGGGTATGGAACCTAAAACCCACTACATTGACTGTAACCAACAATCCATTCCTCAATTGGTCAACCAAGGTGGGATTGTGATTCAGTGGGTTAGGCCTCTGTGCATGTGATCAGAGGGTCATCAGTTTAAATGTTTAGTAGAATTATTATGTATCCATTGGGTCCTCAAGCAAGGCTCTCAACCCTCCCCCCCCCCCCCCCCCCCCCAAAAAAAAAAGACAATCCAGTGGTACGGAATAAACGGCTGATCCTGTGTTCAGAGTCCAAGCTTCACTCTTGCTTGTATGTCTCAAAGGTAAGTAAGAAAAGCTGTTCAATGTACTTGCACAAATGGCAAATAAAGCATCATAGTATTCAAATAGTGAACAGTTTTAATTTGCTATTACATCTGTCAATTAACCTCCAGGACTCAAATAACCTCTTGGCAACATTACATTTTTAAAAGCATTTTCTATATTTATTTTTTTAAGGTTAGCAGGTTGGCACTGTGAAAGGACCAGGGCTTATGTTCTGTGTCTTGAGAAAAACAGCTTCTGACCTACTTGAAAGAAGGCCGATATGGAACCAGCTTTCCTGATTAAACTGAATCGGGTCTTATCTGCCTGGGAGTTGCCATTGGTCTGCAGTGAGGAGGCACACACTGCTTTCGTGTCATCACAGCGGGGCCTTCAGCAGCGTTTTCACTGCTTTTCTTCCAGCTGCCTTCTTCATAAAGCAGTATCAATCCTGCCGTCTCCTTTACACATTTCTCCAGCTTTTGGCTGCCTCTCCCCATTTGCAGGATAGAGTCAACACTGAACAATACTGCAATTTTAGCTGTGACGCTCAGTGGGATGATGGCTCTCTTAGGTTCCACCAAAAGAAGCGAAAAAACAAATTAAATTACATATCACTACATGTCAGAGATAAATCTGCAGATCTAAGTGACACAATACATTTCACATAAATATTGCAAGGTCTTACTTTAGCCATGGTATAGTGACATACTACTGCATGATTACACACACATACATCCATTTTCTATATCCACATGACCTATCAGGATCATGGGGGTGTAGAGCCTATGGGTGCAAGGCAGGGAATATCCCAGGATGGAGGAGGGAACTCTCACAGCTTTCACACACACATTCACACCTGCAAATGATTTGGTAACTCCATTCCACCTTAGCATGTTTTTGGACTGTGGGGGATGAAACTGGAGTCCCCAGAAAAAACACCACACACAGGGAACCAAGGCGGAGACTCGAACCCTGGTGCGAGGCAACAGTGCGTACCACTGTGGCATTGTGCCATTCACTGTATAAAATACCCATATCGGTGAAATAAAATGTGCAAGAATCAAGGGGATACGAGGTCTCTGCTGACATGTCGGCAAAACAATTTGAATACAGCTCAGGTAAAAAAGAAGGACGGTACCTTCTACACTAGATAACCACACCAGTGTGTGCTCAGGTCATTTCTTACCAGGTGTGCAAGGAACATGCAACATACTGGATTTCTGGCACGACACGAATTTTCAAAAGGCCAGGAAATATTTTTTGCCAGTGATGCTGCTCTATTTGCATCCCCCTGTAGAATTCATCAGTAGAATTAAAGGTTTTCATATCGCCCAGAGGTCCCATGCATGATGGAGCTTCTCCCATTCATGGTGACATGAACAACGGGATGAGTGTCAGATGACTGAAGTGACAATGATCAGCCCACAACTTACCTGAACTCCCAGCCCCAGTTTCCCTCTCCTTCGGCGCTTAGGACGGTTCATGGTGGGAGAGGCTAATGAGCACCAGTGTGTAACGGGTTCCAGTTTAAGCCTGCGTTTCATACCGGACACCATGGGATTAACTCGCAGCCAGGAAACTGACAGTAAAGAACAAACCAGGCAAGGCAAGGAGTGCAGCAACTCCCCTGACTTTGGCAAACTAAGCAGTTTCATTATCATTATTCAAAAATAAGAAAAATCCCTTTGAGAGTTTGGAAATTTCATTTTTATGGGTTCCTCTGAGACCAAGACAGTGTTTTTTTTTAACTGCCACAAGTTCTTTTAAAGGCAAAGGGTGGTCGCACCAAATATTGATTTAGTTTTTTTTTTTCATTTACACAATTTGTATGTTGTTAAACAAAAAAGAAAAAAAAAAATATTAATGGCACCATTTTCGAAAGCATCCTCACATTACAGCGTTTTTCAGAAGTGCCTAAAATTCTTGCACAGAATTTTGTATGTGTGACTCAAGGATATTCACTTTTTATTTGTATCAGGAAAGTAGATTTCATGTACATGGTTGAATGTGCGTGTGTGTGTGTGTGTGTGTGTGTGTGTTTGTGTGTGTGTGTGTGTGTGTGTGTGTACAGTATACACACACATATGGCTGAGCAGGCAGAGAGAAGTTGTTCAGGTGCCAGGTGGCTGCGGTCGCCTTTCCTTGAGGTTAGTTCATTGAACAGATGGTGGTCTGGATGGGAGGGATCTGTGACAATCTTTCCTGCTTGCTTCATTGCCCCGAAGCTGTGCAGGTTTTCAATGGAGGGCAAATTGCAGCTCAGTTCAACTGGAGGAGATAGACACTATGCCAAATTGCCAAACCAGACAGTGACAGGGAGTGTGAGGAGGCCGTTACTGGTGGTTCTGTGGAGGTGAACTAGGATGGATAGGGCCAACTTTGAGTTTTTCAGGTGAAGAGAGTTTCGATGCTTTCTTTGCAGTGGCGAAAATATGATTTTAATGTCTTGGGTGTTGAAGTTGCTGGATGAAGATGCTGAGTGACTTTACAACACGTTTGTATTGTTGATTATCAAGGAGACTGTTTCCCTTTGCATTTCCACTCCTGGTAGGACATCATAATGCCATAATCATATGTGTAGCTGGAGAACAGTAGTGGGGGCTTGTTTATGCATAAGGTTAATCCAGAAGATTAGTGTCCACCTGCACATATCACCTTCTCCTTGTCAGGAAGGTAGTGGACCACTGACACAGGGGAAATACTGAACTAGGGCAGTTTTATGTGTCAGAGTTCTGTTCTTATGTAGAACACCAATCTGAGGTTCACCAACCAAATTGTTAGATGTGGTTCTGGAGAATACAGATTTTCCAATGCAAAAAGGCATCTTCACATCATTCCCAACCAATCAACTGTTTGCAAGGGGTCAAGGAGTGAGTCTGCTACGGAATTGATCAATCATTGAGAGGTTTTCATGTTGACAGATGTGCGGCAGGCCTGTGGTCATTCAGGCAGAATGGTCTGTCTATCTTGGGGGCAAAACAACACTAATGGAGGGTTTAGGGGGACCCTTTGCACTGGTTGTGGACCTTGTTCAGTTCAGAGAATGCTAGGGCAAGTGTAATTGTGAGCTTCAGTGTAGTACAGCTTCATTTAATACAATACAGTGGTCAGTTTCAGTATTGTACAGTATTATGTTAGCTTCAGTCTAGTATAATGGTCAGATTCAGTGTAGTATAATAGTCAGCTACAGCATAATTCAGTATAATGGTCTGTTTCAGAGCAGTATAATGGTCAGCTTCAATGTAGTACAGTATAATCCTCAACTTACTGTAAGTGTAGCACAATGGTCAGCTTCAGTACAGTACCATATAATGGTCAGTTTCAGAGCACTATAATAAGCTTCAGTGTAGTACAGGATAATGGTCAACTTAAGTGTAGTACAATGGTCAGCTTCAGTGTAGTACAGTATAATGGTCAGTTTCAGAGCAGTATAATAGTTATCTTCAGTGTTGTATATTGATCATCTTCAGTGTAATGCAGTGGTCAGCTTCAGAGCAGTATAATGGTCATCTTCAGTGTAGCACAGTATCATAATCAGCTTCAGTATAGTATAATGGTCAGCTTCAGTGTACTGTAGCAGGTGAGACCCGGTCAATTCCAGCTGCTTGCCTGCAGTGTTACACAATTTGTAAGCCTCGTGCTCTTTGATGAGAAGCAGGAAGGGGAAGGAGCAGAGGATTGAGGGTTGTGTGCTCACTGACTGGGGCAGGCAGAGGGGAGGTGAAAGGTCACGGCTGTTGTGTTGTGTGCCGTATCTTTGCTCTGACCATTTTAGAGGAGCCATTTTAGGTGGTAGCCACTGGAAGCAAGGGAACGTTTGTTGTAGAATGTGATTAAAAGGCCAAAAATTATCTTTATGAGGTTGATATGGGAAAAAATGTGTCAGTGAACAATACTCAGAATATGTACCAAAAAAAGACCCAGGTGGTAATAGAAAAGCCATCGCTAAATGAAAACAACCACAAAGCTCACATGAAGTTTCCGACAACCGCTTTGCGGTGCTGCCATGATTAAAAGTTTGACAGAGATAAGCATCATTAGTTTAATGATTGTGTACTGAAAGCCTCTGTTATGGCTGATGCTTAAATACCGTCGCTAATTTATGGATGCTGCAGACCACACGGAACAACATGCATCATTAAGGGCCAAAACTGAGCACCATCATTTTTATAAGTATATAGTATGTGCTGTTACCGGCTTCTTTGAACAAGTGTTTGTAACATATTACGTCTAATTGGCTTGTGGGTTATCTGAGTGGGCGGGGCTTTACTTATAAGAAAAACAGCATGTCAGACTAATGGTGGGGGAGACCTGAGCTGGGTCGGAGATCAACTAGAGGCCAGTGAAAACTCATGCTACTGGCACCCGAGCACATTTTTTGTGCTGTTGTTCTGTGTAATGGTTGTGTTTTTGTTTGTTAATGCGTGACAAAAATCCTGCCCTTTGGTTTACGCCTTGGTTTTTTTCCCCTTGTTTGGGGGAAGAGTCCATAGCAATAAAAACCTTTATTCGTTGTTGCAAACCTGTTCTTACAATTTCATGAATTACCTCATCTGTGCACCTTTTGGAAAAGTACCAATAACACAGGAATAATAATAATAATAATTATTATTATTATTATTATTATTATTATCCTAAAAAACAATAAGGGTCAGTGCTTTGGACCCTTAATAATAATAATACACATGTAAGTCACTCCCCAATAAATGGACCCCCAAAATCAAACTCTCTCATATGCCCTTGCACACATGATAGGGAAAGCATTCCATATATAGAGAGCATATAGTGCAATTTGAACCCCCAAAATTGCAGATCTCAGGTCTCAGTTCTGCCCACTGAGCCACCATGCTGACCAGCTACCAAATAAGTTGTCACTTTTTATTTAATTTAGTCAATAGCCATTGACTAGTAATATGCATTTAAGTACTTCATTATCTTTTTATCAGTTATCAGTTCCACTGCAGAAGCAGAGTATACTTATTGTACTGCTTAAATACACTGTATTACACTCAGAAATGCATGGTTGAGTACTTTTCATTTCAGGCACAGAGTCTGATTAGTTTGTAAGTCTGTGGTTTAAATCTCTGGGATTCGGTTCTGACCGGAACATTGTCAGGGCTAATCTTCTGCTCTGATTTTGTCTTCAAAGCGAACGACCATAAATTTGTAGTGGGCTAAAGCAGTCTATAGCTGACCCCTGACAGCGATGTTGCGAAGAGAGGCAGCCTTCAAATAACAACACGGTAATCAAGAATTAGAACGCATTAAATGAAAGTGTAACCGGAGAAATCGGCTTTTTTTAAACACATGACAAGGACTCAGCTGGGTGCCCATAAAGCGGTGAAACAGACAGCGTTCAGAGTGATAAATGTCACCTGTATAATGTTCACTCTCATGGTAGACAAGGAAGTCATGATTAAATAAAGTTCCCTTTGACATTTATGCTTAGCCTCTTTTAGTTCAATTTACACAGAACAGCTAAACAAACACAGACACACCGTTTGAGATCATGTTCGGCACTCGTGTTCATGTTCCGAGTTCTGTCTTGTGTAACTAAAACCTGCCTCCCCCCACCACTACCTTTATTAAATGTCGGTAACTTTTAAGATGAAGGCAAAGTAATTCAGATGAGACGCATCCAACCCATTTATATGGTATTTGCCAACTGCGAGAGGTTTCAGTTTACATGTAATTGATACAACGTTCCCTGGTATTAACAGGTCATAATAGAAAGTTACAGTGGTGTGATGTGAATGAGGGTGATCAAGATACAAAAGAAAAAAAAAGAACAAAATCAGTCTGCAGATATCACTGATCATACTGATCATAATCAAAAATTCTTCCAAATAAGTTAACATTAATCCAATAGAGCAATTATATCTTTGCTCATACCAGTATATGAGTATTATCATAATTATGGATTTATATTCAGCTGGATAATGTATTACTGAAGTAATTCAGGTTAGGCAACCTTGAGTCAAAAGGTCTATTTCCTGGGAACTCTAAATGGAATTTGGAAATTAAACTGATATTTTCTAATATCTCTGGGTCAGAAAGAAATATGATTTCTGAAATTCCTGTGAAACCCTAGCTGAGTCTAAAGTGGATAAGTTCTGGAAGAGAGAGCATAATTAATTCAATTAAACAAATGGTTCAATCAAGTGCTTAAGTGTTCAGTTGGAACAAAAACCTGAAGATATAGCAGTTCTAAGGGAGAGAATTTTAGTGTTGGAAAAAAGTGTATTGCCAGTGTTCACTGTTGCCAGTGCTGGTCGATAACAAAAATAACAATAATAACAATAATAATAATGAAAATATGACCAAACAAACTGTAAGAGCTAAAAATTAACTGAATCGCTAAAAACTGTGCTGAAAAAAAACATGATGTGATCTTTTATATTTGGTATGGAAATTGACTGTGTTTGTTTAGAAAACTAACATTAGAATACTAGGAAAAATACATTAAACAGACAAGAAATGCAGCATAATGTGGAAAAAAAATGTAAAATATAATTAAAGGTTTCAGATTTCCACCATCAGCCAGTGTTATTTCAGTAATATGCTGAATAAAATCGCATAAAAATCATCATCGCTGATAATAGCATTGACATCTGGGCATCTGTCGCATCCAATCTAAATGCACATCTCATCACATTTCATCCACAACGCTGTGAAGAGCTCATGTCACTGTGTGGCGTTTTTATAAAAGCCTCTCTGAAGCGTGCTGTAGGTCTGCTGCAGAAGAGGAAAACTGGGAACGGTGACATTCGCACAGCATCAAGCGGGACTTGCGTGCCAGCAGATATCACCGGCCCATATGATCACTATGGTCAGAGAGTATGGTGAAGCACTGATCTGGGATCAGTGCTGCAGCCGGGGACCACAGCTGGCGCCTAGTGGCTGGTTTGTGGGTTGAGTACCATCATCAAACAGATTTAGCGAAAGTAGGAAGGTTAGGTATTCCCTGGCCTCTTCACAAGAAGCACGAGGGCTATCGTTCTGGTGACATTTGGAGACATGGAAGGCTTTTGAAACATTACTTTGCTGCAGGGTGACTTTTCTACTCAGGTGCCACCTAGGTTCGGCCCTGGGGCGGGGCGAGGTGGGGGGGGGCTGTGTCTCCTCTCATGTCAGTACAAAATTAATTCCACAACACTTGGCTCCTGGCTGAATCCCCAACCAGAGTTTTTAATGCTGGGTTTTTCCGAGGACCTTCTCTTTTTTTGCTCAAAATCATTACTGCTTATGATTGATTATTCTGCATAAAGACAAATGTTTGGTGTTTTTTGTTTTACTTTGTGAAGATCACAACTGATTAAAAGAGCTGCCTATGTGTATAATTTATATACATTACAACATCACAGGCATAATTCACCATGGAATACAGAGTCTCTGGTCTACACTGGTATAACATAATAAACATTGATAAAGGTGGAGGTGGTTTGAGGAAAGAGGATGAAGAGAAATTATTTGTACTGCTGTACTTATTAATTTTTTTATAGTTTTAATAACTCCTTATTCCTTATATTCATTACTGCGATAATGTTTTGTGTGTGTGTGTGTGTGTATGTCCATATTGATTAGGTTTATATTACATTATGTGGACCAAATGTCCCCCACAATGTAATAAAAACCGGTTATTTTGATGTTGTGGGGACAAATCAAAAACGTAAAAATGCCAAAAGTCTTGTATTTTGTTTCGTTACTTCTGGTTAAGGTTAGGGCTGGGTTAGGGGTTCTTAGTGTTCTCCGCATAGAAAGCAATGGAGAGTCCCCGCAAAGATATAATTACAAACCTGTACGTGTGTGGGGGTTTATGTAATATATAATAATGTGTTACATTCATAAATGGTAAAACAAAATGCAGCAGTGGATTTTTTTCACATCGTCTTCCTTTTTCTTTTTAATTGATAAAATGACATTGAAGTTTACAAAGAGCTGCAATCAAACTATGAAAGACTCTTGTTTTTGTTTCTCCAAGATAAGCTTTACATTTCAAAGGATAAATATTTGTTACTGTAATCCCGCCAGTTAATCAAATTAGCTACTTGTTTTCGAATCAGCAAAATGAATTCCCTGCTGTTAACCTTAAGGTAAATGATGTTCTCTAATCATGAGACATCTGGAAAAAAAAAATGTCAGCACGCAATTTCAAAAAACAAGTGCGACTAACAAGACTAAAGCATGAGATCGATGCGATCAAATGTACTTTGCGCTCTGTGCTATAGGTTCCCCGTATTTATTTGAAGGTGATACTGACCCCTGCTACCCCAGAGACCCCTATTTAAGAGAATGAAATTAGGCCATGGGTTGCTTAAATTGAACATGCTCCTTTGGAACATGAGGGATTATTCTTATCTAATTTCTGGCAGTCACTTGGTATTACTCTGAATAGCCATAGTCATACATTATTACATTCCTATCATGAGATCCACAGATGGAGGACATCAAAGCCAAGGCGTGCGGCCGGGAGTGGGGCTGACCGGGGGGGAATGGGAATCTTGGAAGTTGCAAACTTCTCACATCTTGTCTGAATCGGGGCTTGGCATCCTCCCGCTACGACTGTTACAGCCCTGGGACCTGACTGCCTTCATCTCAGCCTGTTCTCAGGCACCCCGATGCTTCCCATCACTGTGTAATATAAATTACACATCTGCCTCTTCTTATGTTTTACCGGTACTGAGATTTACCATGTTTCCGACTGAATTCCAGCTAGACATACTGCCCTCATTATCATTATTATACAGTAATATGCTGTATTATTATATAGTGCTGTACTGATTTAAAGGCATTATTTATTTATTTAATTTAAAAAAGAAAAAAATATAATATATTATTATTATTATTGCCAAAAGGCTTTCAAAGCTTTCTTTTAATTTTTAAATCACTGAAAATTTGACATCAGTAGATGTTAAGTCACTGGCTTCTCTAGCCATTGGGCAGAGATTGAAACAGCCAGTTGGGAATGCATGGTGTGTGCGTGTGTTAGGATGCTGTTTTGTGATTTTGTGATTGTGAAGGTTGCTGGTTCAAATCCCAGGGATGTCACTGCCAGGCCCCTAAGCACGGCCCTTAACCCCTATTTGCTCAAGGGACTGGCCCACCCTGCTTTCTCAAGTATGGACATTGCTTTGGATAAAAGCATCAGATAAATATGATGTAATGCTTCTTAAAGCTGAGGCATAAAGCAAACCAATGTCTTCTTGCCCAGAAGCTCCCCTCAAGTCCCTCAGCTTGGACCCTCTCCTACCCTGCTGCTGATTAGCAGCCTGAGCACAGGGTCCATCATGTCTCAGAGAAGATTGCACCGTCGCTGGTCATTAACAGATGAATGTAGTGCAGTGTTCTTCAGTTGTTCATCCTGACCTACTCCCTCAGCTTAATTGGCACTACATGACATTTATATTATCACTACCATTTTTGTCATTAGTGTCCCATAAAATCCATCAGTAAAAAATATTTCAAACTAAGGACATACTACATACTTCACAAGTTGAGCAAATATATCACAAACGTTGGGTTAACTAATTAATGGAAGAGCTTGGAGAGAATTCTGGCATACTTACATCCCTCCTGGAATTTCATTTGAAGATCAAGTGGATGTTTCTCTTCCAATATTGGTTTTTGAAACACATTAAATAATATTTACTCTACCCTATTCTTAGTGCATGGTGCTTAGTGAGAGAGGTTGGTGTTGAATGTATTGGATGAATCAGGTAATTAATTGGTATGTTCCCATATCATCTAAAATGGGTTCACCAGCATTTCCAGACCAGCTAATAACACAATTTGAGCTGAAAAGTCTTGACAGAGCGTGGGATAACTTATTCTTTATTTTACATTCTTAGGGTAGAAAATATCGGTGTTACTGATACAGAATACATTTCTTATTAAATTGTACCTCAAGGAAAAGTTGTTTTATTTAAACTCACTTTTTCCACCACTGTTTTGGATCGCTCATTGTTGGGGTTCAGCATAAAACAGCTTTTAAATTTTAGGTCATATTACTAAAGTCATCTGAACAAACACCGAAGACAGGTGACACTTTTCACGACAATACTGCTGGAAAATCATTTGAATGGCAATCTGGAAAAAATGTGAGATGAATTATAAATATTTCTGCAGAGGCAATTTCCTCAGCATCCGCTGAACTCACACTTTTTCTCCCACCCCAACATGTACTTTCGTTTTTATGGGCATCACAGGAACCTACTGGGAAAAGTGTGATTTAGTAAAAATAGCATTAGCAAGTGCTCCAGTAATTTGCAGCTTTTGGGGAAACCGCTGGGATATGCATGCACATCCCAAATCACTCGTGGACAAATATGCAAGCTGGAAGCTGACATCGCAGCAGAAACGTGACTTTGCATGGGAGCAAATGCTGTTCATTAGTTAATACTTCAAAGACATTGTAATTATAGTGGGGGAAGTTGCAGCAGTTTGTTCGTTCGTAAAGAGCAGTCAGACTTGCTATTAATCCGCATGTTGGCGTTTGCCCTACACGGCTGGTTTAATTGCACAATAGAAGCGGCTCCCATCTGAAATCAACTGCGTAATTCAGGGCTATCTGCTAATTGAAATTATGCTGTTTCTCCACCTGTGTCAAAGTGCCAGGCTTGGGCAAACACACACACATTTGTATTCATATCTTTATGGGGACTCTCCATTCATTTCTAAGGGGAAACCCCTAATCCCAACAATGACAACCTTAACCGCTACCCAGCCTTAACCTTACCCATAAGTAGCCAAACAACATTTGGTCCACACAGTTTAATATATGCATAGTCATTACACACACACATACACTGTCTGTGGAATATGTGTTATGCGAATGGTAATGACACTTCTCTGTTCTTGTCAATGTACTGTTTAATAGCATGGATGGGGGTCAAGTTTATGTTATTTTTTGGTGGGGGTGGGGGGGGGGGAATCCACAAAATCCAAGAAATTTCAGGCACAAGATTATATTGCCCCCAGAAAATTAAATTTTGAATTTTTATCTATCTATCTATCTATCTATCTATCTATCTATCTATCTATCTATCACCATGATTTTACTGTTTTACTGAATGATCATTAGAATTAGAATTACTGTTTATTCATTTGGCAAATTGTTTATGCAAACCAAATAATGAGAAGTATACTGTTACACAATTGATATCGTTTACAGTACATTTGCGTGGGATTTGATATAAGAGGAAGTGATATTACCTTTCACACTGTTCCTCTTGGATTGATTTACTGTAGTGTTAATGACCTCATCATTTTCGGAGTAAAAAGGAATGCCAGAAAATCCAAGCACACAATTCAAGCCTTTTCTCAATACACTGTCGGCAATGTAAGTCTGCTACTGTTGTGCCATCCTAATTTGTTCCTCAATTTAGATAATTGGTAACGAATTAATTAGTGGCTTTAAAATCTAAAGGCAGTTCATATTACATTGCGCAGTGCCTGATCTTCTAATTACTTAATGAGGTTTAAATGGATTTCGTCTTCATGGCTTGCTGTCATTTAAATTTAAAAAGAACACTATTATTCAACACCCTAAATTACACTGGTACACACGGTATGAGCCTTCCATTCCACTCCCCAGTTCAATTTGCATTATTTTCATTTGTTCATTTGTTTGTTTGTTTTTTACTTTCAGCTGTAAGGTTTAGATCAACAGGATATCATATTACTTGTCTAATGTGATAGGTCTTTTTCTATTTTTAAAAATCATTTTTAAAAACTCCAACATTCGTATCAGTTTTCAGACTGGAAAGCGCTTTCCTCGTACTATCAGTAGCGTAAACAAGCACACAGTGGACAGGGAAGGAGACTCACGCTCTGCTGTCTCGTGTGGGCCCGTGTTTTCGTTTCGATCGCACTCAAACCGTCGGGGGTCCTGACCGGATTGCTTTCGAAAATGAGCTTTCCTCAGGGTTCCAATAGCTGGAGCGTCTATCAGAGGGCCTATCAGAGGATCGAGAAGCACTTGTTTCGGAATGGCCTGATGGCTCGTGGGGACAATGCTTCCATATAACGAAACAAGACTGGCGTCTATATAAATGGGCACCTGGGATTCAGCACACACAGGCAAAACTGCTTGTTTTGTTACAGAAAGAAAAAAAAAATGGCGTTAAGTGAGAATTCATTTATAGTACTTTACAACATTCAAACAATCTGTTTGAGATTGGGGTTTGGGCAGAGATTCCGGATTTGAGGATTTATCTAGGTAGTGGTGCACAATGTTACTTATCATGACAATGGAAGGTAAAATTTCTCAATTCCCAAATTTGATTTGCGCATGCTGCGCCAGTCCTGCATTTCTTTCATGGCTGTGCAGGAATCGCAGGATTTTTGCCCATATCCTGACCACAAATGAGATGCATTCCATCAGTTTCCTGCTTTGCCACAGGGCATAATGTATTGTAGTACCACTCCTCACTCATTTGTGTATTTTGCTTCCTTTGTTGTTATTTATTTTTTATAATGCTTAGCTGGCAATTGGTATATGACTCACATTAGTGCTGAGTTACATGCCTCATGCAAATGTAACTCTGCATGACTACAGGAACACTACAGAAAGGATGCTGTAGCTAGTATACCACCCATGCCCAAAAAACAGGCCACAGCAAAGGTTCATGGGATCAAGAAAGAGCAGCCAACTGTTTTCATTAGCACCGTTTGACCTCATTGACTGATACAGACGATACACTTCATATTGTTTTTCTAAGGCCCGTTGCTGTATCACTATCTTTTAATCTATAAACCACAGGCTTATTAAGAAAAGTCCGGAAATAAGGATAATACAATATTCTGAAGTATTGTGGCATTTTCGGTGTAAACCATAATGCTGCAATGATGCCAATAGCTTAACCACTTAAATTAAATAAGTGTAAGCATAACAAAAAGAACCCATTATGCACAGTCAGGCCGAAAAAGTCTTATAACAGTTACAAGTACTGTATAGAGTGACAACTCTATCTGCCTCCAAAATCTTATCTGTTTAATGTACCAAAGTAATAATTGTTTTTTTGTGGTTGAAATTTGTAATTGACTCTGCTCTTTTGTTTGTTATAAAGTTGAATCTTATTTTTAACTGAAACTGACATGGTCGGTCAGATTTAGATTATTGCATTTGGCTTCTGCTCATATTGTTGTAGGTTTAGAGGTTGTTAAGTTCTACAGCGGGCTTCTTGAGCACAAAGAAGCCATTTAGAAGCACAAAGATCCTATTTACAGAATTTTAACAGCTTGTGTTGTGCACATAAGCAACAAATTGTTCCATTTCATGATTCAATTCATATAATTAAGGTCATAATATATTTTAGGGGGTGGTCTATGATGTGTGAAGATGACATAGGGATTTTGAAGATCATGCGCGTGTATAAATTAAGTTTCTAAATCATGTCAAGCAGCAGAAAGGACAGTGTCCCAAAACTCTTCAATGGCACCTGCCAGCTTCACACAACCAGATGACATCATTATCCTCCTCTGTGGTTTTGCTTGCCTTGTGCTTCTGTTGAATATTGATGTTGGAAAAAACAGCAACATGTGCTATGAAACTTGTCTCTCTAGTGTGCTTCTCGTGGCCATTCAGGAGAATTCAGAGTTCACTCTTATCTGGTTCATTCAAGTCAATCTAATTTCTTTTTGTCCGTGTTAAGGGTGTTTCTTACATTCGTAGGACCATCCAACCGATTCAGAAACATGAGATAATCTCATACATAGAATTTCTTCCATCTTATAGAAATCAATAAAAACCACCCATTCTTAAGAAATCACGTAGCAGAACCTCGCAAAAGTTCCTCTGAAATCGCCAGTGTCAGATGCCAGAACAACACTAAGACCTGAAATAGCCATTGATCACCAAGTGTGATCTTCAGAGATTGCATGTATTACCTAAATGCAAAGAAAACATTCATTGCTTGAGCGCTATATCTTTTTCTCAATGACTTTATTTATCTTGGGGCAAGATGGTGTGTTCTTGTGGATTAAAAAATGGAACCATCCCGAAATCACTTTCAACTGTTCATAGTTCAGTGTAGCTACGGGCAGCCAATCAGGAAATACAACAGAGGTTTGACCTCAAAACAGATCCCACATGAGGAGTAAAGCTCCCTCTTATTCCCCTTTAAGAGGCAAAATGTGCCTGACAAGAACTGGGAACTGCATTCGACGATGGAATTAAATATGCTAGGATCAGCGCCGTTGCAATCCATTTGATGTACCCGTGTGGAGGGTGAGATTATTGTGGTGCAAGTCTCTCCAGGTCTTTGCCCAAGGCGCAGTGGCAGAATTAACGGAACCTAGCCCCTTCGCTGGCCATTTTTTCCTCCACACCTTCAAGGACATTTACTCAAAATTATATCCGGCAGCAAAGTGTTCAGCAGAATAACAGCACATCATTAAGATGGTGTCAATCCTTAATATTTCATTAGTTTAAATATATTACAGTACAGTCTGTGAATCATTCTCCCCTCTCTGTATTGTTGTTTTCTGGCGGTAGGATAGATAGATATTTAGATAGATAGATAGATAGATAGATAGATAGATAGATAGATAGATAGATAGATAGATAGATAGATAGATAGAT
>JAODLC010000007.1:17726168-17788363 GCA_026781145.1 Hippopotamyrus pictus | reverse complement strand
GATAGATAGATAGATAGATAGATAGATAGATAGATAGATAGATAGATAGATAGATAGATAGATAGATAGATAGATGAAAATTTACCTACAACACAAAGTGTTTCATATGGATTCAACAAATGACATTAAACCTAAGAAGAAAAAATATTAAAAACTGCTTTGCCATTAATGTGTTTTGCTGTCTCTTTGAGGCAGTAGTACTGTAAAACTGCTAGATCTGGATTAGTAGTAGGGCTGATCAGCATGGATGCTAACATTGCATGCACGTGTCGAAGACCTATTGGAAAAAAAAAATATGCTGTGCACTGGGGCAAACATGCTTCTGTCACGCTGGAATGATCAGCCAAAGACTTTCAAGTCAGTGAATGAAAAGTGTTCTGCACCTTAGCCTCTGTGTGACTGCAGAGAATATAACTCCAACTCTTATTGCTTTACCTATCTGTCTAATAAATTTCATTTTTCTTAGGGGAACATTTAGAGACATATTAATTCCATATCAAAAATGGGCATCTGCCAGAACTAAAATACCTTATTTGAAGATATAGATAAAATCAAATATCCTCTTTGTATCGTACTCTATAAACTGCAGGCCTCGGGGGTGTTACTTCAGGCATACAATTTTTAATCTGCTCTAATGACAACTGTGAAATGTTGTCATTAGCACTGACACAATATATTAACATTTTAATAAACAATGTGAGCTATATGTTTTGTAAAGTACACCACAGTGCAATTATCTGAAATGTTCAAACTAGAATCCCGAAGCAATAAGATAAGATATCAGTTTTAATTATAAGCAATAACTGATGGAAATAAAGGGATTGAAAAAGTTGATTTTTTTAGTTTCTTAATTGAATTGACCTTACGTGTATGCTTTATTTCCAACATTTTCATCGCTGCCATTTTTATATCTAGTCATGGGTAATAATATGGTATAATACATGCATACATTCCATCCTCGTATTGTCTGTTATTTGGTTATTATAGTAAAAGGAGGATGTAAAGTTACAAGTGATAAATTTGGTGGTGATGACGCTTCTCACTGTCCATGCAATTGTGATTGACTAATGATAATGCCATAATGCCTACCTGTATACAAAAGGCAAATGTCACTTTTTATAGCATACCAAATCCAAAAGTCATTGAAACAAATGAAATCTTGTGAAAGTGAGAAGAAAAGTGAAACTTCCACAAATGTGCTGTTTGAAGTCAGTGCAGAAACCTGTGTCCGCTTAATTGAATCGAGGCCTGTAGATATTCATAGATGCTGAGTGGAGATTGAGGACTGGGTTGAGTATTCTCCCGGTGTTTCTTAACTTTGAACTGAGCTTCTCAGCGTGGTAGAGACAGACAGAACAACCATACCTGGCGATCCACATGGGCCGCAAGCAAGGGATCTCTGCATGGTATTGTGGTATTTCCTCCGAGAAACTTGTTCTGTCAGTTTTGTCTCCGAGGCTTTCTCTCGTGATGCGTTTCCTTTGATTCCAGCCTGATCTTGGGCGCAACAACTGTGAAACCTGCCACTCCATCAAGATGGAGGCACCATGGTTGTCCCACAATGGGCGTAGACCTCTGTAAGACACACAGAGCGAACAGCTCAAGGCTTTCCTATGGCTCAGCACCGGTAAAATTCAAAGACCCTCCATAGTGGCAAAATGTAGACAAAGAGAAAATTACTTCAATCGACTGAGAAAAGCTGTAAAACAAGATATCACTCAAAGACCTAGTTAGGGAATAATGCTGCAATTTATTTCTTTTTATTAAATCGGATTAAAAAATATTTAGAAGCAGTTAACTTTTCATATTTTCTTTGGTCAACACATCATCGGGGTGTTAATTTCCTAATTTGAAGCTATTTGCTAAAATGCAAATGCAGACTCAAGAGAGACAAAGGCAGCACGTCTCGATAACTTTTATGAGCTTATTTAGGCATTGGTCAAAATATCTCTTTTATTATTTTACGTTTTACGGATTATTACATAACACCATGCATAATAATATCTCCAGCGATAACAAATCTTAGTCACTCTCCAGATTTTTTAAATTGAATTTGATTATGATTAGAAAAAGGATTAATTCAAAACGAAAGCTGAGACAACTGATTTATTGTCTTTTTACAGAAATAAATTCGGAAAAACACATCAATGTCGAATAAAGCCACTTCTGTTTACCTCCAATTTACTTGTTGTTTGTTCTGCATGATTGCATGCCATGAAACTAAAAACCCATCAGAAAGATAAGTGAGTTTTCAAAAACTGTGCAGGAGATCTCATAGAAGAGGCTAAACGCTGCCCTTTCTTACACCCTGTGTCTCGTCTCATCAAAAGACAGGGGACAGTCCCTTCCTTAAACCAATTTGCAGGTTTAATGAGTGTGAGACCTAGGTTATTTTGGGCCCAGTGAAAGAAAATATCACTTTTTGAAAGGGGGGGGTTTCTTTTATATGATTAGTTTGAAACAAGTTTAACTACTTGGGGTTTCTGGATAGTTAACACAATACTAAACCACATTTCTACATCGATGTTCAGTAACGCGCAATCGCTGCCTACCCTGGCCTCTGTTCTTTTCACATCACCTGTCATGCATTTCTCAAGAATAACTAGATTCCCTGATTACATATTTGTAGAACTATTATATTTATTTTCTTAGCCTACATTTATATTCAACAATCATATTAAAACATGTGTGTTCGCAATGTTTATTGTTTTGTAATAAGAGATGAGAATTATAAAAAAAAAAAATATCGTGATGTATTTTCATGGGTATAATACTGTCAAGGATATAACACACAATTACATCTTGGAAAGGAGACCTGTTAATTAACTTAAAAGCAAAGTACTGGCACTCTGACAACTGATGATGTGTAATATCTGGAAAATTACATGACTACCTTATGTGTGACATAACACAAGCTTCTTTTCAGAAAGCATGTCAATAGATTTGCACAGAGGGAGTAAAGCAATCCGAGAGAAATCAATTCCATAACCAAATCTGAAAGCCCTTTGTTATACTAACAGTGGGTGCATTTCAGATAGATGCAATATTGAAGGGCATTGGTTCATTGCAAATGCTGATCTTAAGGGATTAATCTCTTTTGATGTAAGCTAACAAGATGCATTTTTTATCTGCTAATTTTACAGACAAACACATTAAAAATGAACTTCATTATTTTCCTCGAAGTCAACAAAGGACCTAAAGAGGCAGACACAGTGACATTGCTCCACCTTGGCCTCCAAAACACCCGCTAATAGCATTTTCTTCCACGAGCCATTTGACCTTCGTAGCGATACACAGGAATGATGCGGTCATTTTCATCATTTTGGGAACCGTGACTTTAATTGCAGCCAAAACAACAAAGTGTCATGTTGACAATCAGCCCTTATTAGACTCTGCCCTCGTTTGCTATTCCTGGCACACGTCAAGACCCAACGAAGTGGGAGCATTAATATTCACAGCATCTCGGCACATTATCGAGGCTGTAAATGGAGGAGAAGATTACTTCTCCTCAGCGTCTGCTTCAGCATCATGGTCACAAAAAAGGGGAGATGTGAAATGGTGTATAGTACCAGGAGATGCTGCAGACCGTTCTTAGTATGCAGAGTCGTGTTAACAAGGGAACTGCTCTGTCACAAGAAACTAAATAAAATAAAAACTGCTTAATGTTTTGCGAAATATCTGTATTTTTCCAAAATGAGCAACAGGAAATTGGGCTGAACACTCTTAAATAGCTTACAGTACCTTCACGACATGTGAGGATGAAAGAGAAGTTCCACGTGGAGAATGACGAGTTTTATTACAAGTATTTTGATTGGTGTGAAATCAGTTCCTCATTCAGCATCTCCCCACATGAAATTGATACATAATTTGAATATAGACATCTGTCTGCCAAATTTAATTAAAGCTTAAAGAACCTGAATGGCAACATTTTAGGCTCACAATTTGGATTAAAATTAGACAAAGCAAATTTTTAAAAGCAGACCCGTAGAACTTTGGTGTTTTTGCAAGACATTTGTATGGTCAATTTTACATTTTATTTGTATGCTCTAATGTTTATTTTTTATATACGCATACATAACCAAAAACAGAATTTGTCATTCATTTAATTCCCTGTTGTCTGGCCATCCTTCTTCTTTATCAATAAAATTAGGTGGGTAGTATGTTGGTGGGGGGGCGCATCCGAAAAAAGAAAAAAACACGCCAGAGATCTAATTGTAAAACGCAGCTTTTCAGTAAACATTACTGGCATCTGCCTTGAAGTGCATCCTGCAGGCCGCTCCCCCGGCGATTCAAAAGGTCAGACAGAACTTCCAAGTGTTACTTGAGGTTTTTTTTCCATTATTTGCTTAACGTTGGAGCCCACTCTATCGAAGTGAGCCTCATTTGCATTCCCGGCTATACCCTGGCTCCCAGATGCCGGTCCCAGAGAAGCAAGTTAATATTGTTTGGAATCTGTCAAGCGGAACCAAACACAGGATGTTCCATCGGAGCCGTTAAAGGAAACATTCGGGCCCTCGATTCTTCTCCCATCCGACGGTGCTCCGTGTCACAAAAAGCGTCGTGGCAAGAAAACAAAACCATATAGAAAGACAAAACCATTGTAACACGCCCTAACAAACTATAATTTGTTGCCGATGGCTTATGTTCACAGTTTACTTCCTGGAGCTCTCCTTTGCTTTTAATGACAAATACAGTTACTTATATTTGCCTTGTTTTGGATGGGAAAGATGGATCATGGAGGGTGGGGTGATCCAGAACTGACAAGACGATCGATAAAGGAGAAAGAAAACGAAAGATAAGCCGACGAGCATGGGAGAGCCAGGAAGTAGTTTGTGTAATTTGCCAAACAGCGTCACCACAGATGTCCACAAAAGGTCACAGGAACATAACAGTATTTCACCCTAATTATAAAAATGTATCTGCCCTCCCAGATCAAGGTAACCTCCTCTGTCAAAGTGTCTCATCTCACCAGCATCAGAGCATTCACCGTATTCATTCTTGGCCATTTTCATTTCCCAGCCTGGAGGGCTGCGTGGGCAATTACATCATACCACGAGAGTGTCCCCCCGCCCCCCCCCCCACAAAGAGTTAAGAGGCTGAACTTGCACATCTCGCTGAGCAGCTAACTATGAAATGCAGCCACTGCACACAAACAGGGCGCAGAAACAAGAGTCCTTTGTCCCTCGGAGGAAGAGAGAGAGCAACAGTGGCGGCAGGATGGTACAGCGGCCAACTGGGAGGTTTTTACCATAAATCACCACGCCTGTGAGAATGAATTGTGACGCGTCAGAGGTTTGCAGAATGATGTGGAGCGTGATCACATGGAGGACACACACATGCACGGCACAATAATTTCCAAGGGCTTTTTTAAAAATGCAATAAAACACGTGCCGCTATGAACAGAAGTGTTGATAGCCTTCGCAATAAATTACAAAGGCATTAGTAAGATTGCATCTTTCGAATCCATTGACTGGTGTCATATTTTCAAAGTTGGAAACAATTGTAGATCATAACTGTGCTATTAAAGCTAAGGTAATAAAACTTATATCTCATATCATACCAAATACTACTTATACATAGCAAAAATGCCTAATATTACAAACCATAATAATTTAAAGGGATGATTAGTCTGATGATGATTTGGATTTTTTTTTTCTTACTTTTTAATTTAATCTAAAAACATTACTGCAACCTGTGACCTTCAATAAAAAAAGCAGCTCACATGCATTTGACTCCCCTAATGTATGTGTAATAAAAGTGCATGGAATATGATTAGGCATTATATATCTCTGCAGGGCTTGGCTAGCATGTGCAGGGATTTCCGCTGCCCAGCAGGGACGGGATTCTAAAGTGCTCCCATCTAATCTGATGCCTATACTGGAGTGAGGTCAGATGCTAGACTTCCTCTCAATCACTGTCAGGCAGGAAGTCTGCGAGGCGGACCGGGCATCTGCTCGTCACGGGACCGCCACACGGAATTGGACTCGCTGGGTTCTGCTCGCCTGGAATAAAAATGGTCTTTCCGTGGCGCTCAGGGAACAGACGGAGGGACACTGTCATTACAGGCGGCGTGTAATTACAGAGAAATGAAACCAAAAACAGGCAGATGGTTAATCTTTTTTCTCAGAAACTGGGCAACTGAAGATCATAATAAGTACAGTGTTTTGTGCAGAATACCAAAAATAGGACTTTGGTCATGGATAACTTCTGGTTGCATTTATACATCTTAAATGATGGAGTGCGTGCACTTGCCTCGTGTTGAATAATCTCATCAAATCACAAGTGGCGAATTGGAATATGTTTACAGATGACACATGGCCACATCGTTTGCATCCATTTTTTTTCAGCAAGTCCCAGCTTTATTCTTAGCGGTGGGTATTGACTCTGACAGGCTATACTGCTGGTATTTCCTGCTTAAAAACTGTTGAAGCTGAAAATTTTCCACAGGTCAATGGCCGTCCAGTACCCACGCTTGTAATTGAGTGCTGTTTTGGTTGTTATTTTTTTCACTCTGGAAATAATTTCAGAAACAATTGCCCTTTGGCAAGGGTCTGTTAGCGCTTATAAGCCTTCTACTTGGCTGTGCACTAAAAGGTTAGGGGGCCTCTCGCCAGAAAATATGCGCTTATTTGTCTTTCTGAAATCCTACAGAGACCCGCAAAATACTTCAGTTCTGAGTGAACTCTGAACTGAAAATAATCCACCATTTTAGCAGTAGGTCTGACTAACAAGGGGCTGCTTTCGTGGTCTACTCCCTATTACTCAAGATGGATTTGAGCAATAAAATGAAGGAAAACATTCACTTTTCAAATACCCGAAGCTACAAACAGACTCTGAATCAGCCCACCTATTGCCCTGAATTTCATATCTTCTAATATTCCACTATAGGTGGTTTCTCTGTTACGATTTTTAATACGTCGACCTAAAATTTTTTATTTTTTTTTGGAATAATAACTCTCACAACTGTCATCCTGTGATAGAACATGAATGTTGATTCATCACAGAGATTAATAACTCAATAAAGGCCAGATTTGGACTGTCTTTATAAAATAAAGTTTATAAATAATAGATTTCTTTTCCGATAGGTTCCTCATCGATGCTAGCATTCAATAAACCCTGGAGCATGACAGGATTCACGTGATTTCTCCCTCATTTCTCTGTACTGTTCTACTAGCAGAAACGAAAGTGTAATAATGGAAACACAGCCGAAGCACTGAGGAGGTGTGAGCGTTGGCAAAAGTGCTGTGGGAAGGAGCAGAAAGCCAGCGATCTGGAAGCCTCACAGGTCGACATCAGTGGGCGTGGGAATAGGTAAGGAGCAAGGCATCCGTGGGCCGGCTAATTCCTCCGGCTATCTGACTATTCATAGGTTCCTCCTCCTGGCAGAGGTATTTCCAAAGGTGACTTCTGATAGAGAGACTTGTTTCTGTGATTTAGAGGAAGCAGAATAGCTGTTGAGCTCTGTGCTACATTCTCAAATCTCTCCTCTCAAACAGTTCTTTCTCTGGAATGATAACGGCAATTTTAAACACATGGAGTACTGTACATAGTGGCAGATGAAGAGTAGAAAGCTTTCCTATACATATGCATGATGAACATTAATTAGATTTTGTGGATAACCAATGTTCCGGTTGCTTCCGGGGAAGCTTATATTTCTAGAGACATAAAAAAAATCAAGCTTCTTTACTCAAAAGTTGATGGAACCTGAAGATTTACATTAGCAAGGAGCTTTCTGTCAATTTATTGAGCTTGTTTTGTGCTTATAGAGAGAGCCTTTAGTAAGATTCACCCTAGACCTGCAAATTGGAGTGACATCTCTTCAGACTAGCAAGCTGCTGTTTTAATTGTGATTTATAGACACGGTTTGTCTTCTCTGCACGGTTTAATAAGCAGAAATGGGTACTTTGTATGGTTGGAATCCAAGGGACAGTTTCAAATTTTGTTACACAAATTTGGCCTGATTCCATTTTAACATTTAAAAGCTACTTTAGGAACACCGTGGGTGCAGGGTACATGCAAATATGTCCCCGTCGTCCACTCGTCTCTGAAGCCTCTTTGGAGATTTTTACCCCAGCATTAATAATTTCCATGGCAGTGAGCCGTGATGTCGTTGAACACTTTACTGTGAAGCCAGACCCCGAGGATCACTTCCCCCCGAATGAAACGGGTTACAGAGAAGTGCACTAAGACAGCTTGCTGGCTCATGGCGAGGGGACTGTCAGCCCACATCAGGTACTACAACCAGAGCAATGGGCTGGAGATCAGGTGGAAGGCCTTTCCTCGACACGAACGGTATTTCAGTCCAATGCTGCAAACCGAAGCAGAGTGACCGGGGGTGTACTGTATATGGGGCGGAGCTACAAGGACACTGACCTGAGCTGAAAGCTGATTGGACCCTGGCGTGCCTCCTGCTTTGTCACTCACTGATTCAGAACAAATCACTGGCTAATGGTTATCCCATCTGTATGGATATTGGCCATTCTTATGCAACTCACCTTAAAATAATCCTTCGACCGCCCCTGAGAGTGACGTAACAATCACTTATCTTTTACCAGATTCTCAACAAGGGCAGCTGCTAAGGTTTGAGGGACTTCCCTATGAGGTTGTGGCAGGTCGTTACATGCCTGAGAATACAGAGTTCCACGTTTAACTGGTACGCCTGTACTTTGGGGACCAGTGGTGCGGAGCAGCTGAAGTCAAACTGACCACTGGCTCACATTTACAGAGCAAGGAAGCTGTTCAGATTTCATTCAGTGGAAAAAGAAAAGAGCAATATTTGCCTTGTTGAAATATCCTCAAAGTATGTTTCTTTTCAGATTTTAAATTAGCATTATAAATAGCCAAAGCCAAACATCTTCAATAAAATGAGCGTTAAACTGTCTAAGACAGCCCAAACTTAACAATTTTAACCTCATGCGTAAGATAATCCTTCCCAGATTGTGCTGATTTTAATAAGGAGTGACATGACTGTTAGGGAGGAATATCACAGTTACATTTATCTTTTGCAGCTAGCATGAGTTCAGTCTTAGAGTGTTATAATAAGCATTAAAAAAGACGACAGCGGAATATCTGTAACTCACAAGAGTTAAATGCTTAAATGTATGTAGATGTGGACATGTTGTATGCAAAGACTGTAAATCAAAAGGGAAGCCTTTTCTTTGATAGAGAATAATTCTTTTCCAGAGAGCTGAAGTGATAAGATGTAGTATGCAATAAACCAAAGCTGAATTACTGCAAAATGAATTATAATAGGCAACCAAGTCTGTGCTTATTTCTCTTTTAACTTCAAACAGTCGCTAACATTTATTACTGTTAGAGTCTTTGCTTTGAGTGTTGTGTAATAATCAGTGTCATGTTAGTGTAACATACATTATAGCCGAATGCGGACTGGATTAGTGAAAAACTCAACAGTCTTCATCCTCTTCAGAGCGGTGTGAAGCATCACCTAGTAACATTCCTGAAAAAGGTTATTTCAGCTTAGCCTGGCTCCTCTGATTCGCTTTGGCAGAACAAAACTGGGTGAATAGGACGCTCTTTTTTTGGACTGGAGTTTTACCAGAGTGTTTTTTTTCTTCCCATCCAGCTCAGAGGCTGCCGAAGTTTTGTATATTCAGTACCTGATTCTGGGGGGGTCGGGTGTGGGAACAGAGCTCAGTGGACCAGGCAGACCTCCTTGTTTGTGAGAGTGAGCTGTCAAGACAAGAGGAATCCACGGTGATGCGCAGAGAATTGCCTCTTTCTGTTCCCTGTCGTTTCTTGAAGCGGCCTTTTAGTTGAAGCAGAGTCCGATGGGCCGGCCTCTTCAAACCATATTTGTGCAAAAAGCGGCGCAGTAAATTCTAATTTCGTCTTGGAGCAACGCAAGCAAAAAGGATTTAAACTGTGACTTCTTCTGCAAAAAATGCACACATATTTCCAAAAAAAAATTTTTTAAATCCAATTAGTCATGTCTGCACTGGGGACATTCTTCTCTTCCAGCCTGCCGGACAAATTGGAAAATGGACTCCCTTTGCATTATATGCAAGGCAAAGACAAGAAAACAGGTCAGGTCTGGGACAGAAATGCTGCGATTTGCTTCAGTTTGAATATGTTCACCTTTAGGTGTTACTGTACCTAGCAGCCAGCTTTCAATGATATTGGTGATCAGATCTATTTCGGCACGTTGCCTGGTGTCATCTAATGTGCTATAAGATGTTTCAATTACTCCCAAAGGAGATATGTAGCAGTTTTCTATCAGAAATGTGCTAATATGGCCATAGCTACAAGACAGAATCGCAAGGGTCATAATTTTAGGGCAGGATCTTGAGGACTGCTCACATTTTTCTCCGTTAGAAATGCTAACTCAGATGTGAAGTTTTGTGGGGGGGAGGGGGGGCAAAAATAACCAGCTTTTACTCAGCTGGATACAACACTCAGCAGGATGAGGTGGACTGTGATTCAGCCTCCATCCAGGGCTGGAGTTTGGCTTCGCCTTTCCACACCACTGCCTACCCTTGCCAGCGGCAGGAGATCATACTTAGCAGCTGTGACCATCAGACCTGGGTCTGGACCCACCTCGAGCGTCTGGTGGGGGCCTCCTATCCTTGCCAGAGTCCTCTCTCCCCCACCCTCAGACCCATCGCCCCCGTCTCCTGAAGCATCTGGCCCGTCTCCTCAGCGGGCCTGGCCCCGGCCATCCGTCGCCTCCCAGGTCCTGCTCCTCCTCTGCCAGAGTATCAATTTATATCACATTAACTTTCCCAAGCAGCACCAGGTGCTCGATTAGGAAGCGGGCTCTGGGCCAAGTGCACGGTGACACCATTCGATAAATCATCTGCCATTACGCCCAGGTAGCCCCGTTCACCTCCTGCTTTCAGCGTTACCCAATGGTGAGCTGCTTTCACGTGACATATGTCGCTCACGAGAGCAAAGGCTCCCTGTTCCCTATTTTCGGTACAAAAAAGCTTCATGAATAAGGACGGGGGAAGAGATTTTCGCTTTCCTCCTCTTGGACATGAAATACTCGTAGCTGTCCATTTGCGACATCTTTGTAAAATGCACCCTTTAAGATCCACCTCTTATTGCGGGGCTTGCCTTTCCTTCATATCACCTTAATTAGCATGCAAATCAGGGGGACCGCGACGATTCGCTTTGAAGAACCGGAGCCTTTCGCAAACGAAGACATGCGGCCGCGACAGATTACGGATGTGTAATTACACGAAAGACATATTTTAATGGTACAAATACAGTTATGCGGGAGAGGGTGGAGAGAATGTCACCGAACTCAATTGGTGCACTCCATCATGCGGAGCTGCAAGCTAATCACGCTGCATTGCTTGCAAGAGAAGATATGGGTGGGGATGTGTGACAATATAGTCACAACTGCCCCTCGAAGAAACTCACACAAAAGGAATCACCGTGAGCTGAATTAATTAGATGGCCATGAGTTATTTCATTTCCAATTCGTCTTGTATTCCCACGTTCACGGGTCTGGGTGCCTAATGGAGGAGGAACGGTGCTTACCTTACTTGCCTTGCCTGCGTAATGGAACCGCACGGACTTAAAGACGGCACGTTTTCAGAGAGCTGCAGAGTGCAGTGGTGGCACACCTTTAAACAATGGCCGCTCAAACCAGCGGGAGACGCTGGGAATTCCCTGAAGCGAAATGAGCATCACTGCAGTAGCCACTGATACACAAGCCTCCATAAGGACTCCACTCTACTTCTGGGAAAGGTGCTCTATCCAGATCGTTCATATTTGCACTTTAAGTAACGTGAAAACTCTCACCTGTTCACTTGTTGTTTTCCTGAGGAAACTAATTTTGCGCCACTGTATACCTGTATATGGATGGTATGACAATAAAGCCCACTGGACTTGGCTTGACTATTAAACACTCAGCTGTGTAACTGTATCAGAGTTTACTATGAATTCTTTTGGACTAAAGTTCCAGTCAGGTGACAAATGATATTTTTAAGTGCGCGGAAATTCACTAGCTTCGACGTGAAAGAAACTTTTAGTCGAACTCTTAGAAATTCTGTGAGTGGAGGGATTTTGCGGTGAATCAGAGCTAGCTTGAACAGCAAATGTTAACCTGCGATTTATAAAAAGGCTTATTGTGTCATGCGTTTGAGTTTCTGAACTTTTTCATAGGCTCAGCCTGACGGGTTTCCATGTGATCTTCGGCTGAACTTCCTGAAAGATCCGAAGCCGAGCAGCAGTAATGAATGGCATGAGGCCGTGCGTTTTATTATTTTACGTCGCCGGCCAGGACGTCTGGCTCAATGTGTAATTGTAAGCTGACAATACGAGATTGTTCGTTCCAAACTCTTCACCGTTTCCCCTTAATAGAAGTCAGCTGCCGTCGCTTCCTGGCCAATGTGTGCAGAATGTGAGTCCTCCCGGACGTTGTCCAAGTAAAACAACCCAATCTGTCAGTCCTGAAGACAAGGAAAAGCTCAGGGAGGGGGTGAGGGGCGTCCTGAGCTGTTTATTTTTACTTTGGGAGATTTACAGATTGTTATTCTACACTTTTTAACTCTTGTGCGCAGACTAAATAGAGTGGAATGTGGGCGACTGGTTGGCGTATATGCGAACACAGCTTGCTGGTTTCCAATTTCAGAAATGAACAGTTATTTAACGGGACAGCACTGCTCCTGAAAGGCTAACCCACACAAGTCCGTACCTACGGCTGCCTGATTTACGTCCCGCCGCTTATATCCGATGAAAAAGGGCAGGGCAAATAGCCTTAAGATGTTTATATTTTAACGAGTAAAAATAGCAACCTACACAGCTGCCTATTAAAGCAGACCTGGGAATGAACCATAACGTAGAATTCCCCCGCTAAGCATTATGTTTGAAAATTTGACCCAGGTCAGTCTGCACGAGAATCCGAAACTGCGGTTGCCTTCTCTTGGCCAACGTACTGTTGTTTTTTTTTCCCGCCCTGATTCCCATAATATGAATTACTTGTATCTGTCAAAATGCTGACGGTTGCAGCAATTCCCCTTAATTTCACCTTTCAAGAGTGCAGAAAGGAGGCGAAGCGAATGATTTCCTTGGCGAGGTTTTGCTTTCTTTGTCGAGGAATCCAGCGTTGGTCCTGCCACATCAATGAGCTCTGCTCTGCTCGGCTGTTGAGACATGTCCCATCCCACAAGGGCCTCCTTAAGCTTTCCCTTTGCTTAAATGTCGCCTGTCCATCCAAGCTCAGTATTTTTTAAACATGCTAGCTGTATGTTTATATTTACAGCACATCGAGGATATACCATAGATGTAGAGTATCAGACATATAAATGGTTTTAAAAAGTTATTCATAAAAATTCAAGTGTTATTATACAGTAAATCAGCAGTCTTCATTTTTAGGAGAGATATTCTTGTATCACATGTCTAGCTGAATTTAATGGCCCTGCTAAAGCTTTAGCATGTTGCTAATCATCCGTATATCTGGGCACTTTACAAGTCGCCAATGAAAGGTTGAAAATTTTTACTATCATCTCTAGGTTTGATGATGTATCAAACCCACAGCTCCTGAGATAATTTTCTTTGTAGAAGTAACTCTCACTGCAAGTTCCAGAGCCCTGATTTAAATTATTAAATTAAAAATGCATGTGTGTCACACCCAGCTCCGTCCATTCCTCGTGTGTGCCACACCCCCTCATTACCTCCCGTTAATTCCTGATTGTATTCACCTGTTGCTTGTTTAGTTTAGCCTGTGTTATGCATTTAGTCCGCGTCTGAGTTCGTTTCCCCAGATCAGTCATTGTCGAATGTCGTCGAATCCCAGCGTGAGTCCCTGCCTGTGTGTTTACCCCGTAATAAACCCCGTTTGGACTTCTACCTGGGTGCTCTCGCCTCTCTCTCACCTGCTCTCTGCTCACCGAGACGTAACAATGTGCATTTATAGTACTGTAAATGCAGAAGTCAGAATTTGCAAGGAGTCACGTACTGACCAAGTCACCATGTGACAAAAATATTTTAGGAGCTTCTCTTTTTGTTTTTTGATGTTTCAGTATCTGTGTATCACTCAGCTCTCTAAAGAAAGTTTCCTTATCCAATATTACAGCAAAAAAAAATCTGCCATTTTAAACAAATCAATAACTAATTTAACATATTATCAAATATTTAGATTTCGTTTAAATTGCTGCTGAGAGATTTTTTTAATTAAAAATGTAAAGAACGGTGAATTGTTTCGGAATGGAGTGCTTGTAATGTCACAAATGTTAAGTTGTGGTATCAGAGCGACAGTGACTCAAGGCTCCCTAGCAATATTCTGATCAATTCTGAGGAGTGGACAAAATGCGCCCTCTATATCAGGGTTCACTACGGAGGCAAATCAAATGGCAAGGAGACTTCCTGCCTGAGATACCCCTGAAAAACATTACAGCTTAGCTAGAACAATGCCAGATACTCCATTATTACTCAAAACCGAGAAAGATTTCTTTTTAAACAATACCACAGCAATACTTAACAGTGATGCTCACATCAACATCACATACATCGCTCATTTTAACCTGACATCTTAATTATAATCTAATTGTCACCATGTTCTGCCTACAGCCCAGGTAACATCCTTCAGGAGCCGAGGAAGCAGGTGCAATGTAATGAGCATCGGCGTTAAAATCAGAAAACGAACACGTTTTCATTTAGTTTGATAAGCAGGCCTATGTGAAATTAGCGTTAGTCGGCTCCCTCACTGGTGCTTTTGTGGACTGGACTGTTAACAAACAAGGATTTTACTGCTTTCCACTTTCGCAGAAATCGCAACCCGCAGTTAAGAAGAAAAACACTGCTAGCTATTCCTCTAATGCGTCTGATAATGCTCCCTTTTGACAAATAAGGCCTGTTCTGCTCTGGATGGGAAAAGCAGTTATTCAGCAACACAACATGCTGTCTCACCACTAATATGAGCAGGGGCCATTCTAGAATTTTCTTTTTTTTTGTAGGATGGAGAGCATAAGAGGTGTCATAATTCATACAGAGTGCCTCGAACCTTGTCATTAGCCAATGAAATGTTTTGAATCGGTGAGTGACAGGGTAGAGGGCACTTTGGGGGCCAATCAGCTTTCGGCTAGGGCCGTTACCCATGAGGCCTTGCCCATGTATACGCCCCTGAATATGAGGTTTAGTCTGAAAATAGCTCACCAAGGGATTCTGGGACTCATCAGCATCCGGTATCCAGGTGAGAGCAGACACGGGCCTGTTACACCGTCCCCCAGTTTTACCCATAGGGACCCCAGCATCTGTAACATTTTGCACTTCCTTGGAGTGAACTACCAGGAAATAAAATGAATTCCATACAAAAAAAAAACTGGGTGGGAGGGGGTGGGGGTGGGGGTGGCAGGGGAAGTCGACACGTCAGCACACCAAGGGGCCACTCCAGATACAGATGGCTCTGTCGTTCTGGAAAACAGCCTTAGCATCGACGACACGAGCCATCTGCAGCTCGCAAAGGCGAGGGAGGGGGCCGGGGGGGCGTGTGGCGGGGTGGAGGGAAGCAGCAATTAGCACTTGCGGTGTTGATCTCTTCTTTACTCTGATGTTCCTCTAAACGGTAGATATGCAGGCGCAGCTGATCAAGGCCGCGGGTTCTGAGTGCCCGGGAAAAAAAAATAATAATACCCCCACTTTGATGGCATATTACAGGCAAGACATCAGACTAATCAAACATCAAAATGATTCAGCTGCTTTGCGCTTCTCGATCGATCTTATGACGTGCGTGGAGAGCCCAGCTGCAGATGTTGCAGCAACTGATGATTTACTGATCTTTATCGCCTTTGAAATGCGGCCCTTGTCACTCAGCGCATCGGAGGAGCCCCTTAAAACCAAAGAACAATTTCTGAAGGGCCTGAATTGGAGTTTAAGGCTTTAAAAACACCTTCAGAGCAAGTAACCAACATAAGGAAAAGAGGAAGCTTGTGGCTGCCTGAAGTCCACATTGCAGAGGGCTACCGACTCTCTTGTCATGATCAGAGTTAAAATACTGGAAGCTTAAAACTAAGTACCTTAAGAAATTCATATTAGGGTTAAGCAGTGATGTAGATCTCAGCAACACCCAGTGAATCTTTGGGGTACAGACTCAAGTTCATTTACATTGGATTTATTTAACAGACTCTTTTATCTAAAGTGAGGTAAAATAGAGTAAGCAGGGTCAAAAAGTCCCTTGTCCTTGCTCATGGACCCTATGGTGAAACCACTCTGCGGACCACGGGATTTGCAGCGGTGACCATCCGATCCCAGGCACAGGGTCGTAACCCGCAGAGTCACAAACCGCCCCAAATAAGAGAAATAAGTGGCACATGGTATAAAATGCTGATATCCTGTGAACAGAGCTGGTAGTATGAACACTGTGAGGCTGCCCGGTCTGCTGACACACAGATGCTGATGGCATCTCCGAAGCTGCTCCGAAGGGATTATAGGTGGAGTGTGTGGTGTAAATCAGAGCCAGGTAGGATTGGAGGCGGTGTGCCTGAAAATGCAGCACCGTAGCAAAGTCACTGGGGACTTGGGTGTTCTGGGTGTGTAACCAGCACAGGTCACCAAAGGTCATTTGTCTTAGGAAAAGGAACAGGCAATAAATTTTACTGCAATGTCAGAGTTGGTTCATTCTACATATTTTCAGTTTTCAAACTTGTACACTTAAGTGTTTTCCCATAACCAAAGTAAGAATTTTATTGGTTGTTACTCAGGCCAAAAAGCATTATGTTTGTACTGGATATAGTGTTGTAAACAGAATATTCCAAGGTCAATTCTCATGAAGGCCTCATCTGCTGTACCCTATAATATTCAACATGGTACTTAACCAAAATCGTCACAGAAAAATCTTTTGCTGTACAAGCTGGATGAATTGTCAGAGGCCCTGAATGAAAGTAATAAACTGATGCTAGTCGTGTTTGTGCAGGTTACTATCGAATGTTCTTTTATTCCTCGTAATGTATATAATCATGTAAATTATGTACAGTTCCCGGTATGAGATATGCTCGCCTCACAATAAAGCCCTACACATTTGTGGCAAATTAATCCCGATGACTGCAGTGTGCTGATGTACTGGAAGTTCGTTTTATAGAAAATCAATCCGTCAAGTTGATTAAGGGTTGATGAGGCTAATTAGAGTTTCATTGTACGTACAGTAACAGCCAGGGAGCGGCGTCGATGACAGGAAAAGCTGCCTATCAGAGGCATCCGCATCCCCTGGGCAGCCAGTTTAATGGCACCCACCTTTATTTTTGTACTGAGTGTTGAGCGTATGCTGTTTCCCCAGGGCAGGCTGTCCTCAGCATTCTCTTCGCCCAAGTCAAATGCATTTTTTCCCTGCAGCTGGTATTCTGGATAAGCACTGCAATCCTCACAGGTGGATATTAATTGTCCAGTCCAGATTGTTCTTGAAAGGGTTTATACCTAGATTTAATAATGCCTATGAAGTGTTCTACAGTTTATGAATATTTTTTTAAGCGCATGAATAATGTATGTATGCCTGTGTATATCACATATGCATAAGCTTTGGGCCGTGCGTGCACGTCGTAGCTGATCTGTGACAGCTATGGGGTGGCCGGTACAATTAATCTGCCAGGGCGTGGGGGGTGTATTTAGCGCCCGCAACTGTAAGCACGTATGACTCTGTGTGTCACGCATGTACTCGCATGTGCGTGCGCACAGCTGCCACCCCTGTAGAGAGCATGTCAGCGCGAGTGCATTGAATCAGTAATCTCCCATCTGGCCACGAGTCACAGCGAATCCCATTCAAATGCCAAAATCCGACGTAAAAACCAGACACAGTGCGCCTTCCACAGTGAAAATGCCGGGGGGGGGGGGTCTAAGCATGCAGTGCTGGCGTGCTTTTCAAACGACCCACTTTTTTTTTCCCAGGGTTCCGTCTTACACTTGGAATGCCTCACCGACACTATTTAGTCTCAGCAAAATCATCCAGCGCGGTTAAAGATGTAGAGTGTGGGCTGTGGGTCCAAATGTGATGCTCATTTTAATGTAAGAATCAATAATTCTAACACAACTCAACCTGAAGAGGAAGTAATCCATTCTCCATTCCATTAGTGGTCAAAGTAAGTTCCGGAACATATACCAGCAGCTGGTACGTGTGAGGCGTGATGTATTTGAATGGATATGTGTGTATTAATGTTACATACATATACCTTTGCTGATTAAGAGGGGCTGATGACTAGGGGAACTGACCAGGATTCTAGAGATGCAATCAGTGGGTAAACAATCACAATCAAAGCAGGAAACTTTGAGGGTCTAAGAGTGAGTAGTAGGCTCTTGGGTGTCTGCTTCTGTGTGTTTATGCATATTAATGCATCATCACTGAACTCCAATCATTTTCCCAGTGAATACCTTAATAGTACATGCCGCTCTCTTCTTCTCAAGAGACAGAAAGAAATCATATATTTGTTTGCATAGTGAAATTCAACCACTGAATTTCAGCTGTGCAAACAAGCCGCATTTTTTTTTTTAGTCCGTGGGCACTATTATAAACTCTGAAACAATAGTTCCCCAACAGAGCTGAAAGAAGACAGAGCAAGAAGGACGGGGAGTGAGCTTGGCCACAATGCTTGACAGAATTCCTGAAGCACGTATAATGTGCCAATGTTGCCGTGGGGCTAAATGATAGTCGCTCTTCACTTTTTTTCTCTATAAGACTTAGTACTTATTACGCATACTGAGAACAGTGTTACATTAATGACATAGTTAGGCCTTTGTGCAATAACCATTATTCCGCAATAAGAACTTTTGTTATGAAAAATGTGCCATTGAGACTCACAGCAAAGGGCCTTGTTAGGCAGAGAATGGTGTGTTTTCTGGGGGACCTTTCATTTCCTAAACGTGCAGGAAGCACATGGACATCGACAAAAAAAAATGTCAAGCACAGGCTTGGAGCCACAAGTGACATTTTAAAAATCAAACAATCCAGGACAATGTCACCTTTGTTTAGGGAGAAACATGAGCTTTTCAGCATTGTTTAGGGATTCAAGAGGAGGTGGTGGCATGCAGAGATGAAGTAAGCATGTCAGCACTATCCCGCATGGAAGACTAAGAAGGAATTCTGAATATGGGCTCGGGGACAGGTGGTGTGACCTTGGCTGTCAGCCAACATCCCGCTTTCTCCATGGAAGCAGAGCCCAAATCCCCATGGATAGCACTGTGCCAGGACATGAGTGTCTCTCTACGGGTCGCCTTCTGGTCCGCAAATCCATGTCTCTCAACCAGCCGCGCTAGTGTTCTCTCACAGAACTTAAGCAGAGCCATGAATATATCCAGTTTAGGATCCAAAAGGGGGGAAAAAAGCCTCAAATGGGAGCTTTGATCCCCTCCCACACACCGCTAGCCATTTAGTGTTTGACGTGTCACATTCCGTTCCCTGCGTAATCCATGTAAATATTTATAGGAGACAATCAGTGACCGTTGGGGAACGTCCAAAGGCCATGTTCTGCGCACAATTGCACTCCGGTTTCCATTATTCTCGAATGAGCACCGCCTTTGATCAGCCAATCCGGCATCATCAAAGAGGAGTCATGCAAACAGAGCCACATGGCAAGCAGAGGGTCACGCTCTGTGGTTTGGGGCCTGTTTTCGCAGTCGTACCGTGTATCCATAGGCCCATCGTGATTTACTTTAAGTGAACATTCTGTTAACAATGTTACGACAAAGAAGCCCACACTAAACTTAAAAATGGCAGGCTATCTGTGTCTTCACATCATATTATTGTGACACAGGGCACTTTTCCACCACATCAAGTACCTTACTTTTGCTATGGTACTTTTGGTACTTTCCTTTTTTCATTGACCAAAAGTACCAGTACCAAAAGTTCCAGTACTAAAAGTGCCAAACCAGTTGGGGTACTTCTTTGGTACTTCGGTACTTAGAGGTGGAACGCTTCCTTGATTTTTCGTTATGCAAAAAGTCTGCCACTGAAGCACAATACAAATGTCACCTTGAAGACTGTTATGAACTCAGAAAACAGCAATAAATGAAATTTTAAAATTATAATTGCAATCTGGTCAGAAGAACAGATACAACAAAAAGATCAGGATGGCATGAAAGGAAGTATTTTGTTTAATAAACTAGGACAGCACACATAATGTGCTGTCCTAGTGATGTGATTTTTTTGAAAATATCGAAGTGTTATTTTGTTGTAATAAATATTAGGATTTTTATAAAACAAAAAGGAGTTCATAAATTTCTCACGAACCCATCTAGGAGTGATTTAAACAGCAAGGATGAAAATGTGATTGTGTCGGAGAACATATGCAGCGCTCATACAAAAGCAACCTAAGTAAACTTTTAAGTTATTTTCAAAAATATATTAGATAACCTATAAAATGTGGATATAAATGTTTTAGCGAAATTCCCTGCGTTATAATGTCCATACAGAACTGAAAGTAAGAAAAACCCTGATCTTAATCTAGCTGACTAGTGATATTATGCGATGTTGGTATAAATATCACACATCGTCCAACCCTATAATACACTCCAGCCATTTTTCGAATGCAGCATAAAATGCGCCGCCTCAAGCTGTGATGTCATTTGGCGACGGGAACCACTTTTCATGCCAGTGGAAAACCAACACCTTGGAGTATCATAGTTTTGGTATCTTCTTGAAGTACCAAAAGTATGGTACCTGGTGCGGTGGAAAAGTGCTTTAATGAACCGAGAAGCAAACTAGGGAGAATTTTATTTGCTGAAGTTGTGGTAGAATACATCCATCCATCCATCATCAAAATCTCTTCCCATTTTCAGGGTTACAGGAATGACCTGGAGTCCATCCCAGGCAGCATAGGGCATAAGGGTTACATCCATGGATAGGATGTTCATGACACACATGCAATCGGAGTTCAGAGATGACAGTCAGCTGCATTTTTAAAAATCTATACATTGATAGTACATATTTACAAATAGTTAACGAAAAAACAACTGGGGCAAGTTTGTGGCCAATAGGGGGTCCACAGTACTGACTGTCTGTGGGCATCAAGGGGCTCGCAAACCTCGGGGCTACACGCAAATATTCGGTTTGAGTGCCGATAAACACCATTGCCGCCCCTGCACCCAATCATTTAGATTTAGTGAGAACAATAATTTAATTGTTTCAATTCAATTAACAGAATTGATCCTTTATACAGACATGGGGAGACATGGGAATGCAAACGCCACACAAACAGAGCGGGGGAGAGGGGGCTTAAACCCCCACAGATGCGATTCAACCCCCCAGCACCAAGGCTGCAGTGCCACCCGCTGATACACCTTGGGACCGGGTTCTCCTTTCAGATGGTACCGATTTTATTTTTTTCGCTGCCGCTCATACCCCGTGTTGATCATGGACCTGGTTTTTCAGTTATTTCCGTGAAAGGGTCATTACAGGTTTCAGAGACATGTGTTGTAAAATATCTCTTAATTACAAACATTTTTTGGTTAAAAACTATTATAAATTCACTTCTGACAAAGCCAGCTACATTACAGAATACAAAAAATGCAAGCAAAAAAATAAGTATTCTTTACAAGCATCATACACACTGTTTCTATGTTTATTTTTATTTTTCCACAGAAACATTCTGAACTGACATACAGTGACATAAATACAAAGGAGATTAGTTGTGAACACAGAGGGATGCACACTGCTGTCATGTAGCTAAATAATAACCTGCGAGATTTTAGCGCTTGCAGCTAGGTGTGAATAGCTATCTACAGTCATTACACCTCTATCCGCATCAAAGCACATTCTACCTTTCAAATCAGGTGAAGCTGGGATCAGTCACAAATTTTTGCTCTATTAATATATATATATATATATATATACACACACACACACACGCATACACTAGTATTGGTTTCTGAAGTATATTTTTCACTTTATTTCAGGCTATGTAACATAGTCTGCACAGCACACTATCTGCTAACAAGCAAAAGCACAGTATTCGTGGGTAGCAATAAAAGTCGCTCTAACAGGAACTGACTAATTTGGGACCTTGGGATAAGCCTCTCCTTTTGCTTTTAACATGCATCCTAGGAATCCTCCCACAAGTATTTCACAAATTCACCTCATTCGAAAAATAAAAACTTGATAAATTATATTTGTCTTGCAAGTCAGACATCATAAACAAACACGGCCATGTAAAAGAGTCAAATATTTAAAAACAAATGTGCACTAATTTCCTTAATACACCCCATGGGGAGTGCAGCTCACACATGGTGCCTGATGTTGGCTGATGTCTTCAGGAGCCAAAACTCTTCCAAATAGCTATTTGCAGCAGGGGAGCAACTGACCCAGGGAGGCCTGGAGAATGTTCCCATTCAGTTAGTTCCCAAAGTAAAGCAGCGGTCAGGGGCGGAAATTCAGCAATAAATAAGTGTTAATTTTCTTACCTCGCCTTAGAGCCACCCAAGCTTAGCTCAAAGAGCTAAAACTTACTGTATAAATTTGGGGAATGCATCTACAGAAGGCAGTGTCATTTCAGTATCTGTAGTTCTAAGAGTTCAGGTTTGTGAAATACTTTTCAAGATACCCCTCATCCTTTCTATTTTGCATTTTAATGGCTGATGGGAACACAGACCGATAGCAAATCTAATGCATTTTATGATTAGCTTGTGCCAGTATTGTAAATGAACATGTAGTCTTCATTACCTGTATCAAAGAGCCATCTCAATATACCTGACAGCTTTTGAAGTAACTAAACTTGCGCCATTGTGCAATTTTATCAGAGGCTTGCAGCTACTCCTGGAAAAAAAATTAATGCTGATCTAATTTATTTTGGTGGTGGAATACCATTAGCAGATACTTTGCAAAGTCAATCTACAGATGTCCCACCATCTCCCTGTTCCTCTGGGGCATCACACCTCTCTGACCTGTGTGGGAGGTTTTCTGTTCTGACAAAGTGTAGTGTGGATGATTAAATTTAGATTGTCTTTGCTTATTTTTTATCGTTATTGATTTTTTTTTTTTTTGGCGGAGAGTAACACCAATGGCTCAAAGTGTGCTGGGAGTCTTAAGGTGCAAGACTACCCATCTCCCTGACTTCTTGTCATCATATCCAAGCATAAGTTGATCATTGATAATTGCACCATTATATCCCAAACAGCTACATCAGCTGCACAGATATTTGTATCAGGACTTTCTCCTTGTATTACTTAATTTTTTATATCCAGGAAATCATCCTTATTTGGTGTTTATTTGGTTTTTTAATGTGGTTTTATGTTACTCAAAAAGCTTAAGTTTGGTATATTCAGGACTTGCCAATACAATAAAGAGTATATGATAGAATTTTAGTACTGCACACCTTTTTCGAATCACATATCAGTTGTTTGTTGGCACCTGTAATATGATATTTACCCCGTGCTTACTTTTGGAATAATGGATTTAGCTTCGACTGAACATTTAGTTCAGGAGCCATTTCTAGAGAAATACAGGACATAGTGCTTCATACCCAATTTGGGTCATTTCACCTGAGCAACAAGAAATAAGAATGAAGGTAGTTGCATAGTGAAAATTTTAAGAAGAAAAACGCTACTATGACAATTACTAAGGTAACGTTTGGAATTTGATGTCCTTCGGAGATATCGCATTTACATATTTAGCAGACACTTTCAACCAGTGACATGCAATTGAAAAAGCTGGGTTAGCCAGTCCCTGGAGGAATTGGGGTATTATGGGCCTTGCTCAGGGGCCCAGTGGTGACACCAGTCTGCCAACCATGGGATTTGAACCACTGACCTTCCAATCACAGGCACAACATCCCAGCATGGTGAGCCACAAACAGCCGGCACACGGGACCCGCATGATGATGTTAAATAGGCTGTCGGCCTGAAGCCTGTCACGGATAAATAGGACAGAAGCCCTTCTTCCCAACCCCCCGCCCCCCCAAACCCCAGCCTCACCACCCTACAAAATTTCCAGATTAGCCCTGGCATCCGGAACATGAAGGGAAGTCCTCTGTGCTGCAGGCAGACGGGGCATCTAGGCCGAGTGGACCTGCATCTCTCATTAATTCAGCATCGCGACTTTACCGGGGTCATGTAGAACTAGACAGTGGGCTTGTCACCCACCCCACCCCAACTGTGTAATAAGACACATTTCCTGGCTGACACCATATGACCAAATAGGGCTACGTGAGACTGCCACTGGCCTGAGATAATTGGCGAAAACAACCCAGCTACTAGAGACAGCATTATTATCTACAGCTTAGCTCCTAATATCCCATCTGGGGCACTTGTGTCACTCGTTACAGCCTCGTGTTCTCTTCTCCCGAGGTGGACAGCTGCCTCCAGGGATCGCTCTCACCCTGGCTAGTACAATCTCATACATACACAGGTCCGCAAACACACAACCTACCGTACACAAGCTACACAAACAGTTAAAGCCTAAGCAAACATCTGACAGATTATCGATCATTGTTTGCATGAACTGCTCCATATCCGGTCATTATGAAACATTTTGTCATATTCTATGTCCCTCCGCAGTGTCTCAGATTTTACAGACTAGATTAATGACTTAATGTGAACCACAATCACGGGTAGAATAGAGCTCTTCGATTAAGATAGACCCTTAAGACTCTTAGGTTTCAAAACTGCATGTCACTTTTACTCTAAGAGTTTTCACTGAAATTACGAGGAATGAGACAGGAGGGCGAGACATCCCAGCATCCTCCTGGGGAAGGCATCGGCGTGTGGAGAGCAAATGTGCATCAGACCATGGAGATGGCTGCAGCTGGGGGCAGTTCTGGACATCCTGGTCTAGTCACCTTTACTCCAGAACGGAGAACACAAAACCCCCTTTCTTACTTACCTTTTTATTTCATTTATTACACCTAATTATTTCTCTCATTTTTTTCTGTTTTGGTGCAATGGCACAGTGGTTAGCACTGTTGTCTCACACTGCTGGAAAACAGGTTTTGAGTCTCTGCCATATCTTCCCTTGTTGTTGTGGGATTTCTAATCGGGTGCTCTGGCTTCTGCCCCAGTCCAAAAACATGCTGAGGTGAACTGGAGTTATCAGACTGCCTGTATGGGTGAAGGGTGTGTGTGTCCTGTGATGGGATGGTGCCCCATTCTGGATTGTTCCCTGCCTTGTGCCCTTAGCCACTGGGATAAGCTCTGCAACCCTGCATGGGACAAGTGGTTACAGGAAATGGATGGATTTCCTCTGTTGAATCTTTCACAAAGTCATGATGCTGCGCTCATAAGGTCACCAGTTCAAATCCTAGCGCTGGCAGCGATGTCACTGTTGGCCCCCTGAGCAAGGTCTTTAACCCCCAATTCCTCCAGGGACTGTCTGTGTCAGCTTTCGCGGCGTAGGCGAGCGGGTAAGCAGGAGAGATGAGCCGGACTGACAGGTAAAACAGGGTTTAATAGGAAACAGGAGGCAGACGTCCACGAACATTAAACAATACAATGACGAATCTGGGGATACTGACTTGGACACGGACTAAATACAAAAGACAGAGCAAACCGAACGAGGCACAGGTGAGAACAATCAGGTAAAAACATGAAGTAACGAGGTGGGCGTGGCACACAGGAGGATCGAACGGAGCTGGGCGTGACAGTCTGACATTGTTTTTTTTTTAAATTCTGTTATAGATAAATGTGTCAGCTAAATATATGAATCTTAAATGTCTGGGTTCTGAGTCAGTAGCGTGATTTCACCTTTAGGCCCCTAAGCAAAACCCTCGGACACCGAAATAAATAAAATGTACAACACATCTGCATCCTTGCACTCACATATATGCATACCCTGCGCCACACTCCGTCTTCTTACTGAGTCACACATGTGATCTCGCTGATGTCACAGTCTGTTTGTGCTGGAGCTCAGCCTGCCAGTTGTCTCACATCATCCTGCGAGCCCCAGTCGCATCCAAAACTGTCCCCAGCATATCCCTGCTTTTGGCTGCCCGTCTGGCCCAGTCTGCTGACATACAGCTTAGCCTTAGCGCTGCTTATCCCCCCACTGACGATTGATGTCTGAAACCGCCAGCAACAGGCGGTGCTCCACCAAACCCCACACCAGCCTGACCCACTCCTCCAGAAAAAAAAAGAAAGCCTGCCCACAGGCTCCCCCCCCAGCCACACCAGCCTTTCCCCTGCTCCTGAGACCCTCTTTCCCTCCTCCCTGACCTTTTCTCATGTTTACCGAAACGCCCTTGAATCTGGCGGCTAGAGCGCCCTTTAATTAGACTGCGAATCGCCTCTGTCACAGGGGAACCGCGTCGAGTGCAGATCCGACACAAGCCCGCAACCAGCAAGCGGCTATTTCTGCCTGGAGAGGCCTTTTTGAAACACTTAGAGCTGGACATTACATCGTGTATATGCTAAGGCTAACAGCATGCTAAGCGCTATCCCATCTAATGAGTCCAAAACAACTTTTTTTTTTTTTCTTGTATTTTTTAATCGTCGCAACACTAACAGGGGATGCTGTACACATTTAATTAAATCCTATGAAATGTAATCTTATTGAAATCCCTTTGATTAATGTGCAAATGAATCAATCCCGTCATGCATGCAGAATTGTTTATCACGCCTGTGGCTCAGCCAGTGTTTTCCTAGTAATGGAGGGAGTGTCCTAGCGACAGTCCCACACAGGCCTCACTCCCACTAATGTCAATGCCGGCTAATCACTCTTCTTTAGCATACGACCAGACAGGACAGCAGAGCCATATCTCGAGATATATATATATATATATATATATATGTGTGTGTGTGTGCATCACACACACACACACACACACACACATATATGACATGCAGTAAGTGGAGGTCAATAAGCTGACGTGTTAATGTGAGACCCAGCCTATCTATTTAGTGAGGTTAATACAGAAATTAAGCAAAATTCAAAGGCGAATTTCAGAAAATGCTTGAAAGCATAGTATTTGGCACTTGAAAACATAGCATGTCTAATCAAATGCCATTTATTAATCATAGATATTTCATACATAATTCGTTCCTGACGTATTTATCATATTCGTTTCACATATTAATCAGCATTAGTGGCTATCTCCCGTTGCTCCCCTTGGCTTGCTATGATCGGCTATGGATGAGAAAAAATGAGATTCTTTCAATCAATTCCTACTCTGCTGCACAGCAGTGCCCAGGTACCCTGGGAAACCTGCAGTCGAGACTTACAGTACAGACGGAAGTATGTTTATTGTTCAGAAGAAGTATACCTCTAAATCTCCAGGCCAGGAAGTCCTCGGTGCATGCCAGTTAGGTTTCTAGCTCTGCTGGAGGAGGTCTTCATGTGTTTAACTCACATTCTCACAGCAGGCCTGTGTTTACATGAAAGTGTGCGTGAGATACAAAAGGAGGAGAGCATATGAATGGAGAAGAGCCATTTTAAGGGACAGACACAAAAACATAGAGATCCAGTATCATGCCATACCATATTTATTGTCTATTTTTAATATTCTTTACTGCATTTATTTCTACTTAAATTATCCTTTGTTGTGTTTATCCCTTCTGTGATACTGGACAAAGAAATTTCCCCTCACAGGGATCAATACATTTATCTTATCTTATCTTATCTTATCTTATCTTATCTTACCGCCTACGGCGATCTGCATCCCAACGCTAAGTCTATACAGTATCCGTCCATCCATTAATCCATCCATCCATTTTCTGTAACCACTTATCCTCTTCAGTTTCGCAGGGGGTCTGGAGCCTATCCCAGAGGGTAACCCTTCTGAAGGTTTGAAAAAGATGGGATAGCCTTCGGTCAATGCCACATTAATGAGTTCTAGCCACTATTATTCACTTCATGTAGGGGTTGTGATAATGTTTTGTCTTATCAGTGTACGACTATGTACAAATTACACTATATTTACTCACCAGATGCTTTTATCGAAACCGACATAAATTTTGAGAAAGTTGCTTCAGTCAGTCTGCACTTGGGGGTGGAGGGCCTTGGTCAAAGACCAGATGGTGAACCCACACTGATGAGCCTGGGCTCAAAACCAACAACCTTCCGATTCCATATATGGTGTCCTATCTCACAGAGCCTAACACCAACCCCAAAAGGTGAAGACTATCTCCGGATAGAAAGGCATGAGTTATTGCCAAACACATTTATTTTCACTTAGCTATTACACGTACTAAATTTATAACATATCATATCATATCAAACCATATCATATCTTATAATATCATATCATATTATTATAAAAAACAGAAAGATCTGCCTATGCATGCATCCATTCTATAATCATATATTCAATCCAGGGTCCCTGGAATGCATTATACTTTATTTTCATATTGTTCATCTCACATGCCTGAGAAAGTGCTGCCCCACACCTCACTGGTAGCTGAAGGATCTCTCACTTGCATGCCCTTAGAAGTATCTCGCACCACAGGGGATGTGGCCTAGTCACTCTTAGTCCTGTCACTATCGATTTGCCTGTGTACCGTGCACAGGCGTCCCAGAGGAAACAGAAAATTGCAGAGAGATCTCTGTTTTTTTTTCCGATTTTGCATCAAAGATAAAAATGAGACTACAAGACAAAGATTAGTCATACTGCTTAAACTCAGATTTCTTGCAGCTATCTTTTGTGTCTGTGTGAATCTTGGAAAACACTTACCTTATCTCCTATCCAAGTGTGACATGACATTTCTAGATCCACCAAGTTTCTTCTCCTTTCCAACAGAGTATGTATTTTAATATAAACCTGTTTTTCTAAAATGTAAATGCCTCACGTGACTCAATGATATCTAATTAAATCTTCTCTTTCCCCTGCTGTTTATTGCTTAATTTATTGGAACAAGAAAACATGCAACAAAGATTCCTTACTGCGCTGAAAATTAAATAACATGCCCCTCCTGATAAACAGAAAAGGCCGCTTTGAGAAGTAAAATTTTCCCACGGGACACGCTTCCTGGCTGCCTTGCGCCCTTGCTCTTTGTGACCGAAATGGCAGCCCCCCCCTCCCCCCCCCCATATTCTCATCCCGTCCTTCATTTAATGACATGAACATCAGACGGCGCAGCTCCCCCTGGTGAAGGAATGATTCAGGGCTGAAAATATTAGCCCAACATTCAAGGGTAACACTGACATCCAATCCCCCTCCTTCCGAAATATCTGCGATAAGGAGGAACTGTTTACATTTAAATATGATAACCCTTAAATGTGAAATGTAGTGTGAAATGGCGACGCTCGTGCAAAATTATTGCTAAAATAACAAGCAAATAAATCAACTTTTTTTGCAGACTTAGTGTGCTTGTGTGAATGAGTGCTGTGTGCGTGTGCCCAGTGATGGGTTGGCACCTGATCCTGCGTTGTTCCCTGCCTTGTGCCCTGTGGTGGGTTGGCACTCCATCCTGCGTTGTTCGCTGCCTTGTGCCCTGTGATGGGTTGGCACTCCATCCTGCGTTGTTCCCTGCCTTGTGCCCTGTGATGGGTTGGCACTCCATCCTGCGTTGTTCGCTGCCTTTGTTGTCGTGCCCTTACCTTAGCACAAATGCCAGATCTTTTTAATGATGACATGAGTAATGTGTATTGACATGACAATGCAATAATTTGATACCCGGCACACCGGTAAGTGGCTCTCTGTCACACTATGCCGCTTATTTCATTTTATTTTCATCCTTATGTACAGAAATACCCCCAAGGCCCTAGATTGCATATTGTCACACTGTTTAATGCTTAGTGTTTGTTTTTGCATTCTGTACCTTTGATATACGTTGATGTACAATATGTTGCACCCCAGTCCATGGAGAAACGTTGTCTCATCACACTATGTACATGTACAGTACACAGCTACTTATGACAATAAAGAATCTTGATCTGCATTTAGGGCTGCATGGTCAACATTATTCACACCGTGTGCTGGTAGTTATAATGTTTTGGTTAATCTGCGTATGTAATTCCTATGATTCATAATGCACATTAAATGTGGATTCTGATTAGTGTTGGGTCGAGGTTTTGTTGCGTTAATGCCTCCCATCTGCACAGCTGACATATTCTCCACTATTTGTGTAGGTCTCCTTCAGGTACTTCCTTAATACATGCTATACCCTCATTTATGAGTCCCTAGTTTGTATAAAAGCCTTGTGATGAGTTTGCTGGAGCCATGTGCTTCCTGTGCCTGACTGCAAACAACATCCCTAACTGGGTAGTTGGTTGCTGAGAACATTTGGATTGAAACGTCTGACAAGATTTGCTTTTATTGGTGTCGGAAAATGAGACTTCATGCAAGTGTGGTTGCCATATACTGTCCATTGCAACCAATTTGAGTCCTAGGAGACGCCTAAGAGATGCCGGTAGGTCTTAATAATCCTGAATTTACGCTACATGCACAGCAGCTTGTGTAATAGCGGGCCGCTTTAACGAGGCTCACGATCAACTCATTAAGGGGCACCGAAACATGTTCATCTTCGACTGAACATGCGCCAAAGGCATTATAAACAGGGACCGTCGCTCCTTATCTAATCTGCTAATGACTAGCCCGTTAAAGAATGCTTAGCAGTTTAAACGGTCGTGTGTGGGGAGTGTAGAGACATGCCTGTAAAGAGCGCCATACCAGAGAGGGGCACATCTGCGCAAATTAAGTCAAACCTGCTCACAGGCCTCCCAGCGGAGATGGGCCTACTCTTTATTCTGGCTTACAGGACAAGTGTGATCGCCTTGTTAGTGCCGGTATCATTTACTGCAGGCCACTTTTATCCCAATAAGCAGTTTGGCAGGCCTCATCTCTACCATTAAATCAGCTGTCGGCACACTCCAACTTAGTACAGCGCACGTTAAGCCCCGATTTAATTTTCTAATTCAGTAAAAGACTCCTCTATGTGTTTTAGAGCCCGTTCCAACGCATCACATCGGAGAATATTTATCACAAACAGCCTGGAAAACAGCAGGCACAATGGACGAGCACCGGAGTCACGTACAGTAAGACGGGTAGGTGCAGAACGTTAGGAGGTGTTCCTCTTCCCTGCCCATTTCACATGCAGGTGCCTCCGTACGAAGGAGCGTACAAAAAAAAAAGAACAAAGAGGTAAAGGAGGCATGTGAGGAACCCAGAGTCAATCTGAGCCATTTCTAAAAGCATAGATGCTGCCCCCTCATCCTAGCAGACAGAATGATGACACCTCCATCCCATAAGTGCAAGGATATAGACCGCTGTCCCGAAGAGGAACAGTGTGAATACGCTTTGGGAAATGAGGCCCTCACTTCCCCCAACATTAGCAGGGACCTCTGGTGGTAACCATTTTAGCCCCCGAAGCTAAAATGCTAAAGGCACTCCAATTCTCCATGCAGACTCAAACACAATCGCTTGCTGGTTTTTCATCAAGAAACTACATTATATAACTCAGCTGCTCAGTTTTACATAAAAGTACCACAAATAGCTTCACCTTTACCCATTTATATGGCCAGACATTTACAGGTTAAGTGCCCTTAACAAGTTTGTATGAGCAGGGCCCCCCTGTGATTCCATAACCCCCTGGCCGGCAGATATGGCTTTCAGTTTCCGCAGTATTTTCACACTTAATGGTGACTTTTAGACTGTCGTTATGCTGTTTGTCCCAAGACGTGCTGGCTGAATAATAAGTAATGATGGGCTTTTTTTAACTAGTTTCGGTGGACATGCTGTCCATTCCTCCTTGTGCTGTTATTTTAGTCATACACGGCACATTTAGCGCACTTCCTGTGCTGTTCAGAACTGTCTGTCCCTGCACATCGCCGCATGCCTCAGACAGCGTTCCTTGGGATTTCATGCCGTTTTATTCAGCTCCAAATATTATTGGCATGATGTAATGAGAGACCCCACTTCCCTCCATCTCTAACTTCGAAGTTAAAATATTACTCTAAATAAACTCCATAACGAAAAAATTATTAGCTTCCTTGATATTGTTAAACAAGGTGAGCTAAACGGCATGTGGGTGCCAGTATGAGCTGGTTAATGTTCACAGATCTGCTCTGAAATAACCCAGGATGAGCGGATGAAGCCCATGTGGCTCCTTAGGCTAGCTTCACTGCTGGGGGGGATGGTAAAAATTGTTGATCTGGGGGGCGAGAGGGTGGGAACAGTAAAAGTTGTTGGCTGGGGTGGGAGGTGTGGGGTGGGGCCGGTGGTTTGCTAAGTTAACACCCCCTCAGAAGATGTTGCCCTGCGCAATTGTCTATCTAGCTCTTTCCATGATCTGCCACTAGATGCGATTCATGGGAGTTTTACTTACACAAAAATGTTCTGAGGGCAGAACGAAAAATGATTGGTTCAGACAGATGACCATCAAATTGAAGAAGAGGTGAGTGCATGCAACTAGAGGATGCGGGACCAACTAATCGGGTGTCTTGGTCCCACCTCCTCTAATTGCCTGGACCCACCTCCTCTACAGTCTGATTGGATTTCTTTTCAAACAATCATTTTTGTTCTGCCCTCCGGACATTTTTGTGTAAGTAAAACTTTTATGAGCCTGGATGCAAGTAAACCAGCCGGATGAGAAATTGGGGAATGAAGGCAGAGAAAGAGACCACAGACATGAAAAAACTCAAAGGGGAGGACTAGGACTCTACGTCCTCAGCAACCAAACTGAAATTGATCTGCGTACATTGATCATTTAACATAAAAGCGCTTGCTCTGATCTGGTTTTAGTGTTTCACCATCTGCTTCTTTCCCATAGACAGTAAAGCCCTCTTTAAGCTGACAGCGATATCGAATCATTCACCTCTAATTGTCCCTATGCATGGCTCCCCACAGTGCTTCACTCACACACGGCTCCCAGCCAATGCAGACAGACCCCCCCCACTTTATTTATATTTATTAAGCAGTCACTTTTATCCAAACATTTTTTTTATTTTGAGAATGCAGGGTCAGACAGTCCTGGGAGTGTTTGTGGGTTAAGGACCTTGCTCAGAGGCCCAACTGCGAAATAATTCTGCCATCCCTGGGATTTGAACCAACAACCTTCTGACCACAGGAGATGTTTATTTTGTTTTTTTTTTTTTTTTTTTTGTAAACTACATAAGTTTTTATATTTTTGGGCAGATTTTGTAGTAATTTTCAGCAGTGTTTGTCAGCAAGAAATGTGAAAAGGAATGGACCAATCCACTCTTACTGTTGTATAATTTCGCTGAGAAAGACTGGATGTGATGTTGAATAAAACCTTTTAAAAACTGATCAAAGCACACATTCCAGCAAATACTTGCAAAAGCAGTATAATCATCAAAACTCTTTCTCAAACTACACTTCTGGTACAGCAGAATTTGTTAAATATAAATTATATGTATCATTTTGTTATGATAAAACTGCAAGGCTGTTTGTATTAGGGATGTGCAAAAATTTATTTTTCAATGAACTGTTTAAAAAAATTGTCTGATTCGATATCGATCTGTAACAGTTATGTATCAGTGTTTTATGGTAATATGCATTTTTTCTGGCTTTCTAGGTTCATTTCCAAAATGGTTAAACATAGCGTTGTACTAGACATTATTGCAATGGCAGACTTCAGTGCCTCGTAAATGCCTGAGCTGCTGATTGGAATATTTGTCCTCTGCTGCTTGGGTAACAGCAGCATCGCTGGCCCTCGCATGCCATCGCTAGGCAATGTTACACTTACTCTGACCTGCTTAGTTAGTAGCTACCTTAATTAAACATGGTTGAAATGCCTGAAGCTAAACAGTCTAAAGTGTGGCTGCATTTCACTTGAAAGGATTCCAACACCAGTACATTGGTATGTAAATTTGTTAATTATTTTGTATTTATCTATATTTACATATTTAACCCTTGTGTACAGGCCTTAGGTCGCTAACGACCCAAACATCATGTTTACTGCTCTCCTGGGGTCATATGATTCAGTGTGGACACTGTTCGGAATGTATGCCATGTACTTTTCCCCTGCAACAATTGGCTACAAAATTAATGGCAAAACAGCTTAAAATCATTGTTTTATGGTCACTAATGACCCGACCACGGTAAAGTGTCTGAATTTGTTACGTGCTGCATTTGTAAACAGTGCTCGAAAAACACGTTTTTTTCCCCCCAGTATTTCATTTTGCTGAGGGTCGCTGGGGCCTATCCTGAAGGCTGCAGGCCTATCCCACTCTTGCTCCCTAAATGGAAAGATGTGAATGGGACATTATCTAGTAGTAGTTTTTGCAAAGTTTGCCCAATGTAGCTTGTTTTGTGGATAAAGAATGATAATGCATCTTGATCACTGGACCCTAACGCAGGTGCAAACACTGATGTCAGCATATTTTGAGAAGTGGGTGCTTCGTTATACATTTAAATGAACAGGAAGGTATATTGCGCCTGGCAGCTATTATGAAACACCATACAATATTACTGATATAAATGTTATTGATTGGAAAATTATTTGAATTAATATGAAATGAGGATCTATATATATATATATATATATATATATATATATATTCTAATTTTAATTTTAAATATACATTTTTTAATAATATTACAATTATTTTAAAATGATGTAAAAAGTTTAATTTGTTTAGTGTTAAGGGAAGGGGTATTCAATAAAAGTTTGCAAAGTCACAGATACTTTGCACGGATACGGCATAAATAGGTACATGTATGTAATAGTGTTTCCGCAAAGTCCCATGTACAGAAGGTTTAAGATGTTAAGTTGTATAGTTAACATGACAAACTTACATATCCATTTAATAAGACATACCCGGATGTACTGGTGTCAGTCTTTCTGCCAGAGCAAGTGGAACTGCTTTTTATTGCAAAAAAATACAAACTGTCTTGTGTTTTGCCACATCTTTAAGTTAAAGTTCTTCTGAACCGTGGAATTTGAATTTTAGACCTGCACAGATTTTATTTTCAACTATGCTTTTTAGACGTTTTGTAAGAGACGGGTTGGTTTTGTTTGTAAGGAACCATGCCATTATCTTGTTCAAATAAAAACATTTTGTAATAAAGGCTTTTCTTTATTGATTTTTACAATTAGTTTCCAGTGACTCTGCATTTGTAAATTTATGATCCATTTCAAGCTTTTTAAACATATCTCATCATTGGAAAACTGCTGTACGGTATTTCATATCTCATTTCGATCGACTTGATATTGAATCAGAATCTTATTAAATCGGATTGAATCAAATCGAATCGTGGCATCTGTGCCAGTTTTATATATGCAAAATCAAATGATAACACAAAAACCCATTCCAGTTGACATGACACATCTCCAATATTTTTTTATTTAATCCCCAAGAGAATCTGCAGAAACGCCAAATCTTCTCATTATAGTATGTTAGTGGGGTATAATTGCTGTTGGCAGTGTGTAATTGTTTTAAAGCATACCTGGATATTTCACAGCTTGTGAAGTCAAAGGTAAGGGAAGGAAAGTAGACCTTTTTACATCTTGTTTATTGACTGTTCACAAACTCCCCCTGACAATTTTCCAATATTCGGCACTCACAGAAGTGCAATGAAACTATTAATCATTCTCCTCACCGAACTGCAGGAATTAGGCCCAGTCTTTCAGAATTGGGTATGATTCATCCATCCAACAGAGACCCTCTTTTCACGTCTTTACATTCCAGAGACTGTGGGAACATCAGCTGGTCCTATAGACCCCCATTTTATCCGTCTGAACACTATCTTCATTCTTCATGCTCATGCTTCAAATGTAACAAAGTGTGTCGCGCGGAATTCCTGCCGGTCCATAGTATTTTCCTTATCGTTCGGAGTGAAGCAAATATTTCAGAATATTTAACAGCAATGTTGCATGTGCATTTGGGATGTTGTGAAAGGTTGAGTCCATCAAACTCACAAAGTTCACTTTGAAGCTTGGCACCCTGTCAACTAGCACATCATAAACTATCAATTTGCAGAGAACGTCGACGTGCACAGAGGCAGATTAAAAAGGGCACGGGGATGTACTTCCTCAGGTACGTGTCACTGCCGGGCTCAGATGATGGCATTAATGAAGATGCAACATTACGACCCCAGTGCCGGTCATTACACCTCCTGCATCAGAATGAGCTGGGCTACATCTCATCAGCCAGCAAAACTCGGACCAATAACTGCTGATCGGTCAAAGACACGCAATTCAAACTTTTTGCAATGGAGACAGTAAACTTTGTGAATTGACGATCAGTAGCCCCTGTGAGAGATTTTTTTTTTTGAATGTCTTTATTTAAAAATAAAATGTAAGTTTAATTACAAGACAGTGTCCTAGTTGGGTGGCGTTTGGTGGGTTGGACCAGCAGCTGAGTTGGGGGGCATTGGCTGATGCTGCTGCTTATATCCAAAGTGAGATACAGTTGAGAATGCAGAATCAGACTGTCCCTGGAGCTCCTCTGCTCAAGGGCCAAATAGTGAAATCACTCTGTCAGCCCATGGATTTGACCCAAGCACCCTCAGATCGCGGGTACGCACATCACCCCCCAGCACTCAAATAAATATATGAGAATTTCACAAACAAAAAGTTAGTATCCAATAGCAGTTCTTCAGTTGGCCATGGAAAAATAAAGGCAGAATTATTCACCGGTCTTTGATGAGTCGCTACGGAAAACATATAATCACAGTTTTTCTCTAAGTTTCCTAGGCTACAAGTTGCAGTCAGACTGCTGTCTGATCATATCTACAGGTCAAATGAGATGCAGAAAGTCAAGCTGTACCCATATACCTTCCTTAGAATGACATAACCCACAACTTGTTGCAAATGGTCTATTAGCAACACAAATTTTTGAAATGCACACTGAAGCCAGAACAGCATCTGGCAGAGCCACATAAACTGGCCGTAATATTTCTGGCAGGCGGCTCTGTTTATGACTCTCTTCTCTTACATTTTCAGCTGAACTTGAATGAGCTTCTAGAATTCATTAATGATATATAACTTTCTGAAATGAACACACTCTGTGGCTCACTATCATAATTATAGTCTTCCTTGAAATGTCAGAGTCGACCTGCCTCACGGGGGAGGGGGGGGCGAACTTTATAATCAGATATGAAAAGCATGTTTGATTTGGGACCCCATCTGTCTGTTTATTGTCATGCAATATTAAATATGCAAAAGTGTGCTTGTGGTGCACAAGGTAACTCACTGAGGCTCCCCAGCTGGTTACCCACAATTCCACTGCTGCCTTTCAGCACATAGACACACCGTGGATGTCCAAGGATGCAGCACATATCACCAGCTTCCTCCACAGGCACACATTACAAACTGAAAACCTCTGGCAATTTCCATCGTCTTTGTTCCTTCCATTACTATGATCCGAAGACCCAGTGCAACTTCCACTCTCTGTTGAAAGCTACCATGAAATCAGGGCCAATTGCAGGAAAGAGCCCCCATTCTTCAGGCGGGTGAATGCACAGTCGTCCGTCCCCCCGGCAACGATGAGGTCACCTCTGCTTTATTCATACACAGAAACGGGCTTCTTTTTTTTTGATAAGTTAACTCTGACAATAAAACGATAATCAGGAAGAAGATCTTGCTCCTGCCACCTCCACAGAGAAGCTCCCTTCGAGGTCTTAAAAACTACTGCTGACAGAGAACAAGGTGACAAACGCTTAAGTCCAGGTTTTACAAACAGCTCTGGTATGATGTGAATACCCACAATGCATTAAATGTTTGCAGAGAAAAGGGTTATATAATGCATGATGATATAAGTTCTCCAGCATGCCAGATTTCAACGCTAGGAGAGAATACTCATACTTCTACTACTCAGGATGTATCCTGCCTGCCACGACAGCTGAGCTGGGGTCAGACGTGAGCTGGCCGGTCTGCTTACTGAGATGTTACGGAGGCTGGTCTTGCTGTATGCAGCAGTCCAGGGACTGGGAGGCTTGACAGAGACACGGACAAGGCAGAGACTCTGCGCTGTGTCTCCAGGAGCTGCCTATGGGTCCTCAAGGATCATAGCCAGAGGTTACAAGGTTGAACCAGCGGAACATCTTCATCTCCCTAGGGGTTCAGAAGCTTTTTTTTTCATTTCCTCTGTCTGGATCTTCTATTTTTTACCTCGATTTAATTTAAATAATGGATTTCACAGGAGAGAGAAGCAAACTTCTATTGATATTTTGGATAGGTTATGGTTTGTTTGACTATATATATTTATACCATTTCAACTACTAATCCCCCAAGAGAGTAATAAAAAAAGTAAATTCTGTTGGTCTACATTCACAACATGGATGATACCACACACTTGTAAACATTTCAGACAGAGAAGTCAATAGCTAGATAAGGCAATAAATAAATGCTTTTCCAAGCCAGACACGAGTCAATCCGTATATAGCATATATAGTAGAATTTACCTCACAAACACACAAAAAAAATCTTTCTGTCTGTTCAGACATCCAGGGTGATAGCATTCATGCCAGAAATCCAAAATCTGCAAGGCATTTACGTGCAAGCACTGTTGATACCCTAAACCAACAATGTCTGACTGGTGAAATATGCTAATATCAGTAGACTGCACAATAATCAGATATGATCTAAACTCACGAGATGTTAAGAAGGCTCAGATTGCCTGTCAGAAGAATTTCTATGGGTCTTCATATCTAAAATATGAAAAATATGCAACTGCACAACTTCAGCCACACTGAGTCATTTTGATCTTGATGAATGGAAATGGGTTTAGAAAACAGACAGATGGTTTAGCTTTACTGTGTGAAACTATCAACCAGCCACTAATGGCAAAAGGCCTTTAACGCACACAAAAGGTTCTACACAGCAGGATTTATTTTCAGTCAGTCATTTAAAAAGTAGATAATACTATTTGTGGTTGAGACAAAGAATAACAAAACGATCTCAAATTACATTCTTTACATAGTTGTATAATTACATGATATCAGACAGTTATCCTTATAATACCATTTTTTAAAGATTTGGTTCTTATAAATGATCATGTTTTGAATGAAATGACGTTTTATTTGCCATTTGAACAAGTACAAAAGTGTAGAGTCCCTGCATATCCCATCTTGCTCTCCTTTGAAAAATACCCAGGTGAGAAAGAGGGTTTGGGTCAGAGCCCAGGGTCAGCCATTTATCTGCGACTCTTGAGTACTTTTTGCTTTTCCTTTTTTTTTTTTTTAGTAAACACTTTTATCCAAAGTGACATAGCAAACCCCAGAGCAGCTGGGAGGGTTAAAGGCCATCGCTCTGCCAACCCTGGGATTTGAATTGGAGACCTTCCAACCCCTGGGGTGGTGCAGGGGTTAGCACTCTTACTTGACACCACTGGGACCTGGGTTTGAGCTTCCACACTGGCTCCGTGTGCGTGGGTTTTGCATGTTCTCCTCATGCCGTTATGAGAATTCCTCTGGATACTCCAGTTCCCCCGAAATCCAAAAAGATGCTAATGTTAGCTGGAGATTCTGAATTGCCTATAGGTGTGTCTGAGCTGCAATAAGTAAATGCCCCATCTGGGGTTGCTCCCTGCCTTGCGCCCATATGCTCTGGAATAGGCTCTGGACCCCTGTCACCTTGCATAGGACAAGCAGGTACAAAAAAAAGGATGGATGCATCTTCCTATCACAGGCACAGCATCCAGTCACACCTCCCCCCCTTTTTTTCTGGCATTAAGGGCATTAGTGAAGGCTCCAACAGCAATGTGTTAGCCGACCAAGGGACTTAAACTGACAACCTTCCAGTTCTGACCGAGAAGCAAGCCCATTGACACATACCCCACCTCCCCAAAAGCCTTTTCTGGGGTGACACCAAACTCACAGCCTTTCAGATTTGCATCTGTCATCTCATATTCCCTGCAAAGATCTTATAAAATATGTGAAGAGGATCTCGGTAAAAGGTCAAGGCAATGCTACTCTATGAGTGATTAATAAAGGAATAATATCAGTGGGCTACTCAGGTGAAATATTTAAAATGCATCAGATCGCAGGGCTACAAGCCAATTACCGTGAGTGGCACGATGGGCACTGAACACGGGGGGTGGATTCCTCGTGGCCCAGGGCTCCCTGTGTGGGAAACTACAGGCTGCAAACTGGTCACTACAGGCCCACATGCCAATTCTACAGGAAACTGTTAGGTAGAGCGTCAAATCATCATCAGTGCAATAGAGACTAAGCAGCAACACAGAAGGCAGTGTGTAGCTTAGCGGGTCAGGGCACTGTACTTGTGACATGAAGGTTGTAGGTTCAGATTCTGGGGTTGGCACAGTCATTTTACCATAGGGCCCGGGAACATAGGCCTCAACCCCTAAAAACTCCAGGACTGGCTGATTTTGCTTCTACAAAAAAGCACGATGCTTTGGATAAAAGCGTGTACTGAATGGAAATGCACCTTACAGTGCGGGAACTCGCATCGTTCGGTTACATAATAGCAAGGGGAAAGTTGGATTCTGCTCCTGATGTGCCTTATGTGGGTGATTTGCTTGGCAAAGGTTTTTCTTTCTGTTACAGCTGCAGCACCAAACTACTTTCTTCTTCGGTTATAATTACGAAACAACAGGCATCTCCTCCACTGAACTTAAAGGCCTGGCTCCCTATAATCACCATTCTGGGAGGTGAGGCTGCTTTACATTGTGGCTTTGCCCATTGCTCTGGGAGAAGAATGCAAACTGTTTTTGCAAACCGCTATCCTCTCTCTCAAAAAGCCATCCGCTCTAATGCACCAATCATGTCCTCCCTTATGAATCTAAATGTCTTGGTTTTATAGTCTTTTTTATGATTAATCCCAGTTCCTTGCAATGAGCTTCTGAAACTGTCACTCTGATCAATGCTATTAGAACTGATGTAATGCACAAGATTATGACTCTCAACAAAAGTGCTCTTCTGTTGCAATAAATGCCTAAGGATTTTTTTTCTTTTTAATTATTGGCCTTTCTTATCCCCGAACATGTAATTCTTGTATACAACAGGCTTTCCATAAAGACGTATCAGTAACTGCTGGGGTACATGGGAAATTCTCCCTTATCTTGTGTTCTGACGCATGTTCTGCTCATCATAATGGTGCAAAATGTATTAGGGACGTATCTGAAACTGCAGCTGCATATATCTCCATATCAGAGAGAAACAAAACGGAGGCCCACTGACAATATTCCAATAGCACTGCAAATGAAAATATAAGTATATTCCCATATGTCGTGTTAGATAAATTACATTCCTGTGGTTTTAGTTCTCCTTATGGATTTATTGTGAGCAAAAACACAGACCTAATGGAACTCTTTATACTGTAGTACAATTTATTTTATTTTTCTCCATCCAAATTGGAAAAATGTAAGACTAGAGTAAAATTTACACAGAAATCTCACACTGGTTCAAAGTAGAACATGAGCGGGATACCCTACACATTTTAGAAAATTAAGGAAAACAAAAAGCTGATATGGTTTGCAGGTGTCCCTTTATCCCGAAAAAACGACGTAAACAATGCAATTCTGCATGCACTCCGGCGTGACAGTGTGAGAGAGAAGTGCTCACAGAAACAAAGAAACAGAAAATTGTAGATCAAGGTTCGAACGGTGGCCCTTAACTATTAAACGGTCCAGGTTAGTGTCACGGGCCATCAACGTAATTATCTAGCAACGTCAATCAGCGAGTCGCCAAAGGTCACAAAGTCCATGAGCCATTGATTATCGCCATTGCTTTTGCAGAAAAGAGGTTAAACACAAAAACGACATAGCAATTACCATAGCTTATGTCCAAATGTCCCTTTCTCATTCCTTTATTTATTTCCATCAATAGAAAAATAGAGTTCAGCAGGTCTTCTTCTATTGTTAGCTTCTAATTAATTTTAGATTTCCGTATGTGCTCCCCCCACATTGGAGACAGTGTACCAGCCTCACTAATCAATGCTGTTAGAGCGACAGTGTCAGGGAGATTCTCCGGGGGCAGCCTGCGGTTTATAGGGTGGTGTTGGCATGGTTCACTTAGAGAGGGACGAAGATGGGGAATTACTGGCCAAAATAGACAGATGCAGCGTCACCTGATCCCTAAGCTGCACCAGTCAATATATTTGCCTGGGATCACTAGTCAGAGAGGGGATTGCAGTATTTATTACATGGTGACAATGCAAGCAGCTTTAGCAGAGTAATCAGTTCCTGAAGTTCAGATGTTTTGCAAGAAGACTTTTATATGTGTTTGACTTTTCATATCTGGTATTTTTTATGTATATTTTGCCTATTTTTTTGGAAAATTAAATTAAAAAATTAACCAGAATTATTTTCTGCTAAAGCCATATTGGTGTCTGGGAGCCCACCAGCAGTGTGCAGGTTATCTGGCTGTTCAGTGTCCACACACAGGGGGCAATGGGGGTTTGAGCCCAGGTCTTTATGCTAGGAGCCCACCTTCAGTGCACAGACTATCTGGTGGTTCAGGCTTCCAGACACAGAGAGCTATGGGGGATTTGAACCCTGGTTTCTGGGCTGTGGGGCAGCAGTCCTAATCACTGTGCTATCCACCCCATCCCCATCCCCTACTACTATCTAACTGATGTATTTGCTTTCTTTAGGCTCCAGCTCACATTCTCAGTGATCACTGGGCTGATTTGTCAGTAACCATGGTATCTGTAGTTTGGCCAGGTAGTCTGTGTGCAGCTAAGCTGGTTTGGGCCTGGCTACTGCTTGGATGGGAGACTGTTTGAGTTGTTGGTCTGTGGAGAATATGGGTTGTGTGATGTCTTTTGGAAAAAGTAGGGGTGATGTCCTGACTATGGGAGACTGGTTGGTCTGTCAAGATTAAAGTCTCAGTGGTGTGTTCTCTCATTTTTCTTTTTTTATTTGTTTGTTTGTCTTTGTTCCAAAGTTCAAAGTAAAATGTGATGATGATTAATTGTGCACGTGTTTGACCACAACTGACGAGGACCAAATGTTTTCATCTAATTAATATATGCAAATCTGCTGATTGTTATACCTCAGTCTGCTTCCCATATGTACGATGTTCTGCTGTGTCACAGTTACATCTTGATCTGCTAGACAGCACCGGTACTCATACAACAGCAGTGTGGTCAGGGCAGTAACACCAACTAGGGCTTCCATCTGGAGCCTTACAAGAGGTTACATTATGTCTTGTCAGAGTTTCTGCCATGCTGTAGCGATGCAGCAAGACTGCTTTTAGTACAGCAGAAACTCAAGGCAAGAGTTTGAGTAGCTGCTTTGCCTAAAAAAATCCTGTTGGGATTTTTTGCTTTCTTTAGGCTCCAGCTCATATTCTCAGTGATCACTCTCCTGAATTGTCAGTAACTGTGGTACCTGTAGTTTGGATCAGGTAATCTATATGAAGCAAAGCAGGTTTGGGCCTGGCCAGTGCTTGGATGGGAGACTGTTTGAGTTGTTGGTTTGTGGAGATTATGGGTCGTGTGGTGACTTTTGGAAATAGAAGGGGAAACAAATTCTCCAAATCCAGTTGGGATTTTTTTGGATGTAGAATCCACACAACTGACCCCATTCAACAACTCTCCGCAACCTCCCGTACAACAGAGGTACATTAGTGATCTTGAGAAGACAACAACAATGTCGTCTCCGTTTGGTAAAGAGACATTACCTTGGCTAATTGATCTCAAGGAAACAGGATATGTTGTGATTGTTGAGCCTGACAAGTCCGTCCCCAGTTTTGCAAGCCTGGCTATGTTAGTGCCATTTTGCATGAATAATACAGAACTGAGGGGTGTTTCTTTGTCATACTTTTTCATCTTCACGACTTATTTTGTTTTTCTCTTAAAGTTATTGATGTCGCGATTGCCAGTTCAGCACAAACCACACAGAAGTGGGCAGATGACCTTCAGAGATCATTCCGCTTGCCAAAATCTACATCTGTAAGACTGCAGTGCAAAAAAATCTACTTAGAATTTTGATCACAATGAATATCTTGCCTCCTAAATTCTAAAAATCAATAAGCAGGATAGGCGTAGATGGTTCAATATCAGTAAACAAAGCCCTTCATTTTGTCCATCTTTGCCTTTTGAGATGCGGAGCTCAACTCCGTCCCTCACTGTGTGTTTTACGCCAAACAAAACTATAAAATCCCAATTCATCTTGTCACTAGAACTTTACTTTAGCAGATATGCAGTGTTTCAACTCCCTGAAAAGGTATTAGCATTTAAATGCGGAGCTTGAAGCATTGGTCTGGGCACTTGGCCTCTGTATGTACTGAATCAATCAATCTTTGTTTGTTATCGCACCCTTTGCAATGAATTGCCGCAGAGAACTGCAGAGTCAAAAACAAACAGAAAAGCGAATGGCCCCATTATGGGGGAATGTGACAGACACAGCAATCCTGGCTTACGGAGCTGGGCAAAGTGCAGCTAAAGCTCACATTATTTTAAAAACCCATCTTTTCCTTTGGTGTGTTAACCACTGAGACTATTAAACTGAAATTAAAAATCAGCCAGGATATATTCTTTATCAAGAATCCGGTGACTTTGGTGGATCCTTGAACCAATTAAATATTTTAAATTGAAAATGGACTGTGTTGTTTTCTATTTAATTCATCCTCATTGTTGTAACGGTTTGAGTTTAAATTGAAAACGTGAAATAAGAAAAATATCATCCTTCTGTATGCATATACCTCAACTCAGAACACTGAGACCATTAGAGATTCAAATTCGGTTTCTGAGGAGAGTTATCCTCCGTGGTCCAATATCCTCAGCCCCTGTTATAGATGCAAATCACTCTGAACATTCTGCATGTAGGACTATTTATTTTTAAGTGAAAAATAAAATTCTAGGAATAGGCATGTAGATAATTTATAGCTCAAAGCAGCAGCCTATATGTAACACAGACATTGCTTCTTCTCGCATCTGAGGACTATGCTTTCTTCACTAGCATGGTCAATTAGATTAAATATAGATTCAACATAGAGTGACTCAGTGGGTAACGCTGCTGCTTCACCCCCCCCTCGCTCCATGTGTCTGGAGTTTGCATGATATCTAGGCGTCTTTTCAGAAGACATGCAGCTGCGGTAGATGCCATCGCTAAATTCCTGCAGCATGCAATCATGTTTCTGCGTATTGGTGCCTGGTGATGGACTGGCATCCCATCCAGTGTGATCCCCTACCCATGCTGCTTAGGATAGGTGCCAGCCCCCTCACCTCATCCCAAAAACATCGTGGGATGATGGATTGATGGGGGCATGAATGGATGAATGGACTGATGGATGGATATGGCTAATGTGACCTTAAATAGTGCATCAACAAGTGACAATAGCAACATTCTTACAGTTCACTAAATGTAATGAAGTACACTAAACGTAATCAAGTACACTAAATGTAATAAACTACTTTTTCAGTGATTTACTACCACTGTACTCATAGAATTAATACCACAATATATGCAGAATATCATTGAAACTCATCTGCTAATTCTTTAAACAGCAATTCACTGCCAAGCTTCCTTTATATGATCATCAGACCAAAAGTACTAATATTTATTTCATAGATCTATGTTAAAATTAATTGTTCTTTAATTATGTACTCAAAAAACATTGACTTCAGCTTTATTCTTCTGTAGTTACCCTAAAGGCATTGCAATACTGAGCCAGCTAAGAAATATGAAAAATCCTGGTATTTAACTGTTAGCATAAATTTGCATCTATTTTCCGGCCCCTCTTTTCCAGTCAGGGTCATGGTAATTACAAGCGTATCTCTGTATCATTTTCCGCAGTCAAGCTATTGTTTGCTGCTTATGATCAGTCACTTTCCAGGCATTATTGTGTAAAATTAAAAATGATTTACAAGTTCACATGAATTTTTGAACAGCATTTGATAATATGTCTGATCTGGCAGATTGCTTGCACAGTGCAAACTAGTGATCACCAACCAGTTGATAACGATCAGCAGGTTAATCACCAAGACATTTCTAATCCATTGCAACAGTTTCCATTCCTCACCCCTTGGGGTGTGCAAAATATATTTGCACAATTAGGTGGCTCGCCAGAGCATTTTCTTTGCAAAGGTAACTCTCCCTAGATACGAAACACTCAGTGTCTCAGTAAGTACAGAAAAATAGAATTTCATAGTTCTGCATGTGGATAAACAGACAAATCTGGAAATAAACACAATCATTACTATCTAAATTTTATTGATCCTTTTTTTGGGGGCTCCTCATGCATAAGGTACCTTTCATGTGTTTGAGGGTAGGTATTTTTTATTTAGAAAGAAATCAAGCAATTGGACAGAAATGGGTGTGGGTTAATTCAGTTTATTTACCGCGGATATCTAGGTTTTCCCTCAGTAATCACAACACAAGCAAACCCTCATAGAGACACATATATTCAGCATCAACTGAAACTCACAGATCTGGAGATCCCAGCTCAAGCATCCTGGCTCATTTTAATGACATTGGATGCTGGAAGAGGACTAGAAGCCTTTTTAATTTCACTCTATTCCCCCATGTCCCACAAGGTCCCACCCTGTTCCCTCCACTGTTCAATTAATAACATTTTGTCGATTGGATTTCTTTTTTTTTCTCCTGCAATTCCTCCATTATTACCCAATGGCTGATACAGAGCTGTACTTTTCAAAATCAGATAATGTTTTCATTAGGCGTCTTGGACAGTTCTTCGGTGCGCGTGATGAAAGGCAATTAAATTATCCGCAGGCAAGCATTGTGTTCTGTGTTCCATGACTTCTGACAACTGAGGGAATCTCACAAACTTAGTCAAGTGCCTCTGTACTCCCAGGATTTGTTCCTCTGGGCAATTGTAGGTATTAGATCAAGTGGACAGCAGACTGTAGATGGCAGATTGGTACAGTGTTCTGCATGTCTAGACATCTTCTCCCATCCACCAACCTCTGCACTGGGGAGTGTGACGGAGTCTAGGTAATTCTCACCTAATGGAACCTCTCAAATGCACACATGCCTCAGACATAGGTACGTGGAAATACCTTCTTTTAATGTGGGAATGCAAGTACAATAGGTATTGGTTTCTAAAGTAGGCATCTGCAAGGTCTATTTCAAACAGGGTAACTCTGCAATCAAACTGAATGAGTCTAGTAAAATGTCCAAGGTATGAATTGTTGACAGTTAAGCAGCAGCTAAGTACTGTAGGTATGAAAAAAAAACAGCCCAGTAATAGAAAATTGCAATCAGGACCCTTTGTGAACCAGTAATACATTGAGTATGATTTGGAAATTATGGAATGAGATTATTGAGCCGCGTTTTTAACTAGTTAAACTTGCTGCAAAGAGGAGAATAGCAGCTCAAATATCTCAGTGCCAAAATAATTAACAAGGAGGCCCCAGGGAATGCTGGGTATGAAACCTCTGTATTTAAGGAAAACGCAAAAAAATCACCCATTTACAGTCAGCAAGGATATTCACCTCTTGCAGCTGTCTTGCTGTTAATTTTATGGAGATTAAGCTCATTAATGTATAATGTCTGCTACGGTAATCCGAGAGGGAATTATTTGAGGTAATGAGACTGTTTAAGGTATGGGTTTCTTCAAAAACACACAAACACACAAGCAGCTCATAAATATTTAAACAGTCCCCAAACTGGAGAACCAATGTTAGTTAACTGAAAAGTGACCGTGTATATGTTTACACATGTGATATTGAGGGCTGATTTTTGTTTCAAACTATCCAACAGCTCACAGTACATTTCATTATAAACCACAAATAGTAAACAATCTGGAATTTATTGTGACAAATGGCAAAGAATATCATGTAAAAATCCAGTCCAATTACTAACTAGGATAATTTATACACACATCCATACACTGTACATTTCTCTATTTGTAACTCATAAAATACCAATAAAATAAAATGACTGAAAAAGACTTTAAAGGCCCAAAATAGATCAAGACCTTTCTTCAGATGAGTAGGAATATTATTGTCACTGTACTCCGTGCTACGTCTTTACATGCATAGATGAGTGGCTCAGCTCTGCTTCATGATACTTGCCCCCGAGGGGCTGTTGTTGGCGGCAACAACAGCAGTGTTCACAACAAAGGTAAAGGATCTTTTAGGATTCCCAAAATTGTTCTAAAAAAAAACACAGCTATTGAGAGAGGAGAAATAAAGTTTTATCTAGTGAGGGCCACAAACAATGCTCACACAACATCTCAAAAACGGAGGAACTAGCAGTGCAGGAGCTTGCGCATATCGCTTTGTAACTGGTAAGAAAAATGCAAAATTACTAGTGTTTCTATGTGTTCATTTCAGTTGACAACAGCTCTGAGTTGCTTAAGCTAGTGAACATTGGCTTTTGTTAGCATGCTAACGTAACTGCATCTCACGATCGACATCCAGTTTATGGTTGTGGTGACTGATGTAACCTAATGTGAATACAGTTTTATAGGTCTCTGTGGCACTTAAATTATTAGAAGCAAGCTGATGACATAAAATTGATTTGTTTTAAAGAAATATGTCCAAAAGGCCATTCTTATTCTTATGGTACACAAACTAGTCACTAAGTATGAGGCGACATTGACTGGGTACCAATAATGAACTTGAGACACAGCAGTGCAAAGAGTTGGAAAGTATCACAGGCATCAAGAGAGAAGTGCATAAAATCAGAGGTGGAAGGTTCAGGTTCAGATAGTACAAATCCAGACCAAGATTTTGTTTCAACCTACCAGTTGAGTTGAGGACTCAAAGGGTTGGTTGAAAAAAAATCTTGGTCTGGATTTGTACTATCTGAACCTGAACTTTCCACCTCTGGGAAAAAGAAACAACTCAGACTGTCCATTCAGCTGAATGAAAGTCACACATCCAGGGATAAAATAAATCAATCAGTAATTTACCTTTAAAATAGATTTACATATGTGTAATTGCCTAACTTTATCATTACATGATATAACGGAATTTCGCTTATAAAGGACAAACAATTTGTTCTCCAAAGCCGCTTTTAGCTGTTGTTCTGTTTGGCTATGATGGACATGCAGGCTCCGCCTACCAGGCGCGTGGCGTGCCGGTGATATCCAGCGCAGATACGTACGTAGTCGGGATTATTAATAGTCACGCATCTGGTCAGGTAAAGTTGGATTACTACATTTACAATATAATAATCTACCACAAGTGTGTGTGTTGGGGTGTGGCATGAGTAAATGGTGTCCTGTAGTTGTGTTCTGGGCATACAGCAACTCTGGATATAACAGACTTTGGATATAACTTTTTTTGTTTTGCCAGGTCCCTTGAAGTCGGTTATAATGGGATTTTACTGTAGTGAAATAATTACAACATACATATTTGTATCTGCAAGGGATTATGAGTTAAACCAGAACTGGTTAGTAATCATCTTCTTTTCTTTGGCAGGTGTTCCTACCTTTAGTTAGTATTATGGTGCAGTTTACACATAGCGGAAGAGCTCACACCTCTCATGCATCTGGCGTGACACTCACGCTTTCAGACTCTCACACTCGTGCAAGAAATCTTATGACAAGTCTATATTTTTCCATTGATAATGTAGAATTAGCTACATCAAAAGCGTTGGGATAGTTTGTAAACCCTACAGGATATTTACATGGTAATAAAACTGTTACATACATAAATGCGTGTGCAGACTTGTCTCGAATTGAAAATCTCACTTCAGTCAGCTGACCAAAGTTGGCAGCCCTGGCTGGAATACACACCTTTTGCCTTCTTATTTTGTTTAATGCGGACCGGAAGCCCAACTCTAGGCAGCATTTTAAAGTGGAAGAAACAACAGGAATAACAATGGATTTTTCAAAATGTACATAAACAATAAACACAACTTGTTGTGGCTGATTCCTAGTACGAGGAACCTAGCCCATAGTTTTACGGCCCTCACTGATCTCATCAAGCGTTTCACCATTATCTCAGACACCTGACTGACAGAATAAAACCATAACTAAATGTCACCAGATTTTAATATTAACATAAAAATACAGATGAGTCGTGAAGCACATAAATCTTTCCCCACCGACTCCTTGTTCTATCGAGAAAAAAATGCAATATGATATGTGTTGACTTTTAATCATGACTATAAGATGCATGAAGCAAAATCGGTATATGGATTATTTTTGTGATGCAACACTTATATATTAAATGAAAGCTGCAATATACCCAACTGAGATAATGCAATCATCATAACTATGTAAAATGCGGACAATAACTTGTTTGTTTTTTTGTTAATTATATATTAAAATTCCTATTGACCATGGCTACGTGTGCCTTTTACAGTCCTGCTACATTATAAGACAATGGATTGTTAAAAACATCGATTTCACAAGGTCATGCCACCCTATAACAGGCTAACTATTACAGTCATTGTGTGGCAAACAAACTATATTTAGCGAGGATGCAGGTTTAGATCTTTGATTTAAATAATGCTGATGTTTCTATTACCTAAATAATAATAATTATTATATCTGTACTGCATAAGCTGTTTGAAGAAGGATGATGGACAAGAGTAACCATGACGATCGTTTTCCCAGTATTGTGCGGTCTTATGATAGTCACTTTCACCCGAAAGGGAGGGAGTGTTCAGTATTCCTCTCAATCCCTGTGTATTCAGCACCATTAGCTTCAAGGCTCCCCTCATCAATGAAGAATGATTCCTTCTAGCCTCACTCCCTGCCTCTGACGTCTTGGGTATTCTGATGTCATTTATCCTACTTATCAAGAGTCCGCCATTCCCACTGCAGGGAAAGGGCCCTGTTGTTGGGTAAACAGAGTTCCACATGAATGTGGTCTCATCAATAAATTTCTAATGAAATTTCTAAAGTATACCTGCTCCCCCTAGTTACAAGGTAGGACCTTCCCACTTCCCAATAATGAGCTAAAGGAACGAGTCCAGAGCGGTAATAAAATAAAGCGTCCATGCATACAGTACTATACAGTATCACATAGTACATACAGTAGTGTGTAAATGTCTTAGACCATCAGAGAAAATTGCATTTAAAGCTGTTTTTCCAAGCAGTAAGAAAAACTCAGAAGATACTGATATTGTGTTGGATGGCGTGAAGAAAACAGCTGTGATTCCTAAATTTCCATTTGCCCACCACCCCCCCCCAACCCTTCCAATTATTGGTTTAAATTTCATCAACAGCACACAAAATTTATCAATTTAATTAGTCAATTAACTTTAATGTGCTATTGGTCAGTTTCAACAAATACATTGGTATGTATTTTTCCCCTAAGTGGCCAGTATATTAGGAACACCAGCTTGCTAATGCAAACAGCCTGCTCCTCCAAACAGCCAATCATAAATCAACATGTCGGCAGGGTCGAGAGGTTCACTTACTGCTCAACTGAGCATCAGAATGGCAAGATGGGAAAAAATGCCTTATCTAAGCTATTCTGCATGTAACGTGACCACTCATGGTGGTTGTAAGATCCAACAAGAAACAGCTATCCTCGAAGGATTTTCATGCACTACAGTGTCTAAAGTTTACAGAGAGTGTGTGACGAACAAAAAAGCATCAGTCTGTGGCAGTTCTGTGGCTGAAAACACCTTGTTAATGAGAGAAGTCAGAGGACAATAGCCAGTCTCGTTAAAGCTAACAGGAAGGCCACAAGTGTCGAAATTATAGCTCAGTATGACAGATTATGCAGAAAGACATGTTTGGATGCACAACTCATTCACCCTTGAAGTTGTTCTGGCAGCAAAAGTGGGTTCTACCCAATACTAGCTAGGTGTACCTGGCCACCAAGCATGTCTATATATGTGTGTGTGTGTGTGTGTGTGTGTGTGTGTGTGTGTGTGTCTGTGTGTGGATATGCTACTTTTTATAGAATTTAGTTTTTTCTGTAATACGGTGAGGCAGGGACTCCCTAAGAAAAAAAAAACTAAATCTTCTTAGCTTTAACAGGGCAAAAAGTTAATTCCGGTGACATAAGGTGCGTAATCTTTGGTCAAACATCTCAGCCTCATGCAGCTGAGTCACTCGAGGGAAAAGGATTCAAGTGATGCTGGAACATGTGAGATATTCACTGTGAACAACTGCCTCTTCCATTTTACTGTCAGCTACATATTGTTTTTGCTCCAGGAGACAGAAGTAGCATTTGTGTTTGCAACAAGGGAGTGCATTGCATAACCTCCGCAAATTAAATAGCGGAATAGCTGAAAGAGGACTGAGAGTATTCATGACAGGAGCTTGCTAAGCCAAAAGAGGCTCTTTCATTTTCTGCCAACTTAGTTCCAAGGAAATATCCCTGCTTTGTGTGATGAACCTTCTAAAATGTAAAGTCTAGTTGTCTGTATAGGGATTAGCCTCTAAATATTGACAGAGTTTTACACCTCGGAACAGGAAAGAATAGCAAAAAACACAATTCTGTTACATTGCAAGGAAGAAAGGGGCTTCTATTCACACTCTATATGCATAATTTATGCCCTGTCTGTAGCCCTACCTTCTTAGATAACTCGCCTGCAAATTAACCTTCTTTCTCCAGGTGTGCTGACTGATTGTGGATCTTTGGGCTTCAAAACGCACCAGCCTCGGCGTGTCACACAGGACGAGAGGTGAAGGACACATTCATCCATGTTCCATCCATGTAGACATACAGTACACTATCTAAAAATCAATGAAAAGGAAAAATACGAAGGCATCTAACGTTATTGTCTCCAGTGTGCTTCTACAATGTTGCACGTTAATTTGGACGGGAGTGGAAAAAATAGCAGGTCAATGATATTGATGTCATTACAGTGGTTATAATGCTGCCTACTGATTTGTCATTTGTGACTCAAGATTCCATGCATCAATTTCGGTTTCCTCCACGGTGGATTCCATGTCGTACAAAGGGCAGGACTAATCTGCATCAGCCAAGGTGAAGCAGAGGTGAGCCCAGCTGACTGTATGGAGATTCATGGCTACACAAAATTATGTGAGAGCTTTTGGATACAGATCGGAGGGAAGTCGGTTTAATTTTATTTTCATGTATACAAGAGATAAAAAGATCTGGCTGTATGTGCCACTCAGACTGGACACTGGACCTTAAAGATGCTGTTGATTATTATCATTTTTTTTTCTATTATTTTTGTTGCTGTTGGTATTATTGCCTTAAACCCTGTTGTACATTCAGTAGGAACAGAATCCATCTTCATGGCATCAAACCCCGTATCCATGCCGACGTTTGCTGTGCCACGATCGAATTACTCGGCACACGCCCTGCACATCTGTCTTGCTACCTGAGGGGTAGTAAAGCACCCCTCTGGTCTGGTCCAAGAACAGCTTGTTAGAGATACAAAAACCATGCAGAAGGGAAGAACTCGGAGCCATTCCAGATCAATTACCAGCCCTGTTTATGGCCCTTTGCAACTCACCGTAATTGAGCCCCTCCCCTCCACCGCCCCCCCCGTTTTGGACTTACATGGCCACGAACCCAGGATGACGAATGGAACAGGTCACACTTTCGCCTATGATCTCAAGGTAATACATCACTATAAACAGGGAAATTAACAATTTACAATACACAGGAGGAATCAGCTGAGAGCGGCTCGGGAAGAGTGTGACAATAGAAATCCTTTTGTTCCTTTTAATAGACGATATTTTTACAGCCATGGAGGGGAAAATGTAACCTATATGGCACAGTTCATTGGGCTGTATCGACTCAAAGCCATAATTCTGTCTATACAAACTCTTTTTAAGGGTGACTATATGAAACACTCTGAGAACACACAAATAAAAACACAAATGTTTAATGAAGTTTTAACCCCTTCATTGAAACATTCCCCTTTTATGCCTTTAATTATTCATCATATAATGCTTAATCCCAAATTAATAAGCAATGGCATTTTTCTCATTGGTAATAATTGTTTTGGCTTGATAAAGAGCTGGTGTAAATTAATTTTTTAAACCTATTTATATTAAAATTTCTTTGGCACATTACCCATAATGATGACATGCTTAATTAATTATGTAATTATAAATACTTTGCTAAGACCCGCCATAGACAGGCAAACAGATTAGCATATATCTGGGATAACAGCGTTCTGGCTTTGGGAATTGGGCTCACATTTCACTGAGATAGCCGCATGGTAATTACTTTGTCCGATTTACTCACTGAAGAGTGAAACGGACACTTTATCGTGACCCCCTCTTGAGGAGTGATCCGAATCTCGGCTCCAAAAGGTCATTATACTAACACAAGAAACACAATGTGAGCCATTCAGATCACTGCATTCAACGTAATGACTCAACTTCTTGTGGCTTTTGGAGCTAAGCTGCTACAGTGTTTCTTTATTTTGCGTGTGGTTGCGTTTCCATTATTTTATCCACCCCCAATGCTTAGCTATAATATTGTGGTGTCCTTAGTGACTTCAATAAGAAATCTTGGCCTAATGTCTGTAGCCTAATGTTGATATGGGTTAGGGTTGCCTCCATAAGCATGAGAGACTGTGGCTTCAGTGTTTCCATGAGTTGCCCCCTCAATTGGATCAGTTAATGCTGTTTTCTTGTTACTTTTGGCATATCGTCGACCCATCCAGGATTTGAGAAGGAACTTTCTTTGTGCATTGACTGATATTATTTAAATGAATGTATTTAGCAGACACATAGAATGACACACAGGGTCAACACAACTCCGTCACTCTGCCAACCATGGGATTCAAACCTGGTAATCACCGACCAGAGCCACGGCATCCTAACATACTGTGTGACACACCACCCCTCTGCTAGGGGAAACGTAAGAACGACATAAGACCTTAAGAAATTTACAAACGCAAGGAGGCCATTCGGCCCTTCAGGCTCGTTTGCCGAGAACTTAACTAATAGCTCAGAGTTGTTAAAATCTTATCTAGCTCTGATTTAAAGGAACCCAGGGCTTTAGCTTGCGCTACACTAACAGGAAGACTATTACATACTCTAATTACAGTACATGCTGTGTAAAGAAGTGCTTTCACAAATCCTGTTTAAAATGTTCTCCCGCTAATTTCCACCTATGGCCACGAGTTCTTGTATTTGAACCAATATTGAGGTAACTATTTTGTTGAACAGCGTCCAGACCTGTTATAATCTTATATATCTGGACCATGTTCTCCCTTAGTTTCCTTTGCTCAAGGCTGAACAGATTCGGTAAGAGAGTAACAGTCCAGTGTGGGGTTCAGGTGTTGTTTGTTGCTATAGTGTGTAATCTCCAACCCTGGACCCAGAGGTACAGTAGCAGTCAGTGAAATCCTGCTTGCTATTATTTACTGTGTCGACTGCATGTATGGGGACAAGCACTGGAAACAGAGGAGGCCAACAGAAAAGACTTACTTCAGTATGTTTTGTTTCTTTTTTACTTTATATATCCAGATATATATTAAGACTGGTGATGGAAACAGAGTTTGAAAATTGTTTGTGGCCTGAGCATAGACTGTTGAGTATGTCTTCTGTAAAAGCACCAATCAGTAATTTTAGAGGCAATCATATGCCAAGCGTCAATCACCTCTACTTGAATTGTGCCAAACATAGCACTGCCCTCCCCATCTTGTGTCATCTTTCCAACCCAGTGGATTCTGGGTATTAAATGACTGACGTAAAATCAAAGGCCCAGAATATCTTCAAGATTGTAGATGAGGCATCATCTAATATTTAAAACTCTTTTTTTCCACAATACACCTAGTGTCTGATTAATATATGATAAAATCATTTTAAAGTCCAAATTATGCTTCAGGATATTCATCACTATGGTGGCCTAAGTAATTTTAAAGAGCTATGAAATTTGAATTAGGTCCAAGTTGTAAAGATCTAACTAATTCTTACCAGAAATCTGGGGTCACTTAGATCCAAAGGCAAATATAGATTTTATAATTACAATTAAGACCTAATGCAGAAGAAAAAACAAAAGATCCCAGCTGTTAAGTAATTGCTGCTAATTTTCTCATTCAGCTTGAACCCAGACTTCGATATCTCCCTTGTGAGAAAGCAGGACCTTCCTGCAATGAACCCAGGGCATGGAGGCTTGCCAACATATAACCTGTGCAATTATCTAAAGGTTGAGCAGCTCTGAAGTATTTTCAGATCACCGGACCATAACTTTTCACTGCAGGTGGATGACCATGTGATATGCAGTGCCCTAAGTTTAGCCAAAGTTAGATATCCCCCACAGATATCTTCAGGGTAAACCAAAATGCAAGCCCCAAAACAAGTCAGACTTGTTAACCTGCACTATAAATAACTCTCTGTGTTCCGCAGTATGTTGGCTTGTACAGGGTTGCTGTGGGCCTGAAGCATAGGGTATAATTCAGGAGGGAGGGAGACAGACAGACAGACAGACAGATAGATAGACTTTCTGTCGGGTTAGGTTGTACTGTCATGATAGAGCTGGGAGGGTGAATGGGGCATCTGAACCACACTCCAACCCCAGCCCTATGCTGGCTCCTTCCTGTAGCGGCATTAAGACAAACACAAACATCGCCACAGGCCCTGACAACTCCACGGTGAACTTTGCTACCCCGTGCTAATCGCCCACAGAACCCAAAGACCTTCAGAAGAAGTCGGAGCCGGTCTCAGTGGGTAGGTCTGAACGCTGGGGCACATCACTGAGAAGGTTATGTTACATCTGGCTGGATCTCCAACAGAGCATTGTTCTTGCACAAGTCAGCGACAGGCCAAGGGACTCTTACATCTTTCTTCACATCATAACAGCGAAGCCTCCTTTTTTTCTGTCATGTCTAGATTGCTCTCCTCTTCTGTAGGAATCTTGCTTGCTCTAGGCCATTTCCATCAAAGTTTGACATTGTCAGCCTTCTCCCACCCAGTTACACCACACCAGAGTTGGCTGATGAAACGTCAGGCCAAAGAGAGGGGATCCTATTTGAGCAGGACCCAAGCTCGTTGTTAAAACCGCTGACTTTGCATTACGGCAAGCGACTGGAAGTGTAGCGTTCTCTGCTCCGTGAACCGAACGCCCCAGCGAAGGAACGCGAAGCGCAGCTCACCGCAAATCAATTTATCAATGTAATGCCAAGCAAATTAGCAGCAGTATTGCTCATTTTTCATCCGCGTGGAAACGAATGAAGAGCCGAGACTGGACGATTTTTCTCCACTGGCACACTAATTTGGTGTTAGGGTAAATAAAAAAAAAAAATCAGTGTCGCAGTGTTTATATCCAAACCTGTTCCCTCGCTTGATAAATGCAGGGATCAGCTAACAGTTATATTTCTTAGGAGAGGAAGAGGACTAGACGAGGCAACTGAATTATCACCATGATCCACTCATTCAAATATTGAAGTTTGATAAATTGCAGAACATTTCTCCTATATGTTAGCGCCTATGCTTGTTTTCGTGAGAAGCACTGGTATATATACAGCTGGGGAACACGTTCATGTCAAATTAATCGTGCAACCTAATAAACTAAATTCCCTTATTCAATATTCCATAACAGCTATTATGAGGTAACATAATTTGCCTTCCAGCTACAATGTTCTGCATCATGTTTAGTATAATGCAATGTAAATTATAATCCATTCAGTATGACTTACATTCTCAGAAAATCTCTCTCCATAGAGAGACCTGATTTCCATTTATACCACTTGTGTCTTTTGGGTTACGCTTTGGAACATTCTGGTACCATGCAGCAGAAACAGAAGACCAAACACAGTTGGCTGGGGGTGCTGTTGCGTGGTGGCAGGCCTGCTCCGAAGTTAACTGGACGTTCTGAAATTGCACTTTATGTTTTTTTGCGTGTCGGCGAGCCCCCATCACAACCAAAGGTGAGAATCTGGCAGATGGTTCACATCCGGTGGGATAAAAATCAATTATTTAGAACTTTCTGTTTTTAATATTGGTCCGCGCGCAGGGGAAATGGAACCGGCTGTCAGTTACGAGTGATATCCCCCTGCCGGGAGAGGAGAGGTGGTACCAGGCTTATCTCGCAGGTGTCACTGTGGTGTGAACTCTCAGAGAGAGAGAGCCGGGGGGAGCTGTCAGTCTGTCTAATCCCATCCCATTCCAGTGGCTGAGGATTAAGGTAGGGCTAGAGGTGGGGACGTCAGCCGTGCGTGGATTCCCAGAGGGCCCAGCACATGCACGCCTATCGCGGAAGCAGAGAGGGGTGAGTAGCTTGCCACCTGCTTGCCCCTTAGCCCCCCAAACCGACACCCCTGTCCAAGATTGGCATTTCCCCATTCACAGCAGTTCTGGGTTATCCCATACTGTGACACAGTGCATGGAGGTCATCGCAAGCTTCTCCTCTGCTGCCTTCCAGCTCACAATCATCTTTTCAACCCCAGTCTCTCATCTGTGACCAGTGTACCTTGTACAACATCACAAACACTGCAAGACAAAACATGCTGGACCCAAGATGGATAAAACTCCCCCCAGCCAGATTCTCAAAAGTAATACAAACATGCATGAACAGGGATTTCTCGGGATGCTTGGTTTGGTCATTTAAATATTAATTATTTGAATTGTGGCAGAAATTTTTTAGGGACCAGTTGCATTTTTCGGTGTGATATTCTACTCGCATATGCAGGATACAGTAGCTCGTCTTTCACCGCACTTTCTTGCGACAGCAAGACTCACAGGTAAACAAACCGGTGTGCTTTACGTGCTAACAACGTCGCCTCAACAAAAGCGGCTGTCATCGCGGTCCCTCCACGGGGTCCTCTCTGATTCCTAGGATCGCTCCTGTCACTTACAGCGCTGCCTGCCTGCATGTGAAGTTATTCATTTCCTCTGACAAACCCTGGCACTTCGGCTTAAAATTCCCCATTTACCGCCGTAGCGTCCTCGACCAGACATCACCCAAACACTTCTTAGAATCTAAATGAGACACGAATTAAGGGAGGAAATCACTGCCACCAAATGCAATCTCTCTTCGCCGTGTAATTTGGCCCAACTGGAGTATTACCATGGTCATTATGTTTTACACTTCCCCATTCGATTCAGCACGGAAAAGCTCTGGCGAATCAAAGGGGCACATAACAGACTGGGCCATAGGGATTACAAACAGCCAAGTCCACCTGAAAGCAACACAATAATGATGCAAGGCGGACAAATCGCCAGCCATGCACAAGGAGAAGGGGGCTTAATGCGTGGCAGCCTGGGGATACTTTGAAAATTAAGCTTGAGTGAAAACGCAGGCCAGTTGCATCATGGTTTGTGAAGTCAGGAATTAATCGCAGCTTATGGACGGAAATTTGAGTCGGCTTCCAACATCCGAGCAAAAATGATTTACTCGTACGCAGAAGTACGTCACACGTGATCTTAAAGTAAATGTGCACAACCGTGAGGATTACGAACTGCATAATCAACTGGTTAATGCTGCATCGATTTGCAGAATCATTTCCAGCATTGTGTATGGACGATAGCTATGCAAAGGTGATTAATATCACATGCGGCTAAAAGGCAGCATTGGCCAGTAGAGTTATTAAAAGACTTTCATCCAAAGGTTTCTAACTCAAGAGTCAGGTGGGGTATGCTTTTTGCACCCTTGAGCAAAGTATTTTACCCAAATTGTTTTCCCCCAAACCCACTATAGTCATTTTTGCTCTCACTCCACCAGAAAGTTTTGTCCTTTTTCATGCTGACTGTAAAATTTTGAAAAATTGACTTTCTTTTGAGAGATGCTAAATCCTATGCAGTGCTAAGGCTCTGGGGTAACTAGGTTTGGAAAGAAACTGTACAGAAATAAACAAACTTAGCACTGAGGTGAACTTTTTGGGTTTTTTTTTTTTTGGCAAAACAGAAAGAGATACATTCTGTTACTTGAGTTGATGTTGCTGAGGCAAGAGAGTTCTAGTATGTCTGGTCAGCACACAGACATGGGAATTACAGCGGAAAAGTGGATTCGTCAACGGCGGAGGCTAAGCAGAACCATTCTACTGTATATAAAATACAAACAAAATGTTCAGTCTTTCACCTTGTCAGGAGACCAAACTAAACCACAGGCTGACGGCTTGCTTCATTGAACTTTTCATATTTCTTTATATTTTCTTAATCTATTTCGGTAATACTCATATCCCTCAGCCATTTGTACTGCGCCTTATTAAAACCTTCTAAAAATTGAGCAAACATTGATTTTCCTGTGGAGTGATGAAGAGAGGCAGGGATGTCATCGCAGCTGTGTGCCATCTAACACTCAGCCGCACTTCAGCGAGAGCAGTGCACATTATCAGGCTTCAAATTTGAGTCAATTTATTTATTTTAACATGTTTTCGTTTCATTTTTAGTTTTGTTTTCTCCAGCTGGAGTATTAAGTAAACAGTGATATACCAAAAGTGGAACAACTGGTGGGAACAGGAAATCACTCTCCTTTGTTTGCATTTCATTTTGGTGAGAATTAGTGGAAAGGCTGCTAAAAAAACCACATTATGAACATTATGTAAATCGATACTATTTTTGTACATTAAACAGAAGTCATATTGCCATATCACCGCCTTGGCTTGTTGCACAGGTATACTGGATCGCTATTTTCATTCAGAAATCGAAGACTCCCATTAAACCCTGATCCAAAAACTGCAGCCGGCGATGCAGAACTGCCGTTACACTCTGTCCCACCCGAAAGGAGCCAGATCTCAAAATAACACCGCAGCATGCAGATAAATGCCAGAAGAAAGGGAAATGAAAAAGTCTTCCCTCCAGGTAAAAGCTTGACACCTCTACTAAGGAGGTTATTAGAATTGGCTCAAGGTGGCATAAGGTCAGACGTGCGCGAGCGTGATGTCGAAGGGCATTAATCAGAGCGCAGGCTGCTTATTCTCCCCTTCCGCAAACACAGCGCCGTTAGTATTCAACAGGGAAGAGCCTATCCAGCACCACTACACTGACACATTATTAGCACATGCGAAACTCCTACTTACTAAGCCTTCAACATTCCATTGTAAAATTAATTTCTGACTACCTCTGCCAGGCAGGAGGCATCGGCGGATGCCTTGTTCCGCCTCCTGAATAGTAATCACTAATTAATGTGCCCGTAATTGTTTTTTGCTCTCATCCAAAGTCAACGCGTTGTCTTTAAAGTGCGATCCGCATCCTTGCTTCTTTTCGTCGGCGTCAGGGCTTTCGGCGTCGATTTGCATAATCCACCTTTTTCCTTATACATTATTAACATATTTTGCATGAATTGTTAAAACGCTTCTCGCGGGGGCCGCACTCGTCGCTTGCCGAAACAGAGAGGAGCGAGCGGTAAGGCTTCCCGGGCATCGATCCGGACCGCGTGTGAGCAGACTCGGTACCACATTACTCAGAAGGAGAACTTCATGACCTCAGATCTCTGTTTACTTCCAGACGAATTGGAAGAATTTAGCGAAATACTAACATTGACAGTTAATTTGTTATAAACCAAGAGCGGTGCTATTCTTACCGCATTATTCAAAATTAATAACAAGGTGATGCAACAGCAACACAGCGATTCAATGTCTGCATAATCGCGATGCTTGTTTTATTTATTGCCACGCTTACTGGAGGAGAGCGAGGCCCTGTCGTATTTAACCACGTATTTAACACGCAAACGCTTGCGCGAGTGACGAGCAGTAATTACAATAGACAAGACAGCTGTCATATGAGCACAATCCCCGCCAACGTCGGGCTAATCAGGCTTTACTTCAAAGGCAGGTCTGCGAGCGACGCATCCTCTACCTGTGACGGCCAGGAAGATGCTACGTTTTCTACTTTTAGCACCGCCACATATGGCGCCGTTTCCCACGCGCAACATGTGCTGCGGCCGACGTGCCCCGCCAGATGGGAAGAGTGCAGGGTGGCGAAATCGATATGACCGCAAGCTGGCCCCGGGTCGCGACCACACCCATGTTCCTGTTACAATTAAACACCCCTTCTGTTTGCACTAGATTAATTAAATCACATCTGAACTAATTCTAGAACAAATTATATCGCAACTAATTCCTGAACAAAGAGCTATTAATGAACACGTTTGTTCGGTTGTGACACGTGAGCTAAACGAGCGGCCAGGAAATTGAGGCATCCCGTATCAGGGTCCTTTCGGCCAAGGGACTCATTAATTGTCAGAGCTGCTGGATGATACCACCGGAAATGAATGGGGGAGCTGGAATATTAAAATAATGTTTCACTGAAATAAATGCAATTCAGAGTTAAGTTTCACAGCTCTCCCTCGGATTACTTTGAGTTTTAAAATGGGACATATTACTTACAGAAATAAAACTATATTAATTTATATAGGTAACAAGGACTATTTTTGCATTATAGTTGTAAAACTGTATTTTTGGACAGTGACATTAATGGATTACCATCTAATGTGTTCCAGATTTATAGTCCTTTGAAAGTCGTGCTACAGTATTAATGAGGGAAGTTACAAAGCGAGTATTCATTTAGAATACAGGAAAAGTAATTTTCTGCTCCCAGGTACGGTAATAAAGCATGCAAAAATTTCATACATCATCAAGGACATGGTTTGGTATCTTTTATTTAAGTGCTTTTGTTGCTAAAAAGTAAACTTTAACTGATAATAAGTGTATAAAAGCTGTCAATCATATATATATATATATATATATATATATATATATATATATTTTTAGGAATTAT
>JAODLC010000007.1:17679784-17717930 GCA_026781145.1 Hippopotamyrus pictus | reverse complement strand
GATAGATAGATAGATAGATAGATAGATAGATAGATAGATAGATAGATAGATAGATAGATAGATAGGAATAGTACTTTAATAAGTAATTGAATTGCCGAATTGTCCATGTCCAGATTCACTTCACATCTATGCAGTAATACAGAAACATGGTTGACTGCCACGAATGCCAAAGTCTATAATACAGGTGTAATTTAAAATCTATGAATATATCATAGATGGAATTATTTGTTCAAGATGTCAAAAATGACTGTGGAAAGACCCCATTATGATTTTTCCTTGAGAATCTCTTTGACTGGTCTGATCTACAGTAAAAGGTTAAACTGCACTGCAACAGCATAAGGCAGGTTCCTCCTATAGCATAATACTCTAATAGGTCTATAAGTCAATTGGTGGAGTTAAGTATTCTGGGCCATTGCTAAGAAGGAATAAAAGGCGGACTTTTCTCGCAGTCACTTCCTGCTTTCAATGCAACTAGTGGAGAATCATGAAACATTCTCATGACTCAGAAGGGGAAAGGGATCATGGATTCAAAGGGAGCATTTTATACTGCATATCTTCCTTTAATAATATACATCCATTCCCCAGCTGCTTATCCAGTGCAGGGTTACTGGGGGCTGGAATCCCAGTCAGCACAGGGCACAATCCAGATGAACATCCTGGACAGGATGCCAGTGTATCATAAGTCACACACCACCAACTGGGATTTGGGAATGAGAATTTAGAGTTTTCAGGATTTGAGGGAGAAAACTCATATAGTATGCAACCCCTCCCCACCTGCTAGCCAGTGAGCCACTTGCTGACCTCCAATATGTATTCAGATTCTCAAGCGTTTCTGATACAAAAATGACAAATTAGAAATTGCAAAGTGACATTTTCAGCATAATATTTATTGCATCGAGATGATTAATCATTATGAAAAAGAATGTTGTCACAGAAACAAATAAATATTTCAAACATGAATTGTATTCCACATAGATAGAGAACCAATTACATTAACTACGGAAAATATTTTTATAATTATACAGTTTTATCGTAAAGCATTCCATGCTTTTACGGCTACTGCTAGTAATATGTAAAAATGGTTTTATGTACACTGAAAAATGAGCAATTCTAATATTAGTGAAACCCACCAAAAGAGACTACAAAATTACTTCATAATCACAAAAGCACAGAAACATTATTAAGCCAATAAATCTAATGTGTGCTATAGACGTATCAGAAGCAAATTTTTCCAGTAGACCGAAACTAATCTCATAATGATATTGATAATATTGATGACAAAATTTGCACATTAAAAGTTGTATTCCGAAACTCCTCAGATGGGTTATAATTGTGCAAAATCAAGTTGATGTATTTCCCAAGCATCCAACAGTACATAAATAATTAAAGGTGCGCTGTTTATTGTTGTATTATCTGGAAATTAGCTTTGTAAGCTTTGTAAGAAGTTTTCTTAATCAGAAACTGTCAGGATGAAGAACTGATGAAGAACTGGTTGCAAGACCTTCCAAAATGTGCAGCAAGAAATTGCCACTTAGATGTAGAAGATATTGGACCTATATAGACAAGACACTATTGAGCTCCACCTCTCACCACATTAGAAAACAATACAGGCTTTTTACCAAGTTTACTGACATTGCCTAAACCTAACCAACATTTATTAATTGGAGGTCCAGAGCTGGAGTTGTTCAAATGCTGACCCTCCATGACCTACCTCTACACTGCTCCTCTGTTTGGTTGGTTACTTGCCCTTCTCCTATACCCATAATCTTTATTTTGACTTCAATATTCTTCTGTCCATCTGCTGCCATTTTTTTCAAGGCTAAATGCCTGAAGGCCTGAAACTGGATTGAGACCGCTAACACACTGTTGTTACCAAATCTACATCAATGCCTGCCCAAATTCAATATTTAGCAGCATTTTGGCAAAGAATGGGTAAAGAAGTATCTAATAAAGAAGCCTCGGCCAAAATAATCAGACATTACAATGGCGTTGTTTTTATCTTAAATGATCCTGTTGATTGGTGCAGTTTGCAGAATCTACAGTATACAAGTTTTCAACTAGTAGATATTTATACCCATACAAACATTTGCTCTTTTTTCAGTTATGCTCCAACGAGTCAATTAAAAGATTAATTAATCTGGTTTTAATAGGCTTCGGTTAATCGATGGCTGTATTTGGACACATATCCTCGGTGACTTTTAAGTTGTAATAAGGGGTAAGACCACCTTAGGTGCAACTAATTACCACTTTCACGGGCGTCACAGTAAACAGGACACATCCATGGAGAGGGTCTCATTTTCAGCCTGTTTACTCACCGAGGGGTTCGACAAATTACAGCTTGTCTCCTTTCCATCGCTCGGCCTACAGATACAAATGCAATTGCCAAAGCAGGGAAATTACCCCTCTTCTATCAGATACATCTGTGAAATGTAGGCTCATTGTTCGCCCTGACTCAGAACCGTTCTAGAAACTTCATTGTTTTTGTAGCCTGCCCGCGGCAAAGACAAAAAAAAGTTACGATTCTAAGATTCTTACTGAAATACAACGCCCATGTTCCTGAATATTAACACATTGCATTGTTCTGTATAACATCAGGGTAGCTATAATTACCTCCAAGAAATGACTAAGAGTTGTTATATTTGTCTCTTATATTCCTTTCATTGTTAGTCAGTGTCACAGATTAATTCCTCTGCCTACATCAGGGCTTTCATACCTTTCAAAGAAACCAATGAATCCATGTTAATACATTTTAGGGAGAAAGAAATCTTCATATCAGAAACTTACCTGATTGTTAATTCTATAACGGAAGTTTGCTGAGAAAAGAGGTAGCTGTTTGAAAGCTTGGTGAAGCTGTCAGAAAAATTAGCCTTGAATATGCGCATATGAAACTCAAACACAAAGAAACAGCAACACTCAGGCCCATAAGAGAAGTTAATGGTGTTTGCCAGTTAACGATAAATTGAATATCATAACGGACGTAAAATGTGATGTTACTATTTTTAGTTTGGTTAACAAATATACTGTCTGGATATTTATTTACCTATCTGGATATTTATTGGTATTTTTCATGATAAGAACATTTAGGCGTTTGAGAACGATGGCCTTGCTCTGTCTTGTTGCTTTGCGACACACATTCCGTCAGTTTTTTTTAGTGGTTGGTTTATTGGTTTATTTGCCGTCACACGGAGTCATGCACGTTGACACGTTCCCATGAGAAAACTTTGCTCCAGCTACACTAGTTTTCAAAAGGCAGCTGGAAGTATCCTCCACAAACAGCCCGAGTGACAGTCGCCTGTGGGTATCATCTTAAGGCTCCTTCAAGCCACCACTCGTCTCAACAAACAAACGCTTGAAAAGGTTCTGTCGGCTTTGAAAGCTAATTTGTTGCTAGTTCGTTTGAACTCTCCGTAGCCACATAACCGTGCAAATAACAAACATGCCACATCAGAACGCCTTTTCATCAATTTCCGTATGCGTGTAGCATTGCACCAGGGCAAAGTGCATTAAAGGTATTATGTTTTTTAAAAATTAAAAGAGCCAGCTCTTTGGTCGCTAGCATAACTTGCTCGGATATTGCCTAGCTGCAGTTTGCTACAATTCATTTCTGCTATAGTCTTTATAAGTTTTCCCAGAGAATATAATCAAAAAAGTGCATGCGTGCCTTTGCTTAAAGGGTAAGGGATACCCCCTCATATTTACTCAGCACTCGATGTTGATAACATGCATAGAATTAACCGAAGTGAGAACGTGAATACATCAAAGGCAATGTTTTTATAGAACACCAAATACTGCCGTCTGTTTCCAGTATGTTTCTAAGATAAGAGATTCTATAAAGATGAGGATTCAGGATTTGAGATTTAATTTTTTGTCTCATGCACATTTATACTGGTACAACCTGCAGTGAAAATCAGGGTCAAGACAGCACAAAAAAGAGAATATAGATAAATTAAATAAAATTAAGGTAGAATGGGGGGTAGTAGGATAAAAACAAACAGTAAATAGAAGATAAATCAAAAGTTATACACATTTGTCCTAGACATGTCATACATAAAAAGACAAATGTGTCCTCCGTAAAATAATAATTTTACAGACACTTGACACTTGCAGGTTGTTGTTTTTTCCACATGCATATTCAGTGTTTTGTCTAAGAGAAGAAACTGAGTATAATGCAGGAAGGACCATCTGAGTACACCTGTGCTGTACTCCCATTTATAACTTTACTGCATACTATACTCTTCTTTACTTTCATTTCTGTCTCAACGGGACCATTTGCCTGATTGAATAAGACACAGTTTATGCAGATCCCCCTTGGACTGTGCTTATCTCCTCCTCTGAGGAGATTGAGCCAGATTTCAGGGACATGTTCCTTCTACCCCTCCACTGAACCTGCCTCCCCTCTCCCTTTAGTGTGTAACGTAGTGCACTCAAAGGCTCCAGCTTCCTGACTTGTGACGAGCTGCTGTGTTCCTCATAAATTATACCAAATTGCTTCAGTGAAACATCCTCTAAGGGTATAAATGAGTCAACAACACTGGCATGCATGCAGCTGAGAATATGGGTCTCGGTCAACCAAATAAATAAAACGTAATGCATGGGGCCTGATTGTAGGTGTGAGTGAGGGTCTTAACCAATAGGGACAGACCTGGGCGGGGCCAGTGAGTTGTCTCTTCTGCAAGTGTCATCTTTCCTCCCAAGTGCATCCATCAAGTAAATATATCACTGGAGTGGGTTAGTATTCTACATCATCACCCAGTGGATCTTGGAGGATCTCATCCAATTAATCATCTCTTACAGCAGAACGCACAGCCCCATTCTTCTCAGTCCGGCTCCGCGTGGTTATTGATGCACTGGACATTCCGCTGTCAGTGTGGGACCGATGCACACAAAACCAGATGCTGGAAACCTGCAGTCCCACTGGGATCACATGACAGCCACAAGGGACCCTCCACTTTGTCTGTAGTTATGTGGCGCATGTCCACATAGCCATAGAACAAAACTCTCCCTATTAATGCACTACAGAGGCTGTCACAATAAAGTTAGCATGTAGCGAAAGAATGATGTAGCTTCAGAGAACTTGCTTTTAACCCGCACCTAAAGAGAAAACCACCATGCAACCAATCCAGTCATTCTCGATAACAGCTTAACCAGTACTGGGCCATGGTAGTTTGGGAAAAAAGGTTCATGGCAGGAGGTATTATGCTGTACCTGTAATCGGAAGGTTGCAGGTTTAAATCCTATGATCAGCAAAGTGATGTCACTGCTGAGCAAACCTGTTAAGCTCCATTTGCTCCTGGGACTATCTGACCCTGCTTTCTCACTTGTATTTTCCTGAAGGTGTAAAGATCAGGACTGCCCTTCACTATCCCACCCTATTTAAACAGTCGATTTTTAAAGTTGTGCACCTTATGGTAGATACAAGTGACTCGGGTTACCGTTCATGTCCCCATAAAAAGGGTTAAAGATCACAAGCACATCATTTACATGGAGACAAACCCAACTGGCAGATTCTAACAACTCCAGCCCAAAACTGTACAGAACTTTCCACTGTGCCTCTCGAAAGTATGAGCTGTGAAGTATGAACGAGGGCCAAAGATGGCAAAAAAACAAAGAGGCTCTGCAGGACCTCAGCTGGCAAAGAGACGCGTTGTGACTGCGACGAGCTGAAAGTGAACGCAGTTCCAGCTCAAGTTCCCTTTCTCCACTATTCCAGCCATCCATTGCCAGAAAAGCAAAGTCCCAAAATAACTTAATCATTCTGTTTAAAGTTTTGGCGTAAACCTTTCCTGGAACCATGGCATGGGCTTTGTGTTTCACGAGTGCTGCGCTCCAATGAAAACTTACCGACTAATTAATTCCCACTGTATCAGCCCTTTGAAACGTGAATCATTCCAGCAGTTGCAACGGGGTCAAGCGTGTTTTAATCATAGGAACCTTTGTGCCTGTTGAGTATTTAATGACTTAATTTGCTCCCTCTTTCACTCGTTGGAAATTGGTAGTGATTATCTCATTTAGTTAAGGCTTGTGGCATCTGCATTGGCTTAAAATGTATTATGTCATATGGAAAGCCAGGAACCCATACGCACAGGTGACCGAACACGTGGAGACATCTCAAAGTAATGCTTAGCTTATAGCATGAAATGTGAGCAGCCTTTGAGCGTGCCTCAGTCCAACCCCGCATGCAGCCATAGAGAGGGATGGTCCCGGCTTAGTTGGGCAGATTGATTCCACCTGTTCTTCGATCTCATGACACCCACCCCATAGTTGATGAAACTAAATTCCCACTGTAAACTCATTCAGAGTCCATCCCCCTAATCCGTGCGCTTCTAGTCCCTGCTGTGAGTGATTTCTCACACGGGTTACTCTTCAGTCTTAGCTGCTGTCCCGCATCTTCATTATAGTGCAGATCATTTTTCTCATTTCATATTTAAATAGTGTGGATTGTCGGTAGTATTTAGCTGTAAGGTTTAGCGTTTGCAATGGCTAGCCATTTAAGGTTAGTGTTAGAAAAGTTGTTACTTATAATTTGGCAATAGCCATATTCACCTTTGTTTTCTGTGTAGTTTACAAGGACCTTTTGGACGCGTGTATCAAAAGAGCTGCTGAAGAATAAATTATGGAAGGAACACTGAACTCTGATTATGTCCATGTTTCTTTTTATGTTTTGAACGGTACAGTGCTATTAAAGGTCTGAAAACGCCTTTTTGTAAAAAGGAGCTGGATGTACTATGGATAATAAAACCACAACAATACTCTAGGTCAAGCTCAACTTTGTTTATTGTACTTCTTATGGGAAATAACAGGATCCCAAGGATCTTTGGCATACTGTACCTTTCCTGGCAGTATGACGAAAAAGAAATAGAAATTATATATTTTCTCTTTTTATATAGTTTGTAAATAAAACGACAGGCTGTTTTTAATTAAAATATCTATAATAAAGCGGACTGCTCTCAGTTTGTAGGAAGCTTGAACCCCACAGCTTGTCAGGTTCCCCCACCTTCAGGATCTGGATGGAAGAATGCATTTGGGGTGGCAGGAGACAGTGTGGAAAAATATGCCAGGAAGAGCATGGAAAAATATGTCTTCTGTAAAGTAATAATGTTACAGACACTTGACACTCGTGGGCTGTCATTTTTTTTCCACGTGCATGTTCAGTATTCAGAAGCAGTGGAGCTTGTTGTTGAGATAAATGTAAGTGGGCAGATAGTGAAGAGCTCTTTGGGCATGCAGGACTTCCAGATGTCTAAATATGTACGAGTCCTTGTTTTCTGTTGTAGCACAACAACTGAAGCACAGCCAACGTGGATGCACCAACCGTACGCATCGTTGGTACTGCAGGCAAGGCACCATCAGCCAATTATATCAAAGGATGGTTTTCTTAGAACGATTTCTGCCGTGTCTGCTTTGTTTACTTGCAATACGGATTTCTGTTCGTCTTCTAGAATTTATTTAAAACAATAGACAGCCATGAAGTAAGAAAACCATGAAGGATAACTGACGTCAAACTAACGTAGGCAGGGTAGTAAATATTCTGCTTCTTTCAGCCCCTTGTAGAAGATGGTATCCCTACTAAACACTTCTTACCCAACACCAGTAGTTTCACTGGTAGCTGTGGGTGGGTGAAGTGGAGACAGCGGTAGGCAAATCAGCAGGATGAGAGTAGAAATGTAATTAAGTGATGACAAGGAGGGGAGTTTCCAAAAGGTGGCAGAATAATTGCAGGTATTTGTGCTTTTGGTAAAACGCACATATTTTGTTAAGGTGTCATTTATTTTTAGGGGTTGCAGAGAAATTGAGTTTATTTTTTATAAGGGAGGGGGGATTGTGGAAGCAGGAAAGAGAAATGGAAGCCAAATTTCCAAAACATTTCAGACACTGACAAATGACCAATTCTTCTTGGTGAGGAAAAGGCTAGTCTAGCGATGACAGGTCAGTAGCTCACTGAATGCCAAAGCAACAAGGTGAATGCCTTTCACATTTCCCATTTGATCTCTTAATGCATTAGCACATTATTATAATGTCCTCTTAACATAATGTGAGATGCACATTAAAGCGCTTCTGCAATGCATATTATTTGTGACCCCAAGAAAGCCTCTTGATATGAATAGCAAAATGGAGTGTGAGGAAGAGAGAGAGAGAGATAGGCGATGAATGAGATAGAAATAGAGACAGAAAAGGGAGGGAGAGAGAGAGTGACAGAGTGTGAAAGAAAGAGGGGTATGAGCCTGAAGGGAAAAGGAAGAGAAAGATAGAGCATGTGGGAGAGAGAGAGAAAGAGATGAATTTTGTGAAAGAGAGATGGAGTGGGAAGGAAAGATAAAAATGTATGAAGAAGGGAGAGAACTGGGGTGGCGGGGGAGGGGGTGATGTAGCACCTAGAATAAAAGAATACCACTGTTTGGGCCAGAAGGGTCTCTGCAGACCCGGACATAGCGCTGCCCGTGGGGAGTTCAGTAAACGCCGCTTCGCCCCGAGCGGCAGGCAGGACATTCAGATGGCTTCTTAAACTCCATTTGAAGCAGGTCACCAGGAGCTGGGCTTTGAGCCAGAGTGGACGGCTGCACTCAGGGACTCCCGAAGCTGCCCGACACAGCTGTTCACCCTTTGGTGGTAAGCACCTGTACGTGCCACGTTGCCGGGTCTTAGCATGGGCACGGCACATATCCATAGCACTGACCCACTGGGCAGGAATGAGGGAATTTTCATAAGCCTAAGTAGCTGGTTATATTCTTAAGTTCAGGGTCGTGTGTCTGAGCAGGTTAAGCCTTTGTGGCTGGGCCCAGAAGGTCACCAGATCAAAAGCTGTGTTCAGTAGAGAAGCCACATCACCATTGGGCCCTTGAGCAAGGTCCTTAATCCCTTAAAAGGCTCCGGGGTGCTGGATGAACAGCTGGCCTTGCATTTAGACCCCAAGCTTCGCTCTAAAGACAGTGTGTTTATAAATATCTTCAAAAACGAGAGTAAGATGGGATATGCAGAAAAAACATTCCAAGGTACCAGTTCTCGTACTTATACAAACGGCAGATGAAGCTCCAATGCAAACTTCAAGGTAAGGGAATCGGTTTCTGTTTTAACAGGCTCTGTTGTTGTTGTTCTATTATATGTTTGTAAGGGTATTACAGTATTCTACACAGCCAGGTAACTAAATATGGGTGAAACCAGTTTGAATATTTTTTAGGGGGACACAGTTTGAATATTTGTTTGGGGAATTCAGTTGGAGAAAATGTTGAGGAACTCAGCGTGAGAATTTGTTGGGGGGATCTCAATGCGAGTATTCTCTGGGGGCATCTCAGTGTGAGTATTTTCTGGGTTAATCTCAGTGTGAGTATTTACTGGGGTAATCTCAGTGTGAGTATTTGTTGGCAGATCTTAGTGTGAGTATTTGTTGGGGGATCTCAGTGAGTATATACAGGGCAGACAGATTTTATTGGCCTACAGAAGCTTTATGTCGTTCCCGACAGCTGGCAGAGGACAGGTGCTCGTAAGCTGCTCCTTTTTCACTTCCGTCACCACAGCTGTTAATTTGCTTCTCATATATTTTGCCTCTGCTGTGTGGTTCCTGACGTGTGAGGAACCTGCTACCACAGCCTGCAGAAGGTGCTGCGCTCCATGACTCATGTTTCACCGAGAACTCACCATGCTGCCAATCTCACAGACATGTAAGCTATTTTAAAAAAAAAAAAAAAAACTTGTGTATTTTTTCTCTATTTAATAATATTTAATAACCATAATAAATGCTCCCCTCACCCACATACAGAATCCAACAAAAATGTCTAATTGCAGAGACAGATGTAGTGAGTCAAGATTCTGCTAAACATCTAAAATAAATCTTGTTTAATGAAAAGTTCCGATATTAGTTACAGAGTATACTTTCAAAAAGGTCATGTCACAAAAGCTAGTAGCTAATGGCAGGGCCAATTTAGGATTTTTTAAGGTGGGTGCATAAGAGAGGCCATAATTCATATAGACGGGTCAACTTTATCATTAGCTAATGATATGTTTTGAATCGGCGAGTGACAGGGCAGGAGTTACCAATCAGCTTTCAGCTGGGTCCAGTGCCCCTGTGGCCCCGTCCCTGTATATACCCCTGGCTAGTGGTGAGTTAACTAGCATTTCATAGGCATTGTGAAGGACGGCTGGCTCGCCGAAATGAGAAGCTAAGTACAGCACTAAGTATACTTGCCTAGACAATGAGACCAGATTCGAAGCTCAGCCTGATTAATAAGACCCATCTCTTTCTCAAACTCATTTACCCCTTTTTCCAAATATGTCTCCTGTCCCCGCATTAATAAAGAGGTACAATAACAGTGGGGCAGGGAGACATCTGGGCAGTGACTGGCAATTGAATTAGCAAGCCTCTTTACATCACTGGCTACTCCCAATGTGTGTTTTACTGACATTTTCAGTGTTGGGATTGAGGAATGCATTAAATGTTTTTTAACATTTAATGGCTATAAGTTATTACCAAGGGAGAGACTGCTTTAAGAAAGTTTTTTTAAGGACGCAAGTTTAAGTTGTAGCTCTTGAATGAGGTCATTACACCAGCCTGGGACACCATCATTTTTCCTGCTACCTGTCGTTTTATTACAAGAAGGTGTTGTGTGGCTCCATCTTTAATGGATCTGGTCTCACTCTTGTTCCTGTTTCTTCCACGTTACACATCTTAAGGAAATGACCTCCATTATTACCAGCCTGCAATCTGTTATTATTTTTGGTTGTTACTTCTTGATGAATGCATTTGCATGTGCTGAGCAGAATCCAAAAGGCTTTGTAATGTCAGATACCAGCTGGATGGGAAGGGTCAGGTATTGTGACATTAATGCAGCATGTGTATATTATTTCAGTGCAATCTCTCCATTCATCTCCTAACATGACAAAACTGAGACTTGATTAATAAACAGCTAATATCCCAAAAGAACATTATCATGTTCCCTTTTGTCATTTGCCCACAACCTTAAACTATCTCTGCCTAAGTATTATCTTCACAGACCAGAGACACCGGATATACAGGATATGAAAAGGTCAACCTCCCATTGCTGGTTCCAGGGGGTCAATACTCCGGCACCCTGGACGGGGGGAGTTAGGGGTAGGTGAGGCGGGGGCGTGAAGCGATGAATATCGTGTGGGTAGCGGCTGCTGCCCACAGGATGCAGGAACCGAAATGTCACAGGGTGTTTTCAGAGGCATACTTATCGCGGCATCGAGGAGATGATGAATTAAGCATGAGGCCTTTGGTTTGTTGTTGAAGAGGGCCCTGTAAGGCCTCATCTTTTGCAGTGTGAGGGCCCTCTTCCCCTGCCCTGCTTGATTGAAGGGTAACAAGTGCAGCAGAACTCCGATTGCCATCTCGCAAAGCACGCTGGGAAGCCACAGTGTCTGTGAATGTGGGGGGGGACTGGGGGATCTGCGCCGGAGGCCAGTGCATGTGAATCCTCACGGCTGTTGTGACAACATGGCAAACAGATTAAATATTTGATAAAAATGGGACCAACCCTAACCTCCCTGGGGGAACAAAGAGCAGCGCAGCCATTTCATTATATATGTATGTAATAATAAAAAAGGACAAAATGGGACTCGAAACTGCTGCGTAGGGAGAGTCTGAACGGCTGGGGACAAGGACTCGGCCGAATGGGGACATTGGTGGCTTTTTGCCTGATTTTTTTTATATAAAATGATATAAAATGATATGCATTATTAATCTTTATGTCCAACCCGTGATGGAACAAAGTGAGACCGTGGTCTTTCTCTTGTCCTTCTTGCCACTTATAAAAGCAGATAACAGACCGGGTCCAACAACAAGCTTTCACCCGCACATGTCGTCTATTTACGTGCCTGTATATAAAAATAAGTATGTATACATAAAAGTCCATTAGTGACCCTTCTTTTCAAAGAGCTCTAACTTTGGTCTTGTTCCCGCAGAGTACTTGTACACTCCAGTGCCACAGGTTTTCATTTAGGTGGCCCCCAGTCCCTCCCGCCGGAAACGAAGGGTTTCCTTCATGACCTAAACAGTGGAAGAGCGCAGCTATGAAGGCAGAGAGCATCCAGTGACATAAACAGCATCGCTGCATCAAATGCGTGCTTATCCTCTGGTAGCTACAGAATTCAGGCAGTCCTCAGGTTAAGAATATCCAACTTATGGACAACTCATACTTACAATTTGACTATCATAAAGTGTATTATATTAAAAATTTGAGTTAAATACAATGGTTCATAATAACAAATGAACGTACAACTCGATACTCATGAAAACATTGGTTCATCTGCTCCATGTAAAGTACAGTATCACATGTATTTGCTATTATTATTAATATTATTAGTAGTAGTAGTAGTAATTAGTATTATTAGTATTATTAGTAGTAGTAGTATTGTGCACTGAATTATTATTTTTCTGACCGGCAAATCTGATGTAGAGACAGACTTAGGGAACGGATCTCGTTCGTAACCTGGGGACTGGCTGTTCAGCATGATGTTCCTTTTCAGTTTTTTATTTAATAAAATGTAGAAAGTAAAAATCACACTTGCTATTTCAAACGTGATGCATTTAAGCAAGTAATAACCAGTTTACTTGTCTCCAAGCTCATAACTTTTGCCCAGGAGCACAGGGTAAATGAATTTCAGGGATAATACAAAAGTTGTGCATTTTCAATTCCAGAGGAAGATCACAGCCTTGAGGACAATCAGAGAATGCAGCTCTGTGGAGTTTCTTTGTCTACAATAATGTCATCTTGCACAGGCTTCTACTGTGTTTTTAAAACATAGATATTTAACGTAGATATGCTTGCACATTATGCAACGAGCTCAGTGCTATTGCAGACCACGTTTCTGTCTGCTGTAAGGGAACTTGTTCGGTCCAGGCCTGCCCTTTGACCCACAACGGTAGCTGACAGCGAATAGCAGAGGGTGAGCAATGTCACAGGCGTGCCTCAGCGCACACCCTCTAGGTACAGTAGGTCCCTGACAAATCTAAGAGGCTCGCCGGTGTATGATTCAGGCCAGCAGCAGGTGTGCTTAATGAGCTGGTGACCAAAAGGTTACAAGTTGAAATCCCTTGAGCGAAAGTACTTAACCGGAATTTCAATGAGCCAGAACTGTCCATAAGCACCACTGATATGGATGTTAAATCGTATTCAGCTTTTATAGACTTGACCTGAACTGCAGGACTCATTGATTTCAGCTGATAAACACCTTTCACTGTTGTTAATAGGACTTTAAAAATAAGCCCAAAGCTTCACCTCGCAGCGGCGATTCTAGGATTTTTTTTAAGGCGGGGGCATAAGAGGGGCCGTAATTCATACAGGGGGGCCAACCAATGATATGTTTTGAATCCATGAATGATAATGGCGGGGCACTCTGTGGGCCAATCAGCTTTCAGCTGGTCAGTGCCCTCGTGGCCCCGCCCTGTTAGCTCCCCATCGTGTCGATGCTAAAAGACGGCTTAAGCGAATTCCACAGGTTTCCGGCATACTGCGAACTTGGAAATGAAGGCACTCACAGAAGACAGAAGGAAGACATCTCTCCAGGTGTTACTCCCTGTTAACCTCTCCAGAGTCACTGTAATTCTCACACACATACAGTGCGCAGCTTCAGTACCAACTTTTATAAATAGCACGTTCCCTCTCCCTCCCCCAGGATACACAGAAGATGGATTACTGACTTGTAGTTAATTCTCTTCCAGCACTCACAATGTAGAATTCATAATATCTAGAACTTTATTTCACAAAATGTTAACATGTTATTAGAAAGAATAACAACGCACTTTCACATATGCGTTTATTCCCGGAATATAAAGACTTACTACTACATAACCTTACATTTGGGCTTTCAGTAATGAATGTTATACTTAGTGGGAAGTCCTTTCATGTTTTAATTAGAATGTATTAGGCTTTTTTTTTTTCTGAGAAGTATCAAGGGCAAATGTGTGTGAGCTATAATTTAAAAGGAAAACATTTTAAAATACGTCTGTGACATTACAGTGTTTTAGATTCCAATTATGCTGCCGAAGAGGAATGAAAAAGCCATTGCAGGAGCAGATGAGTATGTTACCGAGATCTAGCCTAATGTGTAGAGTGACATGTTCTAATTCCGTAATTTTACAATTTTATAAAAAACACTATGACAGGTGTGTGTGTATTTAGATATGTACATACGCACAGTCAGAGTGTGTGTGTGTGTGCATGAGTGCATGTATGCCAATATCAAATTCTTTTGTTTGAAACACTTTCTATATATAAATATTTAATATATGTTTTTTTACAGAGCCTTTATGCTGTCCTATTCAGCTTGACTGAATTTCCATAGTTAAATGCATAACTATTAGTTCAATTAATTTGTGACCAACATGAGCTGCACCAGTCAAGTCTATTGATAACATTGATATCACATTATTTTGGGTATATATTCTTTATATTTTCATTTTTATTTGCATACATGACTTATGATGGTCCATCCTTCCATCCATCCATCGTCAAAACTCATTCCGTAATCTTATGGGAGGGCAGAATAGGTGAAAATCCTGGACGGAATGATGGCCCATCCCAGGACGCACACGTGGTGCCCGTCGGAGCCCCTGTGGAGTCCTAGGTAAGTCCTAGTTGGGTGCTGGAGCTTCCCTCAGTGGCACTGTTTGCTAATCCAGCGCCCCCTCAGAAGATGGTGCTGTAGGCGGCCGCCTATGTCACGAAATGGGCTGACCAGCACTGCACACACGCATACTTTTATGTACACCATCACACGCATCAAAGGCAATTAAGCAACATTCGCCTAACTGAATGCCATGTGATTGTTCCCAGAAAAAAAATGCAACATAGGGAAAGAATACAAACACCACATACAATCCGACATATGATAATATATAATAAAAATAGCTCTGGCAACCTGACATATGTTCCCAATCGCTCCCATTAGGGGAAGTATTGACACATCCTGAGTGGTGCTGACACATCTTGATGTGCATTCACTTCTCCTGCCTGTAGTACAGCGACGTAAAATACTTCTGATGTTGTTGTTTTTATTATCTTGTTAAGTGCTCTGTATTCATCATTCCTCGGCGGCCATGAACGCAGAGAGTGATCGCTCCACCGGAACTGAGTAAAGTCGCAGCTGGCAGTCTCGCCGTTACAACCCCGCGCAAAATATTTAGCGAAGGCTATAGCAGCATAATGAAACCGCTAATTGGTGGATAAAGAGCTTTAATGTTTTACAACAAACACTACCTTAGGCGGAGTGCAGAAACGTAAAAGGTGCCCAATGAGGGAGGCCTCTTCTCCTTTCCCCAGTGGTTTAATCACCTGGGTTAAGAGTACAGCTATAACAGCTCAATCAGCCTCAGATCAGGAGTTCAGGTGGAGCTGATAAGTTCTGCTGGGAGAGATGGAGCACAGTGACTCGTTCCAATTATCACTTCATTTCTCTTGCTTTGCACTCAGTGTCAGCTTTTGACTTATGCCTCCATTAGCCTGGTATTAACAGAAGGGGAGATGGCCTGTAATAGACTTTTTATATATAAGCTTTTTCCCCCAACATCGCATCACTACTCTTTTTTTGACACCTCAATTCCAACGGTTCAGTCCGCGCCACGGTACTGTACCGTGTGAGTGTAATTGTCGAGCTCCGGTACGACGAAAGATATAATGCATTTATAATTATTACACCGCAATTAATGTATTACGATGTCTACGTGCGGTGAAATAGCCATTCCCGTAATGGACAATATAGTGGTGACGTACGTTTTGCGGTTATACTGGACACAGCACTAAGTAGTAATGCATATGGTTTGCGGAAAGGAGTCGCTCAAAGAGGGAATCGTGCATCGCCAGTCCCTGGTAAATCATATGCGATGACAGGCGTGCGTGTTTTAAACCTCTGGTACTTAACACCGGTGCCCTTACGTGGGACGGCGAGGACTGGGGGAGGGGAAGCAGGCAGTGCTGCTCTCTTAGCGGGCGTGAGCTCCCCTTGCAAGGTTAACGGAGATGGCTGCAGTCCAGGCTCTGCCTCGGCAACATGACTGCAAATTTACGAAGGCATCAGCACATAATGTCTACAATATCCGCTGCGAGTTGCATTATTTTTGAGAAAATTCCACTTGGATTGCTTTCTATTTGGGGATGTGTTGGAGCGCAATTAATTACTTCATTGATACTAGCTATGGCTGATGTATGACTGAGCTGAACCTGGACCCGGGACTATATATCAGGACTATACGGTGAACATGTTTAAAGGCACGATTGCGTTCAGCACCACATCTGTAAGAAACATATTAAATATTTACCGAAGCGTGCACCAGAAACCTCACAAGAAATTCCCACTACCGCAACGTTTAGTGCTTTAAATAACTCATTGGTATATTTATTTAAATGAATCAGTTTGACTAATTTATTAGACAATAGATAATCTTGTTTTAAAACAACGCTCTATGCTTATTGCTAGTTAGGTTAAAGACCACTCAGATGCCAGATTGTAATGGTCGTGCACAGTTTCATTAAAACAGCATTTAAGAGCAATTCTGTGCTTCCCCATGGCTGAGAATGTTACATCTAAATCCGTCTGTACATCTTCATATTCACACTGAATGTTTGCGTGGATGTCTGGTTGTGTATGTCTTATGTGTGTGATAGAGTCTGCTTTGAGTGGCCATACCTTTATGGGTATTTATGTCTGTACATTGTAGAAGGTGTCCCAAATGTCCCCCACAATGTGATAAAAACCTCTTATTTTGACTTTCGGCCTACTGTTTTTTAGGTCTGTGAATCAAAAAATAAAAATGCCAAAAATCTTGTATTTTGTTTGGTTACTTATATGGGTAAGGTTAGGGCTGGTTAGGAGTTAAGGTCGTCATGTTGGGATTAGAGTTTTGCCCATAGAAATGAATGGAGAGTCCCCACAAAGATATAATTACAAACCTGTGTCCGTGTGTCAGTGCATGTGTGTGTGCGTGTGTGTGTGTGTGTTTGTGCGAGTGGGTTTACCTATCCTTATGGGGACACAATGTCCCCAAAACGTGATAAATATCTGTTTTATAAACTCTATTTTATTAAAATCGGTGACTGCTATGAAAAAAATAAAAATGCAAAAACTCTTGTATTTTGTTAGGTTACTTATGGTTATGGTTAGGGCAGGGTAGGGGTTAAGGTTGTCATAGTTAGCATTAGCATTTTTCCCATTGAAATGAATGAGCGGTCCCCATAAGGATATGTTTACCCTACATGTGCGTGTGTGTGTGTGTGTGTGTGTGCGTGTGTGTGTGCGTACCCCCGGAGACAGGGCCCACCGGAGTGTGACAGCTTCCCAATCAGCTGCAGCGCCATGCTGAGCCTGGTGATGGGCCATCGTTCAGAGCAGCCAGTGGGGAGGCTGGTACCACCGTTCAGGTCCAAGACTCCCAGGTTGAGGGTCGACCAGCCACTGATGGAATCCTGAAGAATGCATAATTTCAGGATTGGCGCTATTCATTAAAGTGCAGATTGGATTCCTGCTGCCTGTCTGACTCATTTAGACCGAGCTTTAAAAATAATAATAATAAAAATGGAAAACAGAAAATAGACAAACAAGGTAACAGCACATGCAATGGTTTATTTATCAATTTATATCTACATTCAGGTGTTGCATAGCGCCTCTGTATGGACGAATCAGCCCTGTGTCTCTTGTAATCGAGAGGCGCATTGTGGAATATTGACTGGCTTTAACGGCCTTAATTTGTTATCTCGGGCCCTAGCGCCTTATGAGAGGGCAGGAAAATCCATCCCAAAGTCATATGACAGGACAACAAATGTGTTTTACTTTTGTGTAATTGAATCCCTCTTGATAAATGAAACTCAAGTGTTGCCAAGACAGGCTCCTTAACTATTGTCATATGGTTCAAATATTAATGCATTTGAAGTCTGTGTTATTATGTTGAAGCGTTACTGATTTAATGGGGTATTGTTGGTTTCTATTTATAAGTTCTGGAATAAAAACAATAGAGACTTGAATGATGAACTACTTTTGAGCACATCAAATGCAGATTTTGCATATGTTTGAGTTAGATCTACAGTCTCGTATAACTGCGTTACCTTGACCTTCTCTTCCATTGCTGTTGAAAAAGAAACGTATTCATGTTATTGGAGTGTTGTAGCAATAGCACATTAGCACTGTGTTCAGGAACATGGGGTGTAAAGCACAACATGTGCAATTTATGTTTCTTTTCATTTGAAGACAGAGCATGAAACAATGGGACACAATCTATTAACCTAAACAGAGGTATTATTCACACTGAATCATAATGTAGAAAGTGGTTGTCCTGCCACAAGCTTACTGCAGAAAGTAGGCTTGAGTCTTAATTTGATGTTGAAAATAACTTCCTTTCAATCAGTTTGTCAATCGTTAAAATAGTCAGTCAATAAATCAATAAAACAAATGTAATTAGCGTAGCAATTTTCTCAAGCTATCACATAACACTTTCACATAACAGTAGCTCTTTTAAGATGGAAAATTCGAAAGCCAGGCTTCCTTCCTGCCGCCGTTTTTGTAACTACTGCCTCGCATCCAGTAAAAAGCTCTGGCGAAGACCCGCTCTTGCGATTAGAGCGCTCTGGCTGGCTTGAAGGAGCTGTATTCCATTACCATTCCCAACCGACCCACCCCTCTGCTGAGGAAAAAAAAAACGAAGTGACAGGCTCACAGGTGATAGATTACTCTGACAAATCCAGAGTCACGGGGCCCTAGTCCGCCAGCTCCATTAAAAATGCAGCCGGCTTTAAATTATACAGGCTCCAAATGACTGATGCTTTTTACTTTGATTTCAATTAACCAGGCCGTCCTGTCTACTTCTACTTATATTCACAAGTGCACACATCCAGGGGAGAAAAACTCCATTACACCTTACGTGTGGCTTGTGTTGACTTGTCCTGCTTTTTCCACCCCCACCGCAGATGTGTCCTGAATTCAAGCCCAGACTTGTCCAGAAATTATCATATGCCTTTTTTTTTTGGAACGTACGATGCGGCATATAAAGAAACAAAAACAGCATTCAAAAACAGCTTTATAGAATGCATGTGGTGATGGTGAAGTTCTCTTTGCAGTGGGAAATTCCAGTGATCACGTTAAACTTCCACAGAATGACCGCCACACATCAGAGATGTCACGTCGATTAAAGAAAAGCGCGGCTAGATGTGGTTAATGTTGAGAGACTCTGCAAAACATGGTTGATCCTTCTGTGAAGGTTATTCAAGCAGGAAATGCTATGCCTGAGATGCACATACTGAAAATCCTAACGTTCAGATGTCTCTTGTGACGTAGCCCTCGTGAGTGCTCCCTTAAAAATCTCTCTCATGTCTGTTTTGCCAGACGAGATGTCAGCGTTGCACGTGAGCTGCAAACGGGGTGATTCCGGCGTGACAGCTGGGTGGTTGAGGTTTTCGTGCCAGAGAGTGATGTGCAGGCAGGGAAACCAGTCACTCACTCCACATCTCTATCCTAGAAAGGTAAAAGTAAACCTTTGCAAGGTCACATATTAGAAATCCCAGCACACCACATTGTTCAATTCTCTCACTTTTCACCTTTCAGGTGACGTTAATACACCAAGAATAGTTGGTATTTCTCATTTTTCAGTTGCTACTTACATGGTGCCAGAAACACTTAATCCTGAGCTATACACTCTTGGCATGTTTTACCAAATCTTTGATTACAGCCTTTTTCCGCTGTTCTGTTAATATAATTCCAATTTGTAATTTATTGTCGACACAACATTTATATACTCAAATAGTATTTAAAGTATGATAAAATATATTGTTTATTCCGCTGGGTTAATAACTAGGAGAAGCAAAGAAAATGTGTAGAGATGGGATTTATTCCATGTAATTAAATTACAAAGGAATAAAATTAACAGATGAATTATTTAATGAAAGTGAAAAATCACTTTTAAGTAAAGTGTATTTACTTAAATTTTGTGTATTAGTTGTTTGGGTTGGAGTAGAATACGGAGATGCATGAACAGAACTGGGATTACGCCTGGACTGCAGAGCGCCTCACGGAGGTCAAGCGTATTTAACACCCAATCCATCATGCGGTACCGCCCCCCCCCATCCGAACTCCGCGCCCTTAAGGAGAGGCTGGCAGCTGGTGACAGTGATGAAGTCCACTCGCGGTGACGTCTCGCGATAGCCACGGACGCCATTCTGGAGGCTTCCCGCCATGCCGGTGTGAAGAGGCACCAGCACCGGGGTGGTGCAGACGATTGGGGGGGGAGGAGACAGCTGCCACATGCCACCCCTACACCACCTGTATAAAGAGAGGGGAGAAAATGCGCGACACACACGGAAAGCTATTTCAGCTGCATAATGCTTGGCTTCTGTTGATGGAATATAATAAACAGGTTGGTGGGGGGGGGGGGGGGACGAAAAATGGGTCAGACGCACAAAGCCCTTGGCTGGATTCTCCGACATGTCGTCACCCGGAGAAGAAAAAAATTAAGAAAAATAACTAAACATAGGTCTTGGACTAAAATTGTTTCAAGGCTTTATTGAAAGCATTTAAACCAGGACTTTAGGACACGAATAGTCCATGAGCGTGGGCGTTTTGGGCCTGGGGGGGGGCATGTTTCCCATTGCTTGGTGTCCCTTTAAGGCCTCCCCGAGAGCAGTTTTAAACATGAGGATATAGCTCTGCTCCCCCATGTCAGTATAAGCTACTCAACACTTGGCCACACGCAAGGGGCACTACAACAGATTTTGGGCCCCAGTAAAGCAAATTAAATTGGGCCCCAACCCAGACCTGTCCAGCGCTAAATATTTTAGGCCCTCTGTCAACCCGAGGGCATTGGAATTGCCCTAACTCCCCCCCCCGCCCCCCAAGACACCCCTGGCCATACCACTCAGATCTCCACCTCACATGACGATGCATATCCTACGACCCATCCCTGGATGTCAAATCCCTTCACTAAATCCTGGAAGCTCCATCCAGAATCTTCTCGCCTCGCATCTCCCCACTTTTAGCCTTATCCTCTTTCATCAAAATCCCCTCATCCCCATTTCTCCCCAGCGCTGATTTATACAAATAAATGAAGTGCCCATTTGGGGAATGTGTTTCCTATAACACAGACCGTGCGGTGTCAGGTTTCCCCTCATGCACAAAGACCCCCAGACTCGGAGCTGCCCTGTGCGGTTGCCTGCAGACACCCTCGCACAGTGATCTGTCCCAGGCCTCCTCTCTATAAACAAATACTGTAACCCCCCAAGCCACCCCGAGGGCCTCCGCAGAAGCAAAGTTTATTGTAGTGCATTAACTTGACCGTTGTAAAAAAACGATTACCAAGGAGAATGACCGCCGCTTCTCTTCCCAGCAAAGGTTAAAATGGGATTTCCCGGCGCTCGGAAAGTGTGTAGGCTCCAGTCCGCAATTTGCTATCTCATTTATTACCCTTGCAGCAAGGCATAACAAAGCGAGGCGCGAAGGGCAGCCCCCTGGGTTTTGTTATTGTAGCAGAAGCCGGGCCTGGTGACTGTTCTCGGGCTCGGCCTGCTATCGATTGCGAATATAGTGCTACGTTGCAGCTGGATGTTAGGGCCAGGGTAGGGGCACATAATGCTAGGGGCTGGGACCCCTGTGGGGGCGTTTTAGTTTTGTCCACTTGCGCACACACCAGGATTACGGGCAGGTTACTCCAGTATATCAAGGAAGCGTAGCTCATTGGCCAATCCAGCTTTTCATTCTCCTCTGTTTATATAATTGCGTGTGTCTCTGTGGAAACTTAACAGTCTTGGTTCTGTGCACTACACTTTATAGGTGCAATTTACCCCATACCAGGCCATATTAGAGATAGAGGAGACATTTCAAAGGATTTATATCAATTGGCATCTGCACCACACGATACCTCAGACATGCGGCATTTCAGTGAACATAAACGCGAAATTGTGCTGTTAGCTGTCAGGAGGAGGGTAATCCTTTTTTTTTTTCCAATACGGCTTGTCAACAAAACAACAAAGTGTGTTTTTGAACGCCAAAGACGATAGTTCAGGTGCAGAGGTTTGAATACAGAAGATCATATGAACTGGAATAGCATGAAAGGTGAATATCAGATACAGTACTATCATATTCCGTAATCAAGAAGACAGGCTGAATCTCACAGGTTCTTCCATCCACAGGCTTACAGGCAGCACTCAACTGAAATGGACTGAAGTAAATACAAACTTACAAAAAAAAAATAATTGCAATCTACAGAGTTTACACAAGTGCAAACTCATAAAAGCAAAATATCCCAGTAAGTAAATTACACTTCTGTCGTTTTATTATTAAATATGTATGCTTTTGTACATATTACTAGTATATTTTTCACTTACGTGTGTTTTGCTCTAAGGTCTGGAGGGGAAATCCGTCTTGCGTAAAATGTGACTTACGTGAGGTTTTCTGGGACGGGTTGCATACATCAGTCGGGGACTGCTTGTATATTTTTTAATGAACACACCCTACTGCACAGGCGGCCACGGCAATGTGGGTCACAATGACATCCCACACAGCTTGAGTCAGCATGGAGGGTCAGCGCTGCATTATCGCAGGACCGGGACCGGTGAATAGGCTCGGTGACGTCTGCATAACCAGGGCAATCTGGGTCACCTACCATAGATAAATGGACGAACAAGACAAACATACTTTTTTATGTCTGCCACACTTAAGTGAACCTCAATAAAAAGCAGGAGTCTTCGCTAATGTTTTTCATGCACATTTCTGCCGGCTACGTGACTTTACCATAAAGTTTTGGTACAGCTTTGATACATTTCATATCTTAAAAACACGAAACATACTGAACTGTTGCACAAAAAAGTAGCTGACTAATTCCTAGACAATGTGTGTACTTTAGGTTTAGTTTTCTATTTGAGCTAAAAAGAATGTATCTTGATTACCTATCTATAGTTCGAAAGTCATTAATTAATTGACAAACACTTATTTGCCACTTTATTACTGCTCATTAGCGCAAACAAGCTGCTCTTGCTAACGGCAAAGCATGTAGCTCAAGTTCTATATATAAAGAACATAGACAGGGTTAAGGGGTTAATGTTACTGCTTGACTAATTGTTAATATGGGCAAGACACGTAATTTATGCATGTTTGAATGCCGGTTTCCAGACGTGGCGCTTCCAGCATCTCAGAAACAGCCACACTCCTGGGAATTTCACACGCTGCGTCGTCTGGAGTTCACAGAGAATGGTGCGATAAACACAAAGCATCCAGTCAGTGGCAGTTCTGTGGGCGGGAGAACCTTGTTAATGAGAAAAGTCAGCGGAAAATGGCCAGACTCAGGAAAGCTAACGGTAATGCCAGAACTGCAGAACAGGCTTTGTACAGTCGCGGCGTGTCGAAAGGAATCTTTGAATGTATAACTCATCGAACTTTGATGCAGATCAGGAGACACTGTGGTCCGCACTTGATAATAGGTGTGCGTACTTAAATGAAGAAGCCCCAAATATAAGTACTATATTTACTGTGTAGTAAGTGTATATTTGCTCAGGAAAATAACACTAGGATACAGTACAATCCCGTTATAACCGACTTTAAGGGATATGGCAAAACAGTCCGTTATATCCAGAGTTGCTGTATGTCCAGAACACAACTACAGGACACCATTTACTCATGCCACACCCCAGCAGACACACTTGTGGTATAGATTATTATATTGTACATGTAGTAATCCAACTTTCCCTGACTGTTGGAGGTATATATGGCTTATAAGTGGTTATACATGTACGGTATAGTAGTAACCTTGACCTCTTTGCTTACTGCATCCCTCCAGCTGTGAGCGTCGTCTGCCGACACACAGCGTGCCTGGTGATGGGCAGCCACACCGACCAATCAGTGTTGCCTGCTTTTACGCCATGCCTATTTATTGAGCGTGAGTATTAATAATCCCGACTACGTACGCATCTGCGCTGGATTTCATCGGCACGCCTCAGGCCTTGTAGGCGGAGCCTGCATGTCCGTTTCAGCCGAATAAAACTACAGGTAAAAGCAGCCCTGGGGACCAAACTGTTGTTCCATTATAAGCGAAATTCCGTTAAATGCGAGTCCGCTACATCCGATGCTTTTTCTGCATGTTCGTAAAGGCGCACGGCTGGGACCAGCGGACCTCGTCCATTATAGATGATATTCCATTATAAGCTAGTCCACTATAACGGGATTATACTTGCAAACTTACTTACTTAACTGCAAATCAAAATTAACATAACAATGACAAGAATGTCACATAGTTACTGACACCTTTGGATGGCCAGATGAACACCCGCTTCATCCTTCTCAGTGGTACCTCAGCCATTCCACGTATATGGAAAATGTCACCTCTGGCTCAGTTAATTAATTAAATAATTGCATTAAATTAGTTTAAAAAGTAAATGATGTACTGATTAGCCATCGGAGGTGCGTTCGTGGACTAGGAAAAAAATACATGGGTGTATTAGATGGTTGCTGCGAATACTGGGGTGACTTTAGGTGAGGTTTTGAAATGGCTAAGTAGACACATTTTTGACAGACATATCATAGTTATACAACATCATTTAAACATCTTTTTGTTTGGCTGCCTAAGACTTTTGCACAGTACTCTCTCCCTCTCTCTCTCTCTCTCTCTATATATATATATATATATATATATATTTAGTATATGTGTGTGTGTGTGTGTGTGTGTGTGTGTGTGTAGTTCTAAGTTAAGAACATAGGTTTCCAAGGATTTGAAAACACTGCTTCACACCTCTCCTTTCCAAACTAATCATCATTAATTTATCCGTATCCATTCATCTTCCAGCCATTTGCCATGGTCAAAGTCACTAGGACAGGCAACATAGACCACAAGGCAAGGGTGTACCCTCAACAGAATACCTGTGTCTCGCAGGACACACACATGCAAACCAATTACACTAACTGCATGTCTTTGGACTGTAGTTGGACATCAGAGCACCCAAGGGGTTCCAGGACGACATGGGGAGAACCCCAGGGCGCGGGTGAGATTCTAACCCCCCAGTGCCTGACGTGTGAGAAATCAGTGTTACCTATTAAGTCTCCATATTGTTCCTTATATGCACCTATTTTTTTTAATTCCAATTCTGTATTACATAGTTAGAATTCTGAATTTCAAACTATTCAAGTGTTTGGAACAGTGGAAGTTTTGTATCTGATATCCATCTGAATCCTGTCGTACATTTGTTGCTACAGCACGTTCAAATTAGCTGCTGTTAATGCCGTCAAGTCTCGCTTTAAACATTAATTCTGCCAATTTGAGTATGTAGCATTTAATGTATATTTCAAGCCTATAACTTTTTGACATCAATCTCATTATCTGCTTAACTTTAATTTTCTGCTAGTTGCGCTTCATGAATATGTAAATGCACTCACCTTAATGAGTTTCACTGCACCGGAGATGAGAATTCACCCCTCCCCACATCTGGAATGAATCAAGAAGCGAGTGCCCCTTGGTCAGATAGCATTCGCTGGGCAATAAAAAGGAAAATCTAGCAGAAAATCAACAAGCATTCATTGGTTTGGACAAATGGCATTTTCAAATCAGTGAGCTCTCACTTAGTAGCTAAACAGTTTCACTGTCACAGATTTGATTGTTGGGCTTGAATGAAATCACCAATGGCTGCTCCAAACCCATTGGATTTTTAAGCCAGATCTAAAGCTTCTCGTCAACATCCCATCAGACATTTCAAGGACAGTCACTCTGTGCTGTAATGTTTGTGTTTAATCATAGAACTAAAAGTTTCATAAGCCAGACTTGACAAAATAATACGCGTTTTACAACCAACGATTATTTGCACTGTTCCAGTGCCTAAAATGACCATTTTATGTCAGTGTATGTGTCAAATTTTGTGTGATGTTAATCTCGATATTGGACTTTCGTTCAACAGCTAGATATGAAACTAAGCTACAGCCTATTGAAAGTACAGTATCTTACAGATTCACAACACGAACATGAAGGGGGAAAGTCTTTTGTAATAGTTTACCTCTTTTTCTGGTGTTTACTTTTTCATTCATTATATATTGCTGAATTATATATATAACTATATTGTATTTATATAATTATATTATATAACTTGCCACCCCTCCCTTTCCAGCACCTTAGCATTGCAGTCACACCGTAACCTTGCAATTCTGAGGAGGACGGAGTCTTTAGTACATATCTCTCTGAAGCTATAAACGCTAAATCCCAATCGCTCCCTTGTGAACCCACCGCCTGATGCATTTCAAGCATTTTCCCAGTCCTACTGTATATCCCAGCAATGCAGGGGCCACACTGACTCGGGTCAGCATAGCTACGTAAACCGTTCTGGGAAGTAATTTGTGCTTAAACCGTGTGCAAAGGATAAGAGTTTTGTGGCGTAACTCTAATTCTTCTAGCTTTCCACTAGTCGCCATAGGTCATCCACTCATGTGACAACGAGCCACAAAGACGGCAGTAAAAAGATAAAAATGGAGTATAAATATTTATGAGACATTCGTGTTGAGATGAGCATAATCACCATCCATGTCTATGCAATCAAGGAGACTAAGCATGCCTTCCCTCTTGAAACGGGACTTCGGTTACAGCGGTCACTTCCACAAAGACTTTAATCTCAGCTATATCTGACCAGGCGTCTGACCGGATGACTCACAGCAATACTTTTAGCGCCAAGCGCATCTGTCGCCTTTATAGTAACGTCAGAATCAAATCGCTCTCCAAGACAGCATGGCAAGACGTCTTTATTAACACATCCTGCGGTGACAATAAAAATCTGACTTTTGGATGTTTTCCAGCCATTGTGCATTTTCCACACGAACGTTAATTGGGAGGATAATATTCGGGAGATGCCAGGGAACACATCAGCGGACCAGTCAGTGTTATCAGACATGCGATAGTGACATCTTTGTTCCGCGTTTCCATATCTGCAGGGAGAGAGAAGTGATCATAGTCCTGACATCCAATTAGCATCAACGCTGATGATCTTATACCAAATTCAGAAGCCTTATGCAAAGCTCTCCTTCCGTTTAATTTACATTAATTCTTGATGGTAGAAGAATCAGCAGCGGACCTTACAATGAGGCATAACAGGGGACTCTATGTTAAAGCAGAATTTAATGTACAGATTCAACCGATACAGTGTCCCGACGGCACAATGCATACCGTGGTAGGAATCGTACCAGAAAAAAAGCCACATATTTTAAACTGACAAAAAAATAAAAACGATTTATCAATAACAGTTGTTCAAATTTAACAGAACCGTTAATAAGTAATGTTCATACACAGCATCCATTCTGACCCAGAAAGCACAGCAAAAGTAAGGGGTACCCCTCAGGTCGGATGCCAGTCCATCACCGGGTGTACACACACACAAAATAACACACTATGAAGACCTCGGTCAGGAGCAGGTGAACTGGCAGAATACAAACATAAAATCTGAATGTCAGTTTACCCACAATAAAACCTTAATGAGGGTTTTTCTAATGTCAAAATGCTGGTTCATCAGGAGGCCCAAAAAGGCGAACTAAATCAATAAGGTGACCTTTTCCAAACACCACGACAGCGCTGGCGTTCGATGGGGGCCCGGAGCAGACCGGGGCTGACACGTTAGCGGTGGTGTGACCTTTCACCGCGCCCGCTCCTCAGACCCAGAATGGGACGGGCATCCCACGGCGTCTGGGGGCCGGAGCGGCAAGGCGGGGATCGCTCACATTAGCCAAATTCGCAATAAGGCTGCTAGGTTACCAAAAAGGTCACACATTCAAATTCCAGGAGAGCTGATTAATTTCTTCAGAAAAACCTCCAGCTGCACACAACAGCTGCCATGCAACTTAATAATAAGAATAATATTAATAATAGAAATAATAACCTTATCCTGGGTTATTCTCTGCCTTGCGCCCAAAGCTTCCCGGATAGGCTCCAGACCCCACTCCCCTGCACTGGACAAGTGGGTAGAAAATGGAAGAATGGATGATAATATAATCTGTTGAGAAGATTAAATCATAATGAGGGTAGGTTGCTGTGCCTGTGATCAGAAGGTTGCTGGCTCGAATCCCATGGTCAGCAAAGTAATTTCACCACTGAGTCTTGAACAAGACTCTGAAATCTCAATTGCTGGCTGACCTGTTCGCAAAATTGTATGTTGTTTTGGATAAAAATAGCTTATTAAATAAATGTAATATAGCATAATACTAAATTGGAACTGCAGCATTACTGCTCATGTACGAATTGGCAAGCAGGTGACAAACATTACACTGTGCTTAAAACTACTAAAAACCTTAAAAAAAGCCCTTTATGAATGATGTAATTTTGTGCAATTAATCCAGCTTCAATAATTACCTGTGAACCAGTTTTTTAATCTGGAATTTTATGGAGTTTAATTGCTTCCTTTAAGGTTGACGTAGTATTCCTTTGCAGTTCAAAAATAACACTGACCTCCACAGCATAGCACGTAGTTTTTTTAAAAATTAAATTACTTCCATTTTCATTTGCCTAACATCTTTGCTTTATTTCAAAGGAGCACAACAAACTTTAACAGCAAAAGAACGTATTTATGTGGAATAAACTACACAGCTGATTGCCTCGAGCCAGCCACAAAGATGTCACAACAGGTTACGGCCATAAATTTTGGCCACTGTACTATGGGCTCAAAGACCTTCACATGTAATTCATGACTCTGCACCCAATAAGGCTGGAACTCATCTTAACTCATCTGCTATAGTCTACTACCCTTCTTGAAAATATATATACATGACCTTAGTAATGATATAACACTCTTGTGAGACAAGAGTCACAAAAAAAAAAAGATCACAGTACTAACCTTCAATGTATTATAGTGATTTTAGTGGAAGTTTCTGGGAAGAAAATAATAATTTTATATAATGTTGTGAAAAATGACTGTCTGGGTACCTCATCCAAAGAAGCACTGTCTGCTTACCGAAGGCAGAGTTCAATAAAATATGTGAACCTCTAAGGGAGATTAGTGGCTTCTTGAAGGAGACACTTTTCAGTAGTTAACTTCCTCTAAAGTTGCTGCAAGTTTTCTTTTTTTTAAAAAAAAAGAAAAAAACATATACTACTATCTCCTGTGTTTTTGAAAAGTTTGTAATGAATAAACATTTTATTGATGTCATAAACAGGTCTGCATAAATCTGCATAAACACTTTGGGTAGTCTTAGACAACAATGGACTGAGTTTTGCAGTATTCGTTTGGTAAATAAAACACTTAAAATCCAAGAAAGATACAGGAGATCAATCTGTTTTCCATAGCCATATCCACCCATTTATTTTCCATAACCAACTCATGCAGGGTCACGGTAACTGTAATTCTAATTTAATGAAGTTTTAAACTTCTGTTTTATTTATGTAACTTAGCCACTGTATGATGCATCTTCTAAGTATTTATGCGGTAGAGGGTCACTGGTCTGACTAAATTTATATGGGAATTGAATAGCACACAGTTACAGCTCTGGTGCGATAATCCTGCAACACCTCCTACAGCACATGCAGGGACACACAGGGTTTCTGCAAGTCCACAAAGTGCATGTAGGCTGTGTTAGCATATTTCCATAAACCCTAACACAGCAGTGCAAGAGAGAAGTATTGGTCCATGTTGTCACAGCCTGGCCAGAATCTTTCTTCTTCCCCCCAAAACTCCTAAATTTGAGCATCAGGCAATGAAGAAGCCTGGCATGGACTTTCCAAAGAACACTGAGAGGTGAGATCCAACTATAGCTGGAATACAACCCCATTTTGTAACATAATGTACACCAACCCTGTTCACCAAGCTACAGGCACCTTACTAGCCTTCCATGTGACACTGAAGGGACACATCAACCACATGACAAACAACAACGCCCAGTTTCTCCAAAATGTCTGGGGGATTTCACCTACCCATCTACCACTCTTCTACCAAGAAGGCATCTCACCCACGCCCCAACCCCAGCTGCAGTGATTGCACGAACACTAATTTGTTATAATTAGTCATGCACCACAAAGCCATTATCCCTGCATAGAATTTTTTCCCCAAGAGCATCACATTGAGGATATTTGCACTGCCCACCAAAAAGCAACAGCACGGTTGGGCTGATATGAGCTCTGCTGAGGCACCGCAGTTTAATACTAACCTGTGAAACAAACGTAAAAATACAACCAAATCATTCTAGACATGGCTATCTCCTAAACGACTGTATGATGCTGCATTACATGAAAAAGAGTGTCTGCGATAAAATGCACAGTAAACATTTTGACATTCTGCCCGGAGAAACAAGAATAGAGTGGAATGTGGGGAGTAAGAGAGAGAGAGTGAATGAAGGAAAAAGAGAATTGTCAGAAGTCTATTTAAAGAGCATTTAACAGCCACCGCAAATCCTTTTATATTTCTATCTCACTTCAAGGTGCATATCGTCCTGTTTCAAACAGATTAGTAGGAAATATGATCATTACAAAGTGCAAAGGATTATTATGTTACCCGTGGTTACTGGCAAATGGAGGGCACAGTTTCCTAGTTCCCAGAACTGAAGGTGCTGAAGCACATAGATCACTCTACATCACTGCGTTATAACGTAAAGATGATAGGGCAATTAAAGATAACACCCAGATTAGCGGCCCCTCTCTGGGCAGTTCAGCGTCGGATAAGGTAAGTGCCAGTGGTTTATTGTTGTCTGCGGGCGCTTTAAATGGTTTTAAAGCGGCAATAATTTTGAAATCGGGACTGTCGACAAACAAGAGCAAGAGGGCCATTCGTCACGATGAAGTAGCTCTCGGTGTCTATAGGAACACGGGATAGAAAATGAGAATAGGCACATCCGCTTCTGGAAAATGTGAAATCGCCCTTCCAGAGTAGACGGGCATTAATACATTGACGTTTAAATTAAGACCGGCTAATTCTCACACAATATTACAGAATATGGAATCTAAGCGCAGGCCGTGTCATTCAAAGGGAGCGACCGGCTATTTATATAGATCTCATGCAAAGCGAGCTGTGGCCAGCGAGGTAAGGCCCTGATTAGCAGCCCCTGGTCACGTCACCACAGCTAATGTGGGCCACAGCGCCGGCCCGTGGGGACCCTTAGCTGAAGGCGCTGTTTTTCGCGAGGCGTTGCCCCTTCACCTCTCAGCTGGCCCAGGGTCACAGGCCGCCCGCTTCTAGGACGGCAGGGGACAGGCGCTTTAAATTATTCACTGTAATCGTACAGCATCTGCCGGGGACAGCAGAATAAACAAACACAGGGACGAAAAAAAGGCGTCATGTAAAAGCGACACTCTTCATCTGTCTATGGGCAATACATTACGGTAATATGACTATTGACGTTCGAAAGTGTAAAAAATCTGGGTGCTCTGGTTAGTTTCTATATATTTTTATCTATGAAGATGCGTGGCGGTGAGAATTCCAGCATTCCTGCAGCTTCAGCAGGACCTGTCGGAGAGATTGAGCCAGCCTTCAGGGTGCTGCTCGGAAAGTATCCTGTCACCCTGGCATTTCACCATTTGCCGCCAAATTACCCGCTATTTTGCTGACACTAATGCCCCTCGCAAAGAACAATGCCTCGTCCCCGCCCCTCCAAATGGCCGGCTGTGGGACTCGCTGGGTCATTTTCTCTTTTTTTACTTTCACTCTCATCCCTTACACAATCCGCTCAGCTAAAATGCATTCATCAGCATGAAATATCACCTGATACAATCACATTGATTTTTACCACGGACACGTAAGCATCCTGTGGATGTCTTTTTCCAGTTTTTACCTCTACATCGCGTCGAGTCTGCTGGTGATGGCTTGTACAAGCAGCACCATTGTTGTACCACTGAGAAACCACCAATATATAATTACAATTTATTTCACAATTTGTTTAATTCAGATCCACCTCCAAAACATCTATATGCCTCATTCAACATTAAAAATCTTGTGTCTTTATTCTTTGTGCATTCTTAATTTGTGTTTAGTTCAGATAGAGCAGGTAATAATAATCTGTAAAGGTGCATTGTTATAAAATCCCTTTAGTAAAACTCCTGTCGTAAAATTTCATAAGCATAAATTACAGTGCTGCACACAATGTTTTTATGTATATTAAATTGTCTGTGTCTAAATCGATCAGTCTATGAGGCTCTGCGCAGTGTAACAATTCACATTATGGCTGCAGCTGTTTATACAATGGCTCCAATTTATCAGGGCTGTTTATCCCGGGGTGCAATTTGCAGCCGTTTTGTGAAATGAAGATATACGAGTAATGCTGGGAAACTATCACTGAAGGACAGGGGCGCACGCTGCTGATGTTCTGATCTGAGGCCCTTATCCACACGAAGGCCCACAATCCTTCACAGCAGCATTTTTCCAAGAACCACTCTCACCTCCGGTGGATCATTTAGCGAAACGCAACAGGGAGTCTCATTGGAGTATCTTCACATGGGTCTCTTATAACAGTGACTCTCAAAATTTTTGTCTGGAGACCCTCAAAAAAACATTGCTCAGTTCTTGCAAACCCATTTCAATATGATTATATTAGGGGTGGGGTCCCCACCATAAAATTTCAATACATTTCCTAATAGGTTGCTACTGATAAGATTTGTAGAACAAAGGGGATCTGCCACCAGAAAAAAAAGCTTTTTTATTAGAATCTCATGACCCCTCCTGCTTATTTAGCCAGCACCACTGCCGTATAAGACTTGTGGTCCAGACCACAAGTTGGTAACTCCCAGCTTTACAAGTTCTCCCCTGAAGACCGCCTGCTCTTATAAGCCATACTCTACATCATTCCAGCATCCAGACGCCGCTCGTATGGCTAAATTAATTTTTGTAGCACACAATAAAATACCCGAATGAGGCTGCATTACTTTGAACGTAGCATGCTATATCGAGAGCTTTCAGGAAACAATTTTTGCGCTGGCACAACATGAAATGCGCGCTTTCTGTTTTCCGCAAGCTGCTTTCAGTCCCTTTGAAGAGACAGCAAATTGGACGCACACACGCGCCACGTGCACACATGCGAAAAGAAAAGAATGACGTTTAAATAGCTCTGGGTGTCCTTAGCAGGCACACGACGCTGCTCTTCCTGATTGTGTTTTGAAGTGGGGGCTGAAACATTAGTTTGAATGCCGGTCTGGGCCCAATCAGCTAGCTAAACCTGTCGCCCAGGCAGTTTATCGTCAGCAGGCTGATAAACACGGTATTGTAGCGAGCCGAATTGGTGACCTGATGTCCTTAAGTTTACGGTTCTGTGATTTTACAAAGAGCAGCCCTTACCATAAGCAGATCCCTTGGTAGACTAGTTTAACAAAAGTTGTGTTAGAGAAATTTCGATATTAATACAAGTGTTTAGATCGATCAAACACGGACACGTGCATCAGGAGTGCATTCATACATGGGAAAGTCTATTAAAAGTTTGACTGCTATAAAATACCACTAAGATCAGACCTTTTCTAGGCATAACAGAACTCTTACACTCACCAGCCACTTTATTGGGTACACCTTGTTGTACCAGATTGGACCCCCTTTTGCTTTCAGAACTGCCTTACTTTTTGTGGAATAGATTCCACAAGGTGCTTGAAACATTCCTACGAGCCTTTGGTTCATGTTGACATGATAGCATCCCACAGTTGCTGCAGATTTGTCAGCTGCACTTTCATGATGTGAATCTTCTAGTGCACCACATCTGATAGGTGTTCAATTGGATTGGGATCTGGTGACTGTGGAGGCCTTTTTAGTACAATGAACTCATTGTTATGTTAAAAAAAACAGTCTGAGATGATATGGGCTTTGTGACATGGGGTGTTACCCTGCTGGAATTAGCCGTTAGACACTGGGAAAACTGTGGTCATAGAGAGACGGACATGGGCAGCAATAATACTCAGGTAGGCTATGACATTTAAATGATGCTCAATTAGTACTAAGGACCCCAAAGTATGCAAAGAAAATATCTCCCAGACCATTTCACGACCCCCACCAGCTGGAATAGTTGATACAAGGCAGGATGGATCCATGCTTTCATGTTGTTTACGCTAAATTCTGACCCTACCATCTAATTGTTATCGCAGAAATCAAGATTCATCTGACCAGGCAATGTTTTTACAATCTTCCATTGTCCAGTTTCGGTGAACCCGTACCCACTGTAGCCTCAGTTTCCTGCTCTTAGCTGACAGGAGTGGCACCTGGTGTGGTCTTCTGCTGTAGCCCATCTGCTTCAAGTTCTTGTGCATTCTTCTGCATACCTTGATTTAACAAGTGGTTATTTAAGCTGCTGTTGTCTTTTTATCAGCTTAAACCAGTCTTGCCATTCTTCACGAACCTCTGCCATCAACACAGCATTTTCACCCAGACAACTGCCGCTCACTGCACATTTTCTTCTTTTTTGACCCATTCTCTGTTGTCCATGAGAATCCCAGATGATAAGCAGTTTCTCAAATAGTCATACCAGCCTATCTGGCACCAATGACCATGCCATGTTCAAAGTTACTTAAATCACATTTCTTCCCCATTATGGTGTTTGATGTGAACGTTAACTGAAACTCTTGACCTGTATCTATTTATTTCATAATTTTATTTCATTGTGCTGCTGACATGATTGGCTGATTAGATATTTGCTTCAACAAGCAGTTGAACAGGTGTACCTAATAAAGTGACCAGCAAGTGTATATTTGTCATTCCTAAATGACGTTAAAGAACAAATGGAAAGAACAACAAGCTTCTAGTAGAAAATAGCACTAAAATAAATGTTATATTTAACTGTGAGATCTTCCCCAAAAGAGCAAGCAAATGAGCTCAAATCAAAGATTTTGCTTGACTGAAAGTTTTAAGCATAACAGCACGAAACAAGATGTAAAAACTTTGCTTCTTTCTGGTGACCTACAGTTACAATGCATGTTTTATCTATAGTTTGCAAAAAAAATAGTTCACCTTAAAGAGAAAACCAGATGGAATTTCCCAGAAAAGAAATCCTACTCATTAAGCTGTTAGCCAAGTGTAGCCAGCCAGGCCCCTCACTGCTGACCTATGAAGCTGACAGACGTCTGCTTTTCTTAGACACCTCATATATCACCAGCTCCTAGGTGATAGAGGCTCTGCTGGCAAGAAGTGGCAGAGGTTCTGAACTCATGTGGATTAATTAATTACCCCCGCAAAAAAATGTTAAGAAGGTCGTATTCCGCCAGAAAATGTCAGAGTTGGCTACTAAAAGACTTTTTTGTCAGTGTTGTACCTGAGTGTAATGTTTCAGTGTTTCAGCAGAGCGAGGTCCTATCAAAAGTCACGCCTGACCTCCCTCACACCGCAGCCACATCCCCGGTGATTCCCTGGCTGAAGCATAAACATAAATCAAAGACAAAAAAAAAAGAACTTTGGCTCACGTATAAATGCTTCAGACAGATGTACTTTCAAGAGGTCAGCACACAAGTTCTAAGACCCAGCAGAGCAAACTGTTCACACAGGTAAAATTACAGAAATTACAATTCCTTTTGTCTTGAACGTTTATACTTTGAGCAGGAGATTAAAGATAAGATCTTCAAGTGTGATACTGGAATATATAGACTTTTTTTACACTTTTAGGTTGATTCAAATGAGGGTGATCTTCTCAAAACCATCCAGACAACCATATCTGAAACTATACTGCCTTAAACTATACATGCAGAGATTTTCATGTGAATTAAAAATAAGAAGACAAGGACAGTAAGATTATACTTAGAGAATCAAACATGTGTCATAAACACAGAGTGTAAACAAATACATTGAGAATGGGTCTCTCCTCCCCTGAATATTTTCCATGAATGCTCCTTTATATGAGCTTACAGATTGGCTGAACATGTGTGGATACCCCACACCACCCCCCCTTGCAGCACACATGTTCTGAAGAAAAGCGAGCACGCACTGCAGAACCGGGATAGGGCTTGTGGGCAGGAGTGGGGGTGTGGGGGGCCGAGTCTTTGAGAAAACATCTGTACGCTGCGTGTGTGGTAGATACTGGGGTCGCCGGATCGGCGTGGCAGAGCCAGATCCCAGCTAAAGCAAACATTTTCAAGGGGCATGTTTTTCTCCCATGGTTGATGTGGTTGGGGATGGGCCGGGTTGTGGGGGAGGGCGTGAGGCTTCACCAGGGGTGTTCTGGGAGCAAAACGAGGTCAGACGGATTCGGTGGGGGCCAGATCCAGCCTTCGTGGCGTCTTCTGGAACTATTATTTCGTTTTATTTGAAAACATCTATTGTTTTTCATGGTCTCCCCGAGTCAGTCTTTCTGCCGGCAATTTGGCTTTTCTAGCAAGTTCTCCCTTACTGCTGCGTACGTGCTTTGAGAGCAAGCACACTGCACATCCCCCCACTCAGTCAGGCTATGTCTGCGGTCACCCCTGCATCAGGAGACCTTCTAAGCCCCGCCTCCCCGCATGTGGTCATCCAGGCTGATGGCCAATCAGCTGCCAGCTGCTCTCTTTCACCGTGACAAGGACACGCGTTCAGATGTGGTCTGGGAGTGACCCAGGGCAGACGGGCAGGGGAAAAAAATGGGGGGTGTGTCAGGGGGATATATACAGGTGGGGCAGTGGGACTACAATGAGTACGCATGCCTGCTGGGAGAATCCATCACCTGTAAACAAAGCACAACGTAGGCAAAACTATTTTCGCTCACATCAATAAAAAAAAATGTCTGCGGTGTCTTTGTTGAGGTATGTGAATTAAAATCAAATGACCTGTTCTTTATTTGTATGACTCTCGAAGAGAAATGTGAGACATTTCAAACTTAAACTCATGACAAAAAATTTAGGTTACAAGAAACTGTTCAGATTTTCCTGTAATGTTAAAAATTTTTGGCAACTGCATTTAAGTCATCACTAAAATTCAGTTTAACCTGATTTAGTTCCTTCAAAATATGTCAAGGAGGAACAGTACTACAAGGCTTAAGAAAAAAAAATACAAAGCAGAGAAACATAATTCAAGACGAAACAATGCTGTAATAAATTATTATGTCATGGTCTAGCTAACTATGTTTTTTTGGCCAAGTTATTGCAAACTACCTCAGCAATCAACATTCAATATGCTAACGTGGGGCGTGCTAGTGAGTAATGGCTCTAAACTTTCATTTAATTAGCACTCCTTTTCTCCCCAAAACTGCAAGAGCACAGGAAGTTAGGGGGCTAGACTTAGAGATAGAATTCGAGCAAGCATTGCAGAATAATGCATTATAGATACCTTCATAATGCATTATAATGCATTCATGAAGTATTATAAACACAGCTATAATTATAAAAAGGCACAACACATCACAGCCATGTGTATTATGCATTCTGAATGCTCTATGAAGCGCTCATCTATAATGCACTATAGATACCTTTATGATCCCTTGTAATGGTCGGTATAAGCATTAGGGATGCTTTGTACCGCATTACGAATGTAAGTATAGTATGTCATAGATGAGAGTTTCATAAGGTATCCATAATGCATTATAAACATAGTGATAATGTGGTATGCCTTTTGATAAATATTTATAGTGGGGTTTACCATACTTCATGAATGCATTATGAAGGTATCTATAATGCACTATAAAAGGGGGCTTCATAGAAAGCGCTACCAAGCTTTCATAGACCTGACCACAGGTTTGATTTTGAGAGATGTGGTCTGACTTTCTCTGACCAGGTGAAAAACCGAGATGTTGGTACATGGCGAAGAGCAGGAGACTATCCTGAGCACAGCATTGAGGCTCGGATTGGGCGTGAAATCGCTTACTTTGTGCCTCGATCGGCCAGGTCTGAGGGGGACGGGAAGGCGGAATGAGGCACAGAAGCAGCCGTAAACAAAGCCTGCTTTCTCCAAGCTGCCGCTCCCAGAGCTGAGTGCCTCCCCGCCACGACAAGACAAACCTTAGGATGGGTCCTTGTACTCCGCCTCTGCGCCCAGCTGTTTGCACTCCAGCGTCACTGAGTGATGGGCAGGCGTGGGGCTGCCAACACAGGCCGGTCAAGGTGGGCTATCACTCGGAGTTATTACAACGGAAATTCACGCTGGGGGTGAGACAGCTGGCAGCATGCCATCTCGACCTAGCAAAATGAAGGGAAAAAAAGCACTGGAAGACCTATCCATCCATCCATCCATTTTCAGACCTAAAGACACCCAAGTTGAACACTTTGTTAGATAGATAGATAGATAGACAGACAGACAGACAGACAGATAGATAGATAGATAGATAGATAGATAGATAGATAGATAGATAGATA
>JAODLC010000007.1:17640380-17652045 GCA_026781145.1 Hippopotamyrus pictus | reverse complement strand
GGGGGGGGGGGGGGGGGGGGGTTGTGTGTGTACAGTATTTACAGAGTGATGAGCGGTGTAAATTGGTCTTGGGGAGGGCTGTTAAATGGCTGCATTCCGCCGGACAAAGAACTCTATTCATAGTCCCATAGTAACAAGGGGATGAGAAAGCATAGTTGGAGACTGGGGACTGAGGCGGTGCTTTTAGCCATGTTACAGGGAGAAAAGAGCGAGTCTAATATCTGTGACACACAACAATGTAGAAGTAGCATTAATGTAAGAAGGTGCAAAGTAACTGGTGAGAGGATTATTATATTCTTTGGGGAAGATTCCGGAATCCAGTGACATGAGGACTGCTATAAACTTTGGATACCCTTTCTACTAAATTTGATACATTTGACTCGCAGTTGAGTTTACTTGACGAACAAATGAATTGACAATAAACACACCTGCACTGAAATACAGGATGGGTTGTAGGAGGAGGATGGATGGAGAGAAACTGTGATTCCAAGGGGAGAAGGAAGAATGCCATGTCTATAAAAGAACAGTGGTTCTAAACAATAAGAGTCCTCTAATACAAGTATATATCATTGCAGCCAGGACCCAAGTATTGAGTGGGAGGGGCAATGTCAAGTAGGAGGGGTTTATCACTAGGGGTAGGAGGGGTTTACAGTTAGAGGTATGGTTGGGGTATCAGATGGTAACAGGTATAAACCCCTCCTACATTGCACCTGCTACTCAGCATTGCCCCTCCTACTTGACATGGCCCCTCCTATCTGACATTGCCCCTTCCACTTGACATTGCCCCTCCAATTTGACATGGCCCCTCCTATCTGACATTGCCCCTCCCACTTGACATTGCCCCTCCTATTTGACATGGCCCCTCCTATCTGACATTGCCCCTCCCACTCTACATTGCCCCTCTCACTCGACATTCGGCTCCTGGCTGCAGCGATATGCCTCTCCTCTAATAGGGGTGTAAATGGGGGTGGGGCCACAGGGGCATTGGCCCCGCTGAAAGCTCAGTGGGCCACGGAGTGCCCCTTCCAATGTCACTCAAAATATATTCTTTGCCTAATGATAAAGTTGGCCCCTATGTATAAATTTTGGCCCCACCTTAAAGAATCCTAGACTCACTCCTGTCTCCCATAGTTCTATAGCTGAGAAACTCCACCTTCTTTTCCCCACCTTCCTACCTCTTTCTTTACTTTCCACACACACTCCCTCCTCAGCCTGTGATGCAGCTGTGTTCCCTGCCTATGTGAGATTGGCTGCAGCTCCTTCCTCCTCCACTGGAGATTAAAGGATCTTTGCTCTGTGTCTCTCGGGTACTCGTTCCCCTACATCACCTTCTTCAGTCCCGTTCCCTCCTGCGTCTGGCAGACACTTTCATCTCTGCAGTCACGTCCGATGCTCACCTAGATGCCATTTCATCGTAATGCAAGATAATTTTAGTAGAAATTGTTAAATTTATTGACTTATATTATCTGTTTATTTGAATATTATTATTTTTTCGAATCTGCTGTTTAAGACTTATGCTTAAGTTTACCTGTTTGAATCTAGAGGAATTTGATTGGATAAAACGGGCAAAACAGGAAGCAGGAAGTAGGAGTTTGTTGGTACATTTAGAAAAACCCATGTGTGATGCTGGAGAAATGGTTCAAGAATGACTCTACCTTCATCCACTGCTGGGTATCTGGAAGAAGGTCCATCCAACCGTGACTTACACTTGTATTTCTGACTCCGCTCTTTGGCTCTGGTCCTCCTGGGGTGAGCCATCGCAGAGATGCACCCACGTCCTCTAAGCCATGTGCAGCGGCCTTGTGAAAGTGGCAGTCAGCAGTAATATCCATCTGAGCTCCTATATCAAAGGACACGGAGGCGTCCGTCCGCCGAGTTGCCCGCCCCGCAGTTAGCAACGTGCGATTAGCGCAGACGGAGGATATTTACAACCCCTTGGCGCTCTTTCATACCCTTTCCCGGAAGACCTGCTTTTACTCTTGCGCCCCTCTGGTCCTTTGTAGTCACAAATAGGGACCCTTCCTTTTACCCTTAATGTGGTCGCTATCTCTCAAGCGTTCATTTATCTCGGAGACTCAGAAACCGCACAGAGGAAGCGATGCTGTGACCGTCGCTCGGCTTTCTCCCGCCCGCCAACACAGGCCGCGGGATTTGCGCGCTCGCCGAATCCAATTGAAGGCAAGCGACGTACTGGGGGTTTGGATAAGACCCAGCTGTGTGCATCCTGGGCCAGGTTAGCCATCTTGGTTAGAGTCTGGCAAGAAGGAGGACACAGAATACAAAATTCCTGTTTACCCGCGTGAAGACAGGCGCTAGACACATGTAGCGACTGACATCCCATCTTAGAGGCCTAGCTGCCGGAGTCTGACTACAGCATTTGGAATTTAAATGACAATAAACACTATTTTAAGATCAGATATGTTCCTTTAATCTGTCAGTCAGTGAGGCAAAAAAGAAGCTTTATTAACACAGCGTGAGCAAGGTCGCGGACTGTTTTAAACGACAGCATGCATGCAAGCTCAGCCAAAACAGTGACATATGTACTAGTTCAGTAGTTGGGGGAGTGCTAAATTCTTCGCCTAGGAATATTAGCGGAGCTTCATGATGGGTTAAAAATATGAAAATGTCCTTCCACCTGTCATTAACAACTCTTTTAACACCTGTAGACCTGGCGGGGTGTTATCGAATTTTACGGAAAAGCTGGCATCTGCGTGTGTGTGTGTGGGAGTATATCTCCATCACCACGCCCACCCCCCACCCCAACTCGCTACAGTATGTACTGGATGCATTTGGAATCCTGGGGAAATACAGGAATGGGGTGGGGGTGTGGTTTACGGTAAACAAAAGAAAAATGGAAAAAAGAAAAAAAAATGACGTACAGTGGGCTGATTTGCGTAGCTTCAGGGGGTGGATTGTCCTTCACAGCTTGATGAGTTATGAAAGAACTTCTGATAAATTGGATTGTAGCAGGAGGGAGGATGACAGCGTCGTGACCCACATAAATTACAAGCACCTGAGACAAAAGACGCACCTCCAGGTCGAAAGTGCTGTTGAATGCGCAGGGCGTTCCTGGACCGCCGATGAACACCAATACGGTGAATTTCGGGGAACCACATTAACAGCTCAGTGCCATGGAGCACATTTCTGCCGCCGTTATTGATTCGAGAGTAAGGTACCACCTAGTTGGTATCACTCCCATTTATCTAACGTGGAGCCGGAGAACACTTCGCCCATGGGCTTTCAGCAGAGCAGAATGCTGACATAATGTAAACGGAATATTCCGGCACCTTAACAGCATGGTCAAGTATATTAAAATAGAAATAGAATGAATGTGTTAGAGAGGCATCGAGCATTTAGTTTCTCTACCTCTGATTAAAGTATTTTGTGAGAGAGTGTAGCGAAAATTTGCGTTCCTGTGTGTTAATGCATTCAGAGTGATTTTTAAAGCGTGTTAACGACCTGGATTTTGTTTATCTATAGCATTTAACCATCTGTGCCCCTCTGTAGGGCCCTGATGTAGATTTTAACGTTGTAGGGCAGTGGACCGTAGTGTCTTCGCCCGTCCATAAAACGAGGGCCGGGATCCAGGTGGGCCGTTTAGTATGCTGCCGGAACCCTCCCCCAAAAAAACTCCCACATCGCGCAGCCCCAGAAATTTGGCCCGGTGGAGACGGAATTGTTTAAACATGGGGAACAGAGTTTCCGCTCCAAGGTTAAGGGCCCCCTTCCAGCACAGATGCAGCGCAGACTCGTCCGTGTGAGGCACACAGAGTAACGACTGAGGTTCTGCGCTTTGAGAACCATCTTGCATGGATCCAGTAAATTCAGCTGACTTTGGTATACACAGATACACATATATACAGCATGTGCCGATCCTGTTTCAAGCAAGATGCGAGACAGATGGCCAAACGTAAATGCATATGTAGGAAAAACAATGCAGCCCCATTAATCTCTCCCAGGCAGGTATTCAATGCGCAACTCCGCGCAAAGAATGCGTCAGAAAGTCTCGCCGCGCCCTTCCCGCTGCAATAAAGAACGCAATTAAAGAGTAGCGGTCCCCCTCATCCACCCGGATCATCTCTCTCCTCCCCGCCCAGCCCGGGGAGAGTGGGCGACGTGCGCAATCTGATTTCACGTCGCGGCCTTCTGGTGTCTGGCTAACCGCCCCCCCCACACACACACACTCACTCGGATGATGATTCCCAGTGTTTCGTGTCCAAGCCTTAATTGTGTGGGGAGCTTGGGTGGCCCCCTCGCAGCGCGACAGAGTGCCGAGAGCTGCGCAAGGACACCCGTCAGGACGGGGGCTTACAGAGGGGCGGGAGAACGAGGCTTTTTGCTCCCTATTACCACCGGCCGAGGCATGTGTGTCGAGGGGGGGGGGCGGTCAGCATCTCTAAGTGTTTGTCCTCCAGGCTGCGTGGCACGTGTGCCCCCACATCGCCACTGCCCTGTGGACGAAGCAGCGGGCCCATAGGGGAACTGAAGGAGCACTGGGTCCACGTGGTGGGGAGGGGGGCACGTCATAAAGGCTCGCGGGAACGGCGGCGGCTGTCGCACCGCGTCGTCTGAGCGGCCTGATCGCCGAGCCCCGCGGCCCGCGCTGGCGTGCATGTTGTTTTTTAATAAGCTGCTAAGGGTTTCAAAGGCTCGAGATAAACAACTAATGAAATCCCTCTTGCAGCCTAATTTAAATACTGCCATGCACCCCCCCCCGCCGCACTTCCACAGCTGCGAGCTATCCGACTCCGTCTCCAGCCCCGCTCTCCGTTTTAAGCCGGAGCGCCTCCATGGCCAGGCCCGTCCTCCCGCTCCGAGATGGAAACAAATATGCAGCAGAATATCAGGAGAGAGAATAATTCCCTTTTCTTAAACCGGGAAACGTCGCGGCAATAAAAGTGCTTTATGGTGGCTGAGGAGTCTTGTTTTCCTGCTAATGGTGGCTGAGGAAAAATAAGTATGTCAAGACTAACAGCCCGGTCTTGTACCGAGGCCATAACGGCGCAGTAATTTTTACCTTTAATGACACGGTACATCATCTTAAATCACTCAGTCTCCCTAACACGTTCCCTGCTCTGCAGTCCTGGTGTGTGGTTCCTCCACAAAGCCAGAACCTGTTATTCACATTGAGCTGTGGAATCACTATTGGCAAATCGAGCAGGGAAGGATTAATTGTAGTTCAAGGTCTATTATAGCAGAGGCTTGCTGGCTGGTGCTGGTGGCGGGGCAGGGCGGGGCAGAGGGGGGAGGGAGCGGGGGGGGGGGAGGGGGGGGACACTCAGGCATCTAAAGGAGGGGAGTCCCGTAAACCTGCCCAGCTCAGTGTTGGTGAGCAGAACTTTGATTAGACTGATAAATGCCTGAGCGTCTCCCCCAGTCATACAATACCAGCGGGCAGGCGGGGGAAGCATGAAAAGCGAGAAAATAAAGGAGAGACACAGCACCGGCTGGCCGGAATTGTTTAACCGTAGAGGTGTGCTGCCCCCTACAGGATAGGTCCGGGAGTGTCGACGCCAGCCGGTTAGTTGAACGGCGCATATCCCCGCCGATTTCCAGACGCTTCGCAGCCGTCGCTCTCCGCCGCAACCCTGACAACTCCCGTCGTTTTTAAATGTCACATTTCACAGAGGCCAGCGCTATCCACAAAACCCGTATTTACCGTAAAAGAATGTCAGGACTCCGCAGGATTTAGACAGCAGAGCTTTAGTATCCCAAAGAGCGCTGCATATCGTAGCCACGTTAGCAGTAGACATTGCAGCTGGTATCGGAGACAAGAAATAAAGAAACAAAAGAGAAAGGACTGAGAAATTAGAGCACCATCTAATTTTCTGGAAATTAAAGCACAGTGGGTCTTTTCTGGCAGCCTGAGGGCTGCGTCCGTGTTCAGGGCTAGGAGAACATTCCAGCCTCCAGCCCCAGACCAACGAAACGGTACTTAGTATTCAGACAGACCCTTCTCCGGGTCAGACACTGCACCTTGTAGGTATCAGAAATAATTCTTATACCTGGGAAAGAGATCCCTGTAAAATAGGACTGCACATCCACACATCTGGTTCTATGTGTCCTACACTCAGGCAAGTCCATATTAGTCAGACACAGCGTGCTTGTTCTGTTGGGTTTTACAGCCCCACCCCCTCCATACCAGCCCACCCCACATCCCAGGCCAGGAGGCCACCTCAGCACATATCTCAATTTATGATGGATACCTACATCACATCTACAGCACACCGCGAGTCACATCGCGTAATTGTAGTCCGCTGTCCTGTGAGTCAGCATGGCCTAAAGCTCTCCATATAGTTGGGCCAGTTCTATTCCTTTGTCCTTATGAGACAAACAATCAAACTGCTCATAATCGTACCTGGGCATTCACTGGAGGCTCAGCCTAGCTGCACTTACACCTAGTCGACTTCTTGACAGCTGTATGTTTGTAATGTCCGCCTCACTTGTACGTTGCTTTGGACAACGGTGTCTGCTGGAATTTAATAAATATAACTGTAAGCCCACTGATTTTTTTCCCCCATGTTTTAATTATTGGAAATTGTTGATCAAAGCCTATCAAACCATTCATAAATAAGCTTCTGTATCAGTCAGCATCGTCCATACGTACCACCTCCACTTAGCTGCTAACCAGCATGGTCTCATTTTAGAATAATAGGCTTTTAATGAGTAACTTATATCCCTCAGTAAAACCCAAGTGTTGGTGGACACTTAAATTACCACCATTTAATGCGTGATTAACTTCACCCAAATTGAGGATAGCGCTGTAAAGAAATCCTGCCAGATACCTGAGAATCTGATACCACCTTCTAACAAAGGAACATTAATGAGCGATCACGTGTAGCTGGACATAGGAATGAGAAAGTGATACAGCTCTTCATTGGCCACTAATATCAGACTGCTTAAGCATTTCATCAATGTACAAGGCCATAGAGCCTCGCTGAGCAATGGGGACTGGCACTGTTTAGGCAGGGTGTGTGTTCCCACAAGCTGTGAGGGAAAAAAAGGATTCATCCATCTGTTGACTGACGGGAAGGCAGACAAGGTGAGTGTGGGGTCTCCACTAATTACTGCTTCATCATCTGTACTTAAACACTAGCAGTTAGCCACCTAGAATATCCTGTTATCTGCATAGCCTGCAATTATTCAGAAGGTTTATATATGGGATTTTGTCATTTATTAGCGAATTAAAATAAAACTAATTTTTTCTTTATAATTTACCGAATAGTTTGCATGGGTTTATTTACGTTTATCGTTCTCCTGCATTTAATCAATGACACTCCCATTGGTCCGGATATAAGGCCGCCATAAGCTGATCATGTGGCTTTTAAGTTGAAACACGGCCCGTTCGTGTGGCTTTTAAGTTGAAACACGGCCCGTTCGGTGCTTTTATAAGGGGAGCCATGGGTTTGTGGTGAAAACAGGGTGCCTTTATGGTCTGGGAAGAAAAAAGGAGAAAGAAACTTGTAAAACTCGATGAGAGTGTAATTATGCATTTTCTGCGTGTGTGTTGGTGAGATTTCGGGCCTGGGGTTCAGGAAGACAGCGTCCTTGTCAGAAAACAAAGCCCCCGTGCTATGAGCTGCAGTGTAATCCAGCAAACTCGTGCTGTCTTTTGTGCCTGCTCTCTTTTTGTGGGCCTAAATAACGCTTTGAAAATGTCACTGTAAAAGTTACATCAAGGTTTCTTCTTGACTTATTTACACAGCTTCATGTCACTGCCGATCAATCTAACCTTAAACGAGCTTCCCGCAGAGATAATGAATAATGTTCCCCTGGCATGTCGAGGAAAGAAAATAATCTACACGCTCCTTGAACTCCTGTGCATCTACATAAATCAGCCTTTTTTTTACGGAAAAAGACAGTTCTCTGTGACGTATTCCCCATGATAGGCATCTGAGACAGAGCTGGGGCTGAACCTTGTCTATCTGTCTCTGGTTCACAGGAAAATCTGAATATCATTGGGGGTTTTTTCTTTTTTTTAAAAAAAAAAAAAACATTCCTCAGAGGGACATCCGGCTGGAATCGTTTTATTATAAATAAATAAGTGAGGCTTGCTTGTCTACATAAATATCTTTGCTGCAGCAGGCGACCAGGCGGGAGACGAGGAGGCTTGATAAGAGGGATCTGCCAACCGAATGGAGGGAGGGTGTCGGCTTGACGAGCCAGAGAGAGCCCCCCCCAGGAGCAAGCGCCTAATCAGGGCGGTGTCCTAATCCTCCAGAGGACGGGGTGGCCAAGGATGAGAGATGGGGGGGGGGGGCGTGAGGTGCAGGTCCTGGTCTGAAATCCATCACCTGCAGCCATCACAGGGGCCATCACGCGAGAGCCTCATCATGCCACAGTGAGCAGGGCCAGCAGTCAGTAGCTGCCCCCATCTTCATTTATTTACCCGTCGCCGTCTCTGAGTCCAAATTGGGCATTAAAAATGCATTCAAAGGTTTAGCTTTGCCTCTTTGCTTTTTCCATACATTCCCGGCAGCTACAGCGGCCACGATCAAAGCGGCCAGCGCATGCCCGCGCCGCATTAGCGCTCAGAAACCGGAGGGCCAGTCACCGGGGACGCGCCCCCCGAATGCGGGCCCACACCAGTGCTTTGCCAGCAGAGGACCCGCTTTTAATGGGTCCAGCTGCGTGATGGCGGGGGGTTCCCGACGTGACCCCCGGTGGGGGATCGGGCCACGGACAATACAAGAAAGAGCAGTATGACTAATCTATCCCCAGGATAGAAAACCTCACAATATTTTCACCTCCATCTCCCTGGAGCATGGCCAGCGGGACGGCTCATTAATGACACGTTTGGGTGGACCGCATATGGGGCAATGCCTAGTGGGGTGTGACCCCAATCGAAGATCAAGATAAAAGTCTGAAAGTACAGAAGTGCAAAGACACACTTGTGGAAATCTATAACATCACATGGCAGCCAAGCACAGTAAGCAATGGGTCAAAAAGGGCTACAAATGCTTTCATTCAATCATTTACAGTGTTTCAGGTATCCCCCTATAAATCAATAGCATGATGGTTTAGCCCAAGTTTGACATTTGAGTTGAAAGATGGGTTTTACGGACATATTTTGGACCAGGATGCCTAGAGCAAAGTCCATTCAAGGAAGACCAAAGAAATCAAGTCAACGATACACATCACAGGTGAGCAATTGAGTCTGACATCTAAGGTGTAGTTTGCTCAGACATCATGTTTTCTCACACCAGTCGATAGAGAAACACTTGTTAATCTGCAAAGATCAGATCCAACAAAGTCTGATGAAAATGGTGGATAACACAGAGGCAGAAGGCATCTCGTTCGGTCCCTTGCGTCTTCCCTCACAGCCAAAGCCATCCGTGACATTTCTTTGCATCATCCAAATATGAGAAAGTCTGTCCATTAGTCTAACAAATTTGCCCATGGTTCCCCTGTTTAGCATGCGGGGAACACTGTCAGTTTGTTAAGTCACTGAAATGAACCAAAGATTTTGTGTGAAAACCAAATGAGGTGACCTGTCTGCATCCATTAGTGAAACACCATTGTGTTGGTTGCAGTGAAAAGGAGCCCAAATTTCAAATCATTTCAATGCACAGAATTAACTATGAAATGAATGCTTTATTGTGTCTGACAAAACTTAACAATCTGTTACTGATAATTGGAGGCAGCAAAACAAATTATTCCTGCTGGGATGCTTGTTTCCCATTGGCCACGTACTTACTCTCATCTCCTGATCTTGATTGTTTGTGCACCCGATTGGTCCCAGTCACTACACTGCATGCGATTGGTGCAGGCAGGTGGAGGTGATTGTCCGGCGTGGGCCTACAACTGGGCTGTGCGGTCCTGCACCTCAGACGATACACATGTCCATCGAACGCGACTCGACTGATGGTTCACCCGGGAAAAACTGGCATAGTGGCAGGGACCATTTTCGCGGACGTGGACCTTAATTGCATTTTAATGCTAGTTCCCTGAAAGGGGTCATAGTCTACTCTCCCTCCCCATCTCCTGCAGCACATCCAATCTATTAACCCTCATTAAGGTGGGTGGCTATCACCACTGAAGATGGCTTAGCGCCCAGCTGTGCTCCCTTTTAAACGAGCAAATACCTCCAAATCCTTTCATAGATGTTAGGTGAAGCTCATTTCTGACAGAATTTGAGAGCAATCAAGCGATTTGATGAGTCTTTCAGAAATGTGAACACAAAACAGTGCTGACCAATCAACCCGCTCTGTCAAATCCAGAAATTACCCAGAATGGATGCCTTACAAAGAATTTGAACCATATCCAAGGTTCCTTCACAGCTGATATATGTAGAGATGTTATACAAAAAAACATAGTATACTCAGTAACTCCAGGGGATAAGTTATATTTCCCGGTTTCTTCTCTCTGTACAGGGCCCATGCTACCATTGGCCACCTACTCATCAGAAGCGATTGCTAAAGTTTTCATCCCATCATGCAATGCAGACTGAACCTTATGTGAGGAAGAGATTCAGCACTAAGTGTCCGTCGTACACAAGCCCATGGCACTTCGTTTCACGGATTCCCCGGCTAAGTGCCAGTGAGGTATCATCTCTCTAAGCTTTCCGGATAACAATAACGACAACTAAGCACTTTAATGCTCCTTTACTGGAAGCATTAGCTGAAGCTAATAACAAATACAGCACATAAAACACACACGAGTATATAAATGATCTAGACCCGGAATAAATGGTCTCTTAAACGGGATGATGAATCTTCGAGGCACACTACAGAAAATTTGTTTGCAACGAGGATTGAGAATTTCCTGGTCATTTCTGTCAAGATCTTTGACTTTGAGCAGAAGCACGGCAGTGCGGCAGTTATTGTTGTCGATACTTGTCAATTGATTCCGGAACTTAATTCAGAAAAAAAAAACACTTTGTTTTGGATAGAACAGAAGAATCTATAAAACCAGAACCACCACGTAACAGCTCCTGTGCTATTACATTTTCCTTTGGCCGTCCCTGCGGTACTCCAGAACACTGTTTTTTTATTTTATTCCTGCTCCCATTGAGTCTCTGGGGTTTATGTCGAAACTGTTGTGCCTGAGGCCTGTTTTAATCTTTCTTTTTCTTACTCTCACCTGGAGATCTAGATCAACTTAAAATGTCCAGTTATGATTAAAGGATAAAAATCAATGTCCGAAATGTCTCCGGCTCAGTGTGCTTACTCGTGGCTTACTCTTGACCACAGGGGGGGACCCATCTCCCCTGTGCCCGGCCTTCTTTACTCTCACATGAGAGATCTGCAGAAAGTATCCACAGCTCCTCCAATGGAATGACATATCTGCACTTATTTCATGAAGCTATTGATTTCAATTTTTCTTTTCTTTTTTTCTTCGACCTGGAGATTGTACTGAGGTACAAAGTGACACTTCTTCCGAAATGCTTACCAAAGTGGAAAGCCGGTCTTCCTGCTGGCGGTTCATCATTATCCATCCATCCATCCATTTTCTGAAATTGTTTGTCCTATTTAGGGTCTCAGGGGATCCAGAGACTGTCCCAGAATCTGCGGGCACAAGGCAGGGAACAACCCAAGACGGGGCACCAATCCATCACAGTGCGCACTCACATCCACAACTGGTTCATCATTAAGAACATAAGAAATTTACAAACGAGAGGAGGCCATTCGGCCCATCAAGCTCGTTTGGGGAGAACTTAACTAAT
>JAODLC010000007.1:17614579-17625456 GCA_026781145.1 Hippopotamyrus pictus | reverse complement strand
AAGAACTTCAATGAGAAATAGCAGTGATTTTGTTTGATTTGGGTCAATTGACCCAGTCAGTCTTTCTAGTGTTAAAGCCTATGTCAGAGATTTCTTTTTGAGATGGGAAAATGTTCAGATTTTCTTTCTCTACTATCATGTCCCCATTTTTTCCCCTCTGTGATGTCTGTGAGCGGTAGCCTGCTTTTGAGCTGGCCAATCTACAGTATTAATACTCAGAATGTCAAACATTCCAAAAATATGTAACATTTAGCTGCCACTAGTGAGAGAGTAGTAGTGAGAGAGTAGTAGTGAGTGAGCAACTGAAGGATGGACTGAGTCATGTTTTGTGTAGCTTTGCTAGTTAAACATCACCCACTGTCACTTTCATCAGATCCATCTATTTCTTTTTATTTGTATTATTTTTGGAAGACATTGTGGCGGCACAGTGGCTCACTGGGTTGTTTTGTTGTCTCAAACGCAGTGGCGGTTCGGATCTCTACACTGTGTGTGTTGTGCAGTGGCAGTTCGGATCTCTACACTGTGCGTGTTGTGCAGTGGCGTTTCGGATCTCTACACTGTGTGTTGTGCAGTGGCGGTTCAGATCTCTACATTGTGTGTTGTACAGTGGCGGTTCGGATCTCTGCACTGTGTGTGTTGTGCAGTGGCGGTTCGGATCTCTACACTGTGTGTGTTGTGCAGTGGCGGTTCGGATCTCTACAGGATCTCTCTCTGCAGCCTACAGAGCACCATGCGATCAGCACATTTACATCATTCATCTCTAAGCAATAGCTCCTTAGCATTGAAGTGATTTGCTGTGAGGCTGCATCTGTCCACACAAATTCATAGTGCAGGAATATTTCTTTGCCTACAGATACAGCAGGACCACCAGGAATTCTGCCAGTATTCCATCTATGGCCGTAACCTGAGAAACCGAATGTTTGTAAAGTAAGTGTGTCTCTTTCCATCACTTATTACGCAGAGAAAATTATCTTAAATCAGGGGTATGATGTCAGCCTGGGAATGAAAACTATTCTGCTGCAGAAGACATGACACGTATCTGTAAACTTGTAAAAACTTCTAACACATTTACCATTAATGTTAGTTCTCATATATGATGCAATATCTAGACTAACTATTTAGGCATAAAACCTCTTTATGTAGTTCCTGTTCAGGGGGCTCAGTGATGTGAAAAGGAAATAAAATCTCCACTCCATTGCACTCCAATGACCGGCTCTTGCAACATATTTCTGGATATTAATTGCTTAATTTATGTCAAACAAAATCAAGATGCTTGAAAAATGCATTTTGTACTCATTTGCATTTTTATGCAAAGCAAAATTTAAATTAAAAGGCACAGAGAACACAATTTTATATTTCAAAATGTAATATTAATATGTGAGCAATTTCATACTCCTTATATTAATAGGAAGCTGGAGGAACGATAGCTGTTTTATAATGAAGTTACAGTTTATTAAACAAATAATGAAAAATCACTTATAGTGGATGGCTTAGTGGTGGAGAATTCATTTTTAAAGTGTGCTCCTCGCTCTTCATGGAGCCTCTTGGTCACTGTGCCCATATCTCGGGATGATGCAGATCACTCATTGATTGGGTTACCCATTACTTATCATATAAGCAGCTCGGGTGTGTTTTGGCAGTTAGAGAAAACTGCTATCAAGTGGTTTTATCTTCCAGAGACTGGCAAACTTCCCTTAATTCCTTTTGGTTCATGTGATTAGAAGGGCTTTCGTTGAGTCACGTGGTATCAGTCTCGCCCTGCTTGTTCACCTGACCGTCTTCACACAGCCCAGAGAGGAAGACAGACCCCTGAAATAGAGGGAATTTAAAATTAAACTGACCAGCAATGCAGTACATCCCGGTTATGAAAATGAAAGTGGTGAGAAGGGGAAGAACATTATGCCTTGCAGCATATAGGACCGTGGGAAACAGGGCTGAACTGGGCTTCAAAACTGGCCCTGGACACTGGGGTCCCCCCAGTCCAGCCCTTGTGGGATTTAACACTAGAAGTCACTGCAGGGACATTAACCTGGCCAAACGTTTAAATGTGTGTTCTGCTTTGTTGTTTTTCTGTTGTTGTTTTTTTCATACATACCTAAACACATCGACAGTGGTCAAGACAATAGCAAATTCTTACAGACACGGCTGAAGAAGAATTCCCGTTCTTCATACTACACCGTCATGATCGTTGAAGTCAGAATATGTCAATTTTGGACAAACTGAGTTTGACTTACAGCATCTTTAGCACCTGACACAATAAGACTATTTACCTCCTGTGCCTCTGTTTCTCCTGCTTTGTCGCAACTGTCCTGTCAAGTAAACTCCCTCAGTCTCAACAGTCTAAAAAGAGACTGTCTCCCTCCATACCAGCGTTGCCCCTCCAGTGGGACATGATATCCGTCAAGCTCAAGGCCAGATTACCCACATTACAGCCGATGCTCCAGGGACATAGACTAAGGGGTTTAGAAAAACCCACTCATCTCATTTACCGGCTTAGACAAGATTCCTTTATCGGATACTCTGATGTTTCCTGAAAAATTTAATACCACTATGGGGGAAAATCTCATGGGATTAACTCTTGTTTATCATAATCTCTGTGCCGTAGGTATAAATAATGAATCGCTTCACTTTCTTTCCTTTCCTATGTTGTCATCACGGGCACAGAGCAGTGATTTAAGGATCCTTGTACCTCTCTCCCTGCTTGTGACGATCAGCCGTCTCCAGAACGTCCTGTCACTCTCTCACCACCAGCTGCAGATCACCGTGGTGCTAACATTTTATCCCCTGCTACCGCTGCCCATGGCTCAGAATTTCTAAGCAGCAATTAGTTTGGATTTATCAGACTTCCTCCACTCTCATCAGCACTTGCAGAGCCCACGACTGAGCGGGACAATAACAGGAAACCCTCCCAGGAGGGTGAAGCCAGACTCACCCTGGGCAGCTTTACAAGTCTCGACTCTATTGGTCTGAGCTTACACAGGTTCACAGCTGTACGTGCTGCCCTGCATTCCTCACGCACACACCGGCGCACGGACCGACCCAAAACATCACTGCTTCTTGGATTGCTGAGGACTGAAAGAAGGGAGGTGACCCAAAAAAATCACCTTCAGGTAAGAAATTATCATTCTCATGCTTAAGTGACTGACTTGTGGATTTACAGTATAATGTTGTACAAAGGTTTTTTAAAGCTTCATTTTCTTAAAAAGTTATCAAGTTAAAAATGCTATATGATGAACAATAAGGATAATATGGTATTACAGAAATAATTGAACTGTATTTACTTGAAGTTTATTTACATTTTCACATAAACTTGTCCTAAATAACAGTGTCGTTTGAGGTGAGTCCATAACATGTCCCAATTTTAGGCTGTAGTATGTTGTAAATGTCTGTAGAGTTTGAAGGGAGGCACAGAGAGGGACCTCAAACCCCAGGCCATCTATCACACAGCATCGTGGGTTAAATAAATGTGACAGGTGACACAAAAGTACCCTGAGCTTGAACAGCAAGCGACGGTGTGCCGTAGAGTCTGCCCTACTAGACTGTATCATCCTCAAACAAGAATGGACCCAAACCCCCAGCCTGTCATGGAATGTAAACGCAGGAAGCCTTATAGATCATTTATCCATTTGTTTGGACAGATTATTTTCTCTCAATTGTATATTTTTGGATAGTTCTTATTTTTCATGCAGTTTTTTTGTTTGCCTTTTAAAGCCACAGTTATCCAGAAATGATCCTCTATGAATGCGATACTATCCACAACATGTAAAATTAAGCAATTAGGATTCACAGGATAAATTATGTGTTAAAATCTGGGTGGTGACCTCATTTTAATCCGGAGAAATAGATAATTTAGTCTGACATTTTTTTATATTTGATAAATTCTCCCTTTATTGCCAGGAACAATTTTGATGATGCAGTATCAATTTTTGGACTTTGTATTAAAAGGCACCAAAGAGAAAATGATCTGTAAATGTCTCTCAAACAGCCGATCACGCTTTTTTTGACGATCCCTAAGCTGCTGAATACGACACAGCGCTAGTAATTCCACTATTTATTGTACATAATAGATGTATTTTGGTGCCACTTTACAATTAGGCTACCCTTATAAAGGGATTATGAATGGTTTATAAGCAGGTTATTAATTAGGTTGTAACACTTTGTAAATCATTACTAGACAATTAAAAACAAGTTTTCTTCTTATTAATGGGTTACTGCCATTTTTAAGTGGCAAAGGGTAACCTTATTGTAAAGTCTTACCTCTATTTTTAATGATTTATTTATTTATATGTTTATTATTGTATATAATGAAAGAATAAAGTTTTCATTTATATCTACCCTACCTTAGATCAAATAGTAAATGCTACAGGTTGAGAAACAATATCTTTGATGTTGAAAAGCCCTTAACCAAATAAACTACACCATGATGATAGTCGCAGGCACAGAGCACTGAATCGCAAATTCTGTGTTATAATAAGTAATTGATACTACTGGAAATATGCACGAGATGTTTATTCATTTCTATCGAACCACGTCACAAATTACATTTTCATAGAGTTGTATTCCGCTTGGAACTGAGATAAAAGGCTTTCGCTCATAAACCCAAGCTGCTTAGTTGCAAAAATAATACTGGGATTTATTTGATCTGTTTAATCCAAACCATATTTGTGGAGCATGTTGCTTGCATAGATGTTTAGCTAACTTTCGATCCTTAAAAGTGTATCTCTGCCAGCCGTGTCTATCGAGGCTCTGGATGTGAAACTACAGTCTCACAATCACGAAATGTGGCACCCGTTTTCTGTGGACGGCAGCCTCACATCTCTCTCCAGCTTTTTATTCAAAAGCATCAACTCCCAGTAGGAAAAGTGGGAAACTGCTGAAAAAGAAAAGAGTATTTGCTTTGAGGACAGAAGCTGTGCCACATTGTATCTTCAACATTGTTCAGGTTTATAGGTCTGATTTGGGTAGAGTAATGAAGCCCCCCCATCAAGTGAATGCAAAGAGACACGCTTATTGAAAACTGCAGGTTTTTTACTTTGAAAACTTGTTTATTGTCCTTAGTTGGGTAGATAAGATGCTATTTTTACAAGATGGATTCCTTCCTTCTTGTGGCAGAAGGCAGAATGGTGGGTGAGATTCAATGGTAGGAAGGGTGTGGTATAACAGACAAATTAGCATAATGGCAACCTTGCATGAGTAACCGGTTATTTCCCTGTAGTATTGTGCTTCCACTTCCTTTAGCTGATAAGGTGTCCCCTTTAAACATCATGCTATATGGGTGAAAATTAACAGAGAAAATAAGTAACAAGTCATTTTGAATGTATAATGCTGACGCTGTAGCAGAGTGTGCTGTAGAGGCTCAGTGGTTTGCATTGTGGCCTCAGAACTTCATGGTTGGGGTATAATTGAGTGGTATCCACAGAGACAAACATTTTTTGAGAAAGCGGGGTCGGACAGTCCCAGGAGCGAAGAGCTAAGGGCCTTGCTGATGGGCCTGACGACAAAATGACCCTGGGAATTGAACCAGCAACCATCCAATTACAGAAACAGCATCCTAACCCATTAACTGGCCCCCACGTGTACTGTGAATCTGCTTTGGGTTAGGTGACCTGAGCACCATGACCCCCCTCCCCCCGGGTCTCTCTCACAAACTAATACTGGTCCCATATGTGGGGTTTATACGGTCTCTGTGTTCATGTGGGTTTTCCTGGTAATCCAGGTTCCTTTCACAGTCCAAAGATGTTTAGTATGATTGAAATGTTGTCTCTAATTTGCACTTGTGTGCATAAATGCTGTGTGATGGACTGGCATCCTATTTCAGGTCTACCTTGTCCTGCAGCTTAATGATTATATATACCAGCAACCAGACTGACCAAAATAAGCAGTTGGAAGATGCGTGGATGGATGGATGGATGGATGGATGGATGGATGGATGGATGGATGGATGGATGGGTGGTTTTGCATAACAAGTTATATCATATACACTGCCTGGTCAAAACAGAAAAGTCGCACACTTTAATATTTTGTTGGACCACCTTTAACTTTGATTATGGTCCACATTCGTCACTTTAGTGCTTGTGCAACATCTCAACAAATCTCTTCATCCAGATTTGCATTCATGTCTCGTTGAAATCTTTTATTGGTGATAGGTGAGTTGAACCACTCTGTAAAATTTTCTTCAGCACATCTCAAAGACTCTCAATGGGGTTAAGGTGAAGACTTTGTGGTGGTTAATTCATTTGTGAAAATGATTCCTCATGCTCCCTGAACCACTCTTTTGACAATTCGAGCCCAATGAATCTTGGCATTATCATCCTGGAATATGCCCGTGCCATTACGAAAGATCATTCAGTAGAATCAGGTACTCAACTGAATTCACTTTATTGCTGCATAACGTTTATCGGTAATAATGATCCAATCATTGGCTCTTAAGTACTTACTGATTTAAATTCAAACAGTGATTTTTTTTTTGGTCAAGCAGTGTTTAATATGATGACTACTATAATTTTATTCTTTTTCTTTTTCTTTTCCATTGTTATTTCTCTGTAATTACAAGAATTAGAGGAATTCCAATTTTTATTTGTAAATAATAATGTCTAAAGCATGTTGCAATCTTTAAACCAAAGACAACCTGGGAAATCTTTATTCATTATAATCCATCTAACTTTAGAATCCTCTTCAAAATTCTATGGGGAAACAGCTAGAGGAAAATCATAATCATTGTAGTATTTAACAGCTTGGAACTTTTCTGTGTCATTAAAAGTATTACTGTCTTACAGCATACTGCACTTGTTGTAGCCATTATTTCTCACTGGAAATTTGTAAATGATAAATATGTGCATGTAAATATTCAATAATTTATACTTAAGTATTTAAGTGTTTGTAATAGTCATTTAGAAAATGTTACCAAATAATGAACTTGTTCTACAAAATATACAATACATAACATATATTATTTTCCACAGAAAGCCATATGTTAAAATTATTTATAAATAAACCTTGATCTTGCAGCCTATGAGAAATCCAATAAAAATAAAGTAGAATGGTCAATCAGAGGTCAATCGCAATGTTTAACGGTTGCACTACATAATATCTATCTACCTTATGATTCTGTCTGGAAATCAAAATTATATCAGAAATGACTGTAATAAAACTGTTTTACAGTTAAATGTGGAGCTTTTCAGCTCACGGTGAAAGCCAATTATTAGTAACAATACTGAACAGAGTCATAAGTAGGCTGGCCTGTTGGGGGCAGTAATGTTCAATTGTGGAAGAATTACTCGAATTATTTTCCATGAGTCCACTTTCCGTTGGTCAGTGGAGGCCGTATTTGAAGGTTTTGACCTGATCAAATGTGGCCAGCTGCCAGCATTAACAGTATGTCAAAACGGCATGCCTTCTCCACCCCCACCCATAAAAATAACAGATTAGTCAAAATATAATATGATTGCTTTGTTAGCTCTGAAAGGGGCATTAAAAACATTTAAATGAGAACCTTAAGACTGAAGGCTTCTAAAACTGGGAGGTGATATGTACACTGTACACAGGGTACTATCCCACAGCTACTCTCCAGTCCTGTAATTGGGAAAACTGGAGAAGCTGTCCTGGGCCCAGGCCCACGGGGGTCCCAGGATGGGGTCCAGGAACTTTTGATCCTAGCCAACTGGGCTAGTTCAGTGAAACACGTTGTCCAGCATGCAATTTTTTTATTAGCTAGCAAGCTAGTGCTGACATATTTGTATTCACCCTTTGTCTAAATGAATCACCTCAGCTGCGTGAGTGAGCTGGTTTCGAGCCCTAGATATATCTCAGACTGCGTTGAAACAGCCCTGTTTTCCCCGTGTTCTAATATTTTAAGGTCTGGCCGACCACAGAGAATGTTTATTTTAGACCCCACCCACAGTGACGCTTCTGCCGTTTGTGGGAATTCCTGATGGTTCCACGTCCGCTTCACCCCACAGAAGCCTTCACACAACATGGGACCATCTGCCCGGGGCCTGATAATGCAGCCAGTGTCATGGCTGCTGCTCTCTGGACTGACACTCAGCCTGGCCTCTCCTGGCGCCAAGAGTGAGCCCTCCTCCCTGTCACTGCAGAGACATAAGCGACACTGGGAGTGGAAGTCTTTCTATGTGCAGGAGGAAAGAGACCCCCCACACCGTGTTATGAAGGTAAACACCACAATCAGCTGGATATATTTATCCATTATAATTGTTTAAGGCGTAAACAGCAAACACAGAATATTTCAAATGCTATATTTGACATTCATCCTTCAATAACCACCAATAAACTATTTAACCATTTTATACTACCCACATTTACTACCACTATAAAATTTAGGTACCAGTAAAATCATATGCAAGGCAATAAATGCTTTTCAACTATAATATCATTTTTATGGGCAATAATCCTTTCTTTTGGCACTATAAAAATTGAACTTTTTTTTCCAGCTACATTCAAATAAATCTAATAGCCACACAATATATAAAATTGAAGGAGATGGTGCAGACAGAATCTTTACGGTTGATGCATCTGGAGATGTATATGCCCAGGAGAAGCTAGATCGTGAGAAAAAAAGTTCGTATAAACTCAAAGCCAGACTTATCGATACCAGAACCAATCGGCAAGTGGATAATGAGGAAGAATTTGAAATCAATGTCTCCGACTTAAATGATAACAATCCAGTGTTTCTACAAGACTTCAAAGGATCAGTTGAGGAGAGATCTCCAAAAGGTAAAGGAGACTTTGAAAGCTCGTTTCACACCATTGGTGTTCTGTATAATTCAATGAATTACATACTGAAATTTAGAGATTAGAGAACCAGATCCTTTTTTTGTACAGGAACCCTGGTGATGACAGTGATTGCCACTGATTACGATGACCCGACAACTCCAAATGGAAACGTTGAATATAAGTTATTAAATGGGACAGATTTATTCACCATTGACCAAAGAGGTGAGACATGAACCAGATCTACATCTTCTTATGTACTGCTAATATGAACAATTAATTTAACATGATTATTTTAATAATGATGTAAGAGGTAAAAACCACATTCCCTGTGGTACACATATCATTGGGAATACTGTCAGTAGATTTAGACAAAACGAAAACGACATAAATAGATATTTAATAAAATGAGGCTATCTTCATGCAGAAATAATGTACTAAAATCGGTCATTTGGGATGAAAAAGTTGTAGGAATATGAATGGATGGATAGATGGGTGGATGGATGAGGAAAAACAAAAAAATCACCAGTGTGTTCAGCAACATATTGGTTCATCAAGGAAACCATTTTTTAAATAAAAATCAGAAACCAGTTAATACTGTAATATTGATTAATGAGATATGAATAAGAAAATATGTAAAACTAATTTATTACCACTTAATATATAAATGAAAATATAATGCTATATATTCAAGAGATTTTATTCAGATTACCGTTAAATATGATTTATTCTTTCCATAGAGTATCACTTAAGTTAATAGACTAATCCCTGAGGAAAGTGATTAAAGTGATTTTATCCACTTTAGGTGACATTAGAACCACAGTTGACAACCTAGACCGTGAAAAACAGAGCATGTACAAGATTTCTGTTCAAGCCAAAGACATGCCCGGCATGTTCTCTGGAAACATTAACACCACCACAGTGACAGTCAGCGTGCTTGACGTCAATGACAACATGGCGGTCTTCAAGAAAAGTAAGACTTCTTCCAGAAAAAAAACAAGAAAAATAAGAATTTGTGTTATCTTGCTTTTTCAAACTAAGAAATTATTTGCATTCTGGTAGTTGGAACTTGATATTTATTCTGGAATTATCTCTCAAACCAACAGAATCATATTCATTTGACGTCAAAGAAGATGCAAAGCAAAATTCCAAAATTGGAATCATGGAACTAGAAGACAAAGATGAGGAGCAGAATAAAGACCCAGACTTCTCCGTTCATGAATTTCCCCAGGTGTTTATGGTAGTTAAAAACCACATGAAAGACGGAGTCCTCACTTTGAAGCAGGTCTGCGTGCTTATGAAATATCATATCTATCCTGAAGGACATCAGTCTCGTTGACGAAGTAATATAAAGCTCTCTGTTTAATGTCCGTATTTCCACAGGAACTTGATTATGAAAAAAAAGATAAATACACCTTCGTAATAGAAGTAAAAGAAAGTAGCCTCAAAGAACCAGCTGACAACCGAGATGAGAAACTCCTTCGGAGTGCTGATGTCATTATCAATGTGATCGACGTTGATGAGCCTCCGCTGTTCTCCAAGCAAATCTACAACTTCAGCATCGAGGAACACAGTCCCATCAAAACCTCGGTCGGAAAGGTTTCAGCCGTTGACCCTGATAAAGCCAACTTCGCAATACGGTATGTTCTCTACGCGGGTTTTAATTCATGCAATATTCTGTCCGTAATTGTTTCTACTACTGGTTTTTTATTTTTGAGAAGCATATTTCCAAGTTTTCTTATAGCACCGATTTGCTTGTAGCACTTTCTTGTGATTTCAAAGTTCGGCAGCTAAGTTTAGTTTCATATGTTGACCGCTCAAATGCTATTACAGCTAGCTTAGCAGCAGGATTTTTTCGACTAGTTATCTCTGCCTTTTATAGGCACCTGGCCAAAATGTAAAAATTCTTCAGGGTTTTTATGACTGAATTGTGTTATTACGTGTACCTATTGCCTACATTTTTGTGAGTTCATGGCGTTTCTTTGACCAGCAATAATTGGCAGTTTCCTATAGCAGGAAAACAAGGGAAAACACCATGAAATTACATAACATGTAATGTATGAGACAATAAATATATATCCATCCATTTTCCAAGCCGCTTATCCTACTGGGTCGCGGGGGGTCCGGAGCCTATCCCGGAAGCAACGGGC
>JAODLC010000007.1:17598575-17614479 GCA_026781145.1 Hippopotamyrus pictus | reverse complement strand
CGGAGCCTATCCCGGAAGCAACGGGCACGAGGCAGGGAACAACCCTGGACAGGGGGCCAGCCCATCGCAGGGCAATAAATATATATATATATATGACATACATATATTCTATTTTGTTTATTAAAATGTGTAACTTTCTCATTAGTCAAAGACGTACAGAAGTGCGTTGCAAATTGAGACACACCATTAAAAGTTAATTGATTTAATGCGTTAGCAGAATGTTTTCAATATGCACTAAGACAAACTGAATTTTAAAAAATCAATTGTTATATCACAACCCATTTTCCTGCAGATATCACATAGATGACCCAAACTGTCCTATTGCCATCGATCCTACCACTGGTATAATGACGGTCGCAAAAGACCTGGACAGAGAGCTTGTTGATCGACTGGAGTTCACTGTTACTGCTGTGGAGGCAAATCCAAGAGGTGGTACCCCTAAATATTTCCCCTTTCAGGTTGTGTCTGGGCATCTGACACGTGTCAGCTATGGTATATCAGAACAAGAATATGACTAATTTTTCTGTGTGCAGGGATAAACTTTATTGCCAACAGTATACAAGGTATTATGGCAAACAATTGAAATAAGCAAAGGGTAACACTGACTTTGCCTTATTTTTAATGATTAAATTATTATTAACTCCACAAAGTAATCTTTGTCAATATATACTCAGAGACTTGTTTAGAACATACAGCGGGAAACATAACAACACACATCTTGTTGCTTTTCAACAGGACTTAAATCCTACGCACTGGTAAAGCTTTTTGTACTGGATATCAATGACAATGACCCAGTGCTAACAGCGGAAGGGATTTTTGTATGTGAGGCTGACCAACCCGGAACAGTAAGTTTTAATTAACAATATTTGTGATATTTAAGGAAATCCAAGAGCCTGGCAGCAGTGATCGATTATTTTCTGTTTTCCTCTCTCGTAGATAATAGGAAGAGTGAAAGCGACAGACAAAGACAAACATATGGAAATATTCACTATCCGGTTAGCAAAACCAAGTTACAACTTCACACTCGCCGATAACAGGGGTATGTTGACAGTCTCACCATGTAAAGTTATGGTAACCCCATTACTTTTTAATATGTGACCTTTACTAAAATGGCATTAATATGTCATGCAAACAAGTGTTTGTTTTCCATATTAAATGAGGATAAGGTTCATGGAAGAGGGTATGTACGGACATGAAAGGCATGGAATACTTCAGTTTGTTGGTTTTAAGTCTTGGGCACATTCCTTAACCATATGATGAATTTCGATTTCCAACCAAAATCTGCACCAAGGGTAGGCAATCTTATCCAGAAATGGCCACTTTGTTTGCCGCTTTTCACTGCAACTCCCTAATTAGATTGTTAATTAGAGGACTGATTGGCTGAAGAGTCCTCACACCTGGGTTTGAACAGCTGACCTAATCATTATCCCAAAAACCTGCATACATACTGGCCCTTTGTGGATTGCCTACCCCTGATTAAGACTATAAACTATAGTGCAACCAAAATGAACCACAGCATCTTACAATATGACAGTGCTGACCCATTCATATACATGTATTTGCTGTGACAGTTGATTGGATTGTTATTTTACAAATTCCCATTAAGGCCCAATGGTAATGTCACTCAGCCAGCCATGGGATTTGAACTGACAACCTTCCGCTCAGTGTCCCTAAACTACCAATAATGAAACAGTCGCTCGCTCATTCTGCGCCCTGCTTCCCCGCCACCCAGACAACACGGCCAACGTCACTGTGCGTCACGGAGATTTCAACCAGGATGACTCGCCGTACCACCTTCTGGTGGCGGTGGAGGACAGAGGCCACCCGACCAGCCGTACCAGCACCACCCCAATCGAGATCCCAGTGTGTAGCTGCGACTCCAACAGGAAGAACTACCACTGCAAAGTGGCTCCCGTCGCGGGCGGCGCCAGCTTCCACGCGCTCATCGCCATCATCCTCTGCATTCTCACTATTCTCGGTGAGCTTTTGTCTCGTTCCTTCTCGTTTTTAATTTCATTTTTCCTTCTTGTCGCTTTTTTCCCTCATCGTCAAACCCTGTCTGTGTGACGGCGCTTAAATCTTCCTCCTCTAAAATCCCAGTCAGCTGGTACGTGGCAATAGATACGAACAGTGTAATGATATGCGGCAAGACAACTGGAATGGCAGGCCGGGTGCTGGCGAAGAGCACAGGCTTGAGGGCTGCTGGTTCAAATCTCAGGATGGGATGTGCTTTTGTACCCATGAACAATCTCATTATTCTGAACTGCATAAGGAAAATATCTCACTTTGTAAATGGATGGAACCTAACGTGTCACCTACAGAAGGAAATGTTAATTAGCAACAGGAGACCGATTTTTATATCCAATTATATGACGTATTATCTTTAAATTGCCACTAATGTGTGAGTTTGTGTCACTATCCCCTGTCCCCTGCATTATGGCCTGTTCTTACTGGGATGGGTTCCAGGCACACCACGACACTGTACGGAAAAAACAGCTACGTAAAATAGATGGATGGAATACTGATACGAATATGGTGTATGACCAACAGATTTTCTTTTGGTTTCTGTTTGTTTTTTTTAAGAGTTAATATAATGCCTCCCCCCCCCACCCAATTTTATGTAGAATGTTCAAGGTCCCCTATAGTTCTGGTATCTGCCAGGGTATCCGTGCCCCTTTGATGCCTCCCAGTGTTTGAGAAACAAAAACGTTACATATTGGGATCACAAAGGTGGAACCAGTGAGTAACATAGATAATGTCTCAGAAAAACTGGTTACATTTATAAACCAAATCTGGATTTTATTTTTGTGCAATATCTCATTATATTAATAGTTCCTTGATTTCTATCTGTTATTTTTTAAATATAGTAATTTCACACACATTCCACATTTAAATTTTATTATATTTGGAAAATTTCATTTTTTCCCTCAAATCAAATCAAACCAAAAACCAGATAAGATGATGGAAACTATATAAATATATAAATTATATATGGAAATATATATACATATAAATGTAATGTTTTTCATTTTTGATCTCCAGAAACAAATCATTTATTTCATCCAAACCGATTGAGGAAAGTAAAGCGGGAATGAAAGGTTTCTCCCTTTTCGCCACAGTGATTGTGATCCTCTTCATCCTGAGAAAACGATGGCAGAAAGAAACCGCGGTGATCCTGGGCAAGAACGGGGAGATGCACGAGCAGCTGGTGTCCTACGACGAGGAAGGAGGCGGCGAGATGGACACCAACGGCTACGACGTCTCCATCTTGAATTCGGCGCGGAACGACGGCGCGATGCTGCCCCCGCCTCCCAGCGTGTACGCCGCTGTCAATAAACCGCCGGCGGCCAGGAGGGACATGGCCACGATGATCGAGGTAAAGAAGGACGAGGCTGACCACGAGCGGGACGGCGGGCCCTACGACACCCTCCATATCTACGGGTACGAGGGGCCCGAGTCACTGGTCGGGAGCCTCAGCTCGCTGGATAGCTGCTCTGATGACGCCAGCCTGGACTACGACACCCTCAATGACTGGGGTCCGCGCTTCAAGACACTGGCCGAGCTGTACGGAATAGAACCTTCTGAAAATCAATACACGTACTGACTACAGCAGTTACTGTGAGGTTTTTTTTTCTTTTTTTAAGAAAAAGTCATTTCTAATCAGTTTTCAGTCAAAGAAAAAAAACTTCACTGCACCTTCCAGGATAAAATGCAGAATGACACCAGAATCACTATGGGTCTCCCTGTCAACAGTGTCCCGAGTTTAAATGATGTACTTATCTCTGTCATTTACTCCCGAAACTTGTTTTCTTAAATTTAATTTTCAGTATTCTCTTTGATTTAATGATATCTAGAATTGTTCAGTGGAGTTCATCCTGTATTCTCACTGTCAGTAAAATAAGCAAGATATGGGATATATCAGTCATTAGTTGTAAAAAAAACCCTTTTGGTTTTTCATGAATTTATGGGGGAAAAAATTTGAAATCTTGTGTGGGTTTAACAAACTTTTAAGTCTTGTTTTTTATTTATACCTGCTAAATGGTGGCAAAATTATACACAATCAAATGTAATTAAAAATGAGGGCCACATTTCCAGTAAATAAAAAATATACAGAAATTTGCATGAAATGATGTTGCCTCCACCCTCATATTAAGTCATTCTCAGTGGCCATTTGCTTGTCTGGCGTTTGTCATGAGCAGGTTGACCACAGCTTTGTCAGGAAATGCATACAATAGCCATGGGAGCTTAGCAGGAAGCATCGAGCGCAGTGGAGTTGAAAGATTTGCGGTCAATTCCAGCTTTTTTTGAAAAAGCTCATCAACACTTTGGTTCTGAAGGACAAAAAAAAATTGTCTCTGAGGACCATCAAACAAGATTTTAATAACTGTCACAGGAAGCACTGACGAAAAGAAAAGGTCTGTCGAGGACAGAAATACAGTCTGAATAACTTTAACCTTTACTCCGAGTGTCGAGATCCAGCAAAACATTGTTTTATGCACAAAGTGAATGGAATAAGAAATTTAGCAATCGTGGTGCGCAGCATTTTGTTTATATATCGTCTACATTTTGTGGGGGAAAAAGTCATTTTGTCTTTGATCTATATATTTTCTTTTCTTCTTTTGGGTTTATTTTCTTGTTAGTTTTATTTTATTTTAATTTGTACTCTTTCACTATTTGGCGGTGTAAGCCATATATACAATTTGTGGAAGCTTTGCCATTCTGGTTCTATACAGCGAGGCTTTGGGTCCCATCCTCTCCAGCACGGAGCCTGACCTGAAAAACACAAACAAAACACTGGAATCAGCTTCCTGCATATATGTGTGAGGAAGCCTGCTTCCTGCCCTGTTATCTTTCGAGTCTAACACATTGTAGCTATTTTCCTGTTTTCTCCCTGGGAAAAAATTAAAAAGCAGTATGATAAAGTGTAATGCAAAAAACATTCAACCATCAGCCCCCTTTTTGTTACAAATATGATAAATGTAACAAATATGTTTAATATAAATATTTAACCCCAACCAAGTTAAAATTGTTTTTCAAAGACACAGTTGAATAGGTTGCTCGGTTTAAAATCTTAATCAAAACTGAGTTTGCAGTGTTTGATCAAATAAATGTGTTACGTACTAACATAATTCTGTGACTGATAGAAAGAATTTGGTGTGTTCCTGTTACCGTGATGCGAATGCAGTGTTAAGTCTCTAGTGCATATAAATAAACACATCACACTCCTTAAATGATGGATTTGGGCAATTCATGTACCTCATGTCTTAAATGAAAACTACTGATACCCTCTGATAGTATGCCACCGCTTACAACCACAGCAGCCCCAGTGAATTATGGGTGTCGCTCATCCAGGAAATGGTGCATACTGAAGATTATCAGCCGCCTCACTGCAAGTAGACACCGTGCCTGTATATCTGCTGTATGTGATTACGCATCTTTTCGGAATACTTGACTGTATGTATGTGTTCCCAAATATTTCCCCTGAGTTTCACCAAGAGAACTTCACCACCCGGTGTGTTGTGCGTGCTTATGTAAGGAAGTGTCCCTTTCTTGTGATCCTCATGAAGTTTGTGTAAATTGGAAGAACCGCTTCCAAAATCACTGTGTTTCACTGCTTTGTAAGAGCGAGAAATGTGTGCCTTCTGTTAAAATTACACCATAAATATTTTTTGTAATGTTTGCATTGTGTAAAACACAGTTAATTTTTAACTGTGATTTTATATGAATACAGTATCATTTCTAAATAAACTTTACAGCTAAGTGAAAACTTGCCGGTTGAGTTTCTTATCATCTGAATGAAATAGCAAATAGATTTCAGAAGACTGTGGACAGGATGTCTGTCTATAAAAGGGGTCAGACACTCCATGCGCCTAGAAGCGACAGTTTACTGAACTGCATGCCTTTGGACTGAGACAGGAAAACCCACAAAACAGAGAGAGAACACACAAGCTCCACACACAAAGAGAAAGGGCGAGATTCAAATCCACAACCCTAGAGGTATGAGGCGACAGCGCCACCTACTGCCACAAAACAATAAGAACTAAAACAACAACAAATGTAACAGCAATCATACCCATTGTAATTATTTGCTGGTGAGATTTTGGCAGCTTACCCACAGAGAATTATGGATCAGCAGGCAATGAGGGTGGATTGAGTGGCCAAATTTTGGAACAAATTACAAGCATCAGTGAGTTTCACGGGGCATTGAGTTTTATGGCTAACATCAACAACTGCAAAATGTAAATCTTGTAAGAACATTTGAATCTTCTGTCTTGAAATCGTCAGTGGAAGAACTACCAAGGAATGACAGAAACAGATGGCTGAGATAATGGCGAACACTTATCCACAGACGCTGGAGGGAATTCTTTAATGACGCTGTGCTTCCAGCCAATGCCTCTGTGAACTCCAAATGGGACTTCCTGAAGCCTCTGAACAATCACCTTTTAAATGCCACTGGGAAAAGGCCTTTCTTTGTTTAACTGTAGGTGCTTCCAGTACAATGGATTACCTTGGGAATGAAAAATGTGGATACTGCAATACATAAACACTGCATATATACACTTATATCTCACTACCGATGGCTGAAGCACAGGTGGTGTAGTGCTTAACCCTGACAACATGTGACCTGACAGTCGCCAATCTGACTGAACATACTTACATCATGTATCTATTTCTCTCATTATCAAACTTTAACTAGTAATTTTTCATCAGTTATTTGTTTCACTGTCTTTTTAAGCAGCGGACAGAGCATCAGTATAAATATATAATCAGTAAGAGAGGTAATTCTACCTATAAAAATACTAAAATCTCTTTAAATAATATTGAAATACAAGAGATGAGAGCAATATCACCGCTATCAGAGCTCAGTAATACCTGTAATTTATGTTTTATTATTTTTTATTTATTTTTATTTTTGTATTTATGTTTTATTAATACAAGTGGAAACAAAACTGCATGCATATTGGTTAATGGACTATGTGCAGTTCTGTTGTGTCACACGCCCTCTAGTGAAATTAAAATCACACACGTGTTTGTAGTCTGACAAGCAGAGCAGTTGTCCGATTCCAATCTTCTGTGCGGAGAACCTGAGTTCCTACTTTCTTTACCACTATGTGTTGCTGGTAGTACATGAAATGCTATGCTAATACACAGCTCGGGTAGCTGGTCTGAAAATTAAATGTCATTACAGGTCTTTTAATCAAGATGTACGTGTACTGTAACTAGGCAACATTACAGCAGACCGTCCATACTTAGTAAATTACTTGGGAATTTTACAATCTTTAATATCCTACAAAACTTCGAATTGACTCATAATGGAATAGTTGACCGTGCACTAGTAATGTATTGGTTTGTTTTTCTAGTCACTCCCATGATTCTCAGCTTGAAGAACATGTGACTTGCAGTTGGCTGGGATGTGATTTTGGCTGGGATGTGAATTTGGCTGGGATGTGAATTTGGCTGGGATGTGAATTTGGCATGCTCCCATTCCTTGGTGTTTGTGTTTGCATGTGTAGCATATGTTGCCTTCAGACTGACTGGCATTTCTCCTTTCATGTTACACGCTCACTAGCAACAAATGACAGCAGATCGACTCAAATAAACCTTTCTCAGTGACGGGTGTTGTTGAAGAAGTCATCCCACCTGCAGGAGTCTTCCCATGACGAGACCTTTCATTACAGCTGGATAATCATTTGGCACTTCTCATTGGCGTCCTGAACCCACATGCATGAGGAGTTAATGCCAAGTACTTGAAATGCCCCAAGTTTTATGTCTTGGAACAGGGCTGGGAAAAGGGCAGAAACCAAAGTGAAATGGGTTTAGTGTTACTGTCTTCTGACACAGCCCTGCTGCCTCTTATTGACACTCAGGTGATGTAATGAAATGAGCCAACCAAAGAGAGTGTTTACCCCTCTTTAACCGAGAATAAGTACTTCAGCTAATCCTGCTTGTGATGCAGGTTTATTTATTAGGCTCACGCCGTAGGCACAGAAATTGTGCCGGTCTGTTTGTTTATTTATTGTTTGTTTATTTATTGGATTTATTTTGTTTTATTGTTACTTATTTGCCTATTGTTTTGATGTTGAGATACTGGAGGGGATGCACCTTTAAATTTTGTTGCTGTGGAAACAACAATGACAATAAAGCATCTGAATCTGAATCTGAATCTAATAACAAGCACACACACACATCGCCATTCACAAAAACAGCATATGCAGCACGCAAGAGGATGTCGGGCGAGTTTCTATAAAAGGAAATCTTGGCGAGGGGACACAGAAGACAAGACATGAGGACATGGACAACATGACTCCAGCTTGCTGCCCCCCACCCCTAGCCTCCCATTCCTGTTTTCTTTCCAGGGAAACTCGCATCTTCCGCTCCAACGCCACACGCAGAGAACGCGAAGCACAGAGCCATCTGACAGGCCTGTCTCCCGTCCTCGCTGGCTTACACACACAATCCCAACGCAAGCCAACGTCATCAGGTTACTTCAGGTGGAATGAAGGCGTGATGGCTCCTATTCACGGGCAGCGTCTTCATGCTCGGAGGAAATAATACCTCATCAGGTAATTATCATACAATCAAAAGGGGCTAAACATTCTCTTCAGTATATATTTACAGTAGGTTTCCATTGGTTCTCGTGCAACATTTTCGTACTTTTATGTGATGCTTTAGTATTTTGAAATCTAGTTGAGTTTGTTACTCCAATTGTATAAGTATGTCTCTTTAGATTGTGCCAGTCATTTAAAAAAACGTGCCATGATTAGTAGTCAAGTGGCAGTACTTGTGCAATAACTTTTTTTTGCAAGGATTTTTTAAGCTATTCCTTTTATCGTTCTCTACACCAAATTCAACCACTAGATTAATACATAAAAAAGGGCCAGTGATGCCACCTTGGCACTGGCCACCAGTGGGTGATGGGTTCCAGTTCTTATACCCTTGCGGAGATAGTTCTACCTTGAGCAGGACATAGGCACGGCTTTACGGCGCGGTGATGTCCTTCTCTGGTCACGCACCTCCACATGCTAACATCACCTGCAGGGCAGCACCCCGGCCTGAGTCGCCTCTGAGCCAGATGGTCCAGGCTTCGATTCCCAGAAGTGGGGGGACAGGGGACCATGCAGCTCATGCTGAGCTCCCACAGTGAATACAGCTGCTCCAGTGGGTAAAATGTCCATACAACCATCAGCATCTCCATGACAGGAAATTTAAAAAAATGTACGCACAATAATGGTGGGAAGTCAGCTCTGTACAGAACAACATACGGTGACCAGAAGTTAGAATGAAAGGTCCACAATGGAGGTGGAGGTTGGAGGGTTTCACGTGGCTCGGATAAGCATGGTCTGATTTATGTGCTGCAGACAGAGTGGCTACATTCTATTTATCAAAATGTTTTATAAAAAAAAAAAAAACTTTTCATTCATTCATCTTCTATATCACCTGCCCAATACTGGGCCGGGGGGGGGCATACGGCATATATCCCAGACACAAGGGACACAAGGCAAGGAATACCAAACCATTGCAGGGTTCAACTCTTAAAAAAATTTTATACCTATTTATGCTTATATTATATTCCTGTCCATCCAAGTTACCAGTAAGAGACTAGGACTGTGAAAGCAGCATCACAGCCATCTTATTCAAGAACTTGCAGATGAAATCAAGAAGTACATCTGGAACAACCTGTCAGAAAAACAGCAAAAGGTGACCCTTCTCTAGTACAAAAAAAAACAGGAACCAAACCTTGACTTCATTTTTTAGTTCTGTTATATGTTGCATAAAACGTACGTGTAGTGTAATTATTACTAAATAACACCCCAGGATTCAAAATCTGTAAAATATGTAACATCTGAAGAATCATAATGTGTATTTCTATTGAACTGGATTTAAGCCCAACAGGTTAATGTGTAGAATTGTGGATTCATTTCAATTATTTTAACGCTGCTTTTCTTGGCGGGTTATAACGATCGAAGCAAATTATAAAGCAAATTATAATTAAGTTTAGTCTTATGCTCTTAGATTTTTTTTATAATCCCACCCTTAGGATAAAGTATCAAATAATCGTAGAAAAATCACTGAATAGGGAGATTAAATGCCATCTACACTACTGTAATGTACATTATAATTCTTATACTAATTCGAATTGACGCGCGTAACATGAAATGCCACCGAAATATAGAGCGCAATAACCGTTTGATTCGAATAACGCTGTCTCACCAGTAGGAGTCGCAAAGACATTTGTAAAAAGATTAAATTCAACTTCATTTTATAAGTGTACGAGAATCTAACATGGAGAATTATACACATAGAAAGCACATCTCATGCTTAAATTTTTTATACAAATGGAAAACAACACTTGGTGAATGTTCCTTATTTCATTTTTAAAATAATATATAGAGTAAAAAATAATTGATAATGCCTATGACTTTAAAGCATAAGCTGTTAATGAAGAAAACCTAGTTCCTGATTTCTCTAGTGGTCAGTCACTATGCCTAATCGCCATTCTTCTCTGCACAGACACCTGTTCAGTAGGCTATATGATGTTAATCTTAATATATGTTATTAACAGGGTAAAGGCAGGGAAATAGACGCAGATTCACTTTGACTTTGTTACCGAGCATAATCTTTCTGATGGAAAATCAAAGGGGCTGACAGAACAGGCATTTAATCGTATGGAGCGGTTTTGTGGTACCTTTTGAGAAGCATTGCTCTAGTTATGTCATTCTTTGACCGCTTGCCTGTCATGTGAGCTGAAACATCCAGATCTATAATATGCAGCACAAGGCTGAGTGGACAAGGATGCTGGTGGAAAAGCTGTCGCCTAATGAAAATGCAACGACTGTTAATATGCATGGCAGTGTAAACATGCCGTCCTAACGGTCCCGGTGGGCTCGATCAGAAATGTTATTTTAGGAGGTTAGGTCTTCGAGGAGCTGCAGTGGTCCACCGGCAGACGACACAGGCTCCCGGGAGAGGATCGCGGCAGCCCGATGCTGCAGATTGCGGCGCTCGGAGCCTGGCTTCCCCTTGCAGCTACAAATAAACAATGAGTCCGGGAGACACAATTCATGGCACGGCACCCATAGAAACCCATTTCCTTAAATTAGTTGGTCGACCAGAGCTTGCCGTCGCAAACCGCAATCGTATGGGTATATTGTACATCGGCGCGGGTAGGTGACATTTCTAGTCGTTTTGCGATTGTTTTGTATTAGGAGGCAAGTGATAGACTCTGATGCATGGATTAATGCATGGTAGTACTAATAATATGCATCCATGTGCTTCCGAATTTAAATAAGATTTTAATGATTAATGCTGGATATTCGGATCCATCCACCGAATGTATACAATTTGTGTAACTGTTTGCCATGTTTCCTATGCACACATATGCAGTTTCCTTCTTTGTATGGCATTGTCAGACTATTAACAATAAATATTTTGTTCTCTAAAGTAGCTTTAGTGTTCACCTATTTTGAAACTGTGCGGTATACTGTACTTATTTCTGTCCCTAGTAAGCGCAGCAGTGTGACGCGAAATTGCTGCATTTATCCGCTAAAACCCCTGACATTTTTGGTAGCTTTGGGCTAATCTGGGTGTTGGATGATAAAAACGTGCTCGTTTATTGTTATCGTTTTCTTTGGGCAATAGATGTACTGTATGTCGCTGTTATAATAATTTCCAGGCAAATGTTAAGTTTGATCAGTTTGAAGGGAAAAAAAGTGGAATCTATCCAATTTGGCTACTGCTTTCGGTTTTTTTTTTTTACACACTTTATGAATAAATAGCGTGTCTTTTGACTGGACCAACTTATATGACCCATATTATCAGCAGGTAGTGGGTAGTGATGATTAGTTTCTCTCTTCCAGCGAGAGGCTGACTATTTACCATACTGGAGTAGAACTGGACATTTCTTACCTCACACTCATACATCCCTCAAGGTGTACAGCCTTGTTTGCATTATCCTACAAAAGCTGATGGCTAGTTTGGCTGCAGATTGAGTGCAGATCCATGTGCAAGCCCCCTTTCCTATTGACTGAAGCAGCAAGGGAGGCTATTGCCATGGTGAAGGGTGGCTTGTCCAATCAGTGCTTTTGCCCGGTGGGGGCAGAAATGACACATCAGCTTGCTCTGCTGCTGGGAGAGGCAAGTGCACAACCATTCACAGAAAAACAAAGCCGTCTGGAGCATATACTGTGGCCTGTTTTAGTCCTGTTTTCCCTTCTTCTCCTCTGAAGCACTCCTTCTCGATCTCCCCCTGGTAACCAGCACCTCAGGACCAATCGAAGTTGACAGGAACTACTCCGAAGCCTGTAAGTAAGCATTACATCGGCACACACAATCTGCTGCATGCATTACACGAGCAGCACTAGTCATTAGCTTCCATTAGCCAGAGCGCTACGTTGTTTTAAATCAGCAGCTAGAAGCAGTACTGCAGGGACTGCTTCACGGAGGAGTCACAACAGTTAATGTATGCAGTGACTCTTAAAGATGACTCAGAGTATGTTCAGGCATTTCTTGGTTTTCTCGGAGATACTGTCAGACTCTGGCCCGGTGCCTTCATGGACAGATTTCCATAAATGACGCACATGCACTGGTTTGAGAACTGAAAGAAATCCCCAACACAACTTACGGGGGATTCTGGGAGTCCACAGGTGGTGGGTGTCAGTTCTGGAATCTGACTGGATGCCTGTAACTGGTTACACTGGATAAGCAAAGAGGATCTATGTGTCACCACACTGGACGCCCATGGACTGGAGAGACTAAGGAACATGGCAGCCTTGTGGGAACTAATCAGTTATGTAAACAATGGGTGTATTGGGTGCATAAACATAAAGAGAGGAGCCTTACTGCTATTGTCTTTGCCTTTCAGATGAGGAAGTCACCCTTCTGTGCAGGAAGGAGGAGCTAAACTTTGGGAACTGCCTGTTTGATTGGCTGCGATGTTATAATAGGAGGGGTTGTGGCAGGGATTACATGTTGATGAAACTGATCTGCTCAGGTAAGGGAGACTTGGGCGATTCCTGCCCGCCGTCCTGTGCGCTAGAGTCATCCATCTTCATCTTCTGTCATCTGCGCTTGACGTGGTGGATTTCACCCCTACTACTTGTGGACTAATCCTTCCAGACAGAACCGAGGCCGTTTATTGATGTGTCTGGTTACTCATTTTCATCTTGTTATGTTAATCAAATGATTTTGACAAGCTCTATTACAGCAGATATGGGGAAATCAAAAAAAAAAAAATTCTATTTATTCGAAAACCCCGTCAGTGTTGCCCCTCAAGAAAAACAAGCTGTCAGTAGTTGATTAGAGACCGCGAGAGATGTGACACGTGTCTCTTTGGTGTAATTCGGCCAAGCTCTTTAGTCTTGGGTTGACTTAGCTGTGTCATTTGAGCAGCTGGCTGGTCGATGTGCTGGCATCGTTTTGATGGGAATCATCGCTAACAAAAGCGCAGAAAAAAAACGTGTTCACGATGATAGGTCTTTTCGTGGTCAGCCTTATCGGAGCTGGATTGTCCTCAAACGTTTACACTTTAGTTCTCCTCCAAGGTTCGCCCGTGGTAACCAGGAGTTTGTGTGTGTTGTACTCTTAGTATGTTCTGTAGAAGTCAAACATCCCTGTCTGTCGCTCTGCTTGCATCTGAAACCCAGTCAGTAAACAACCTTCCCGGCCTTTTTCTGGGTAACTGCGTATCCCCCAGTCGCGGCACATTAGTGATGGCCGCTAATGCGTCCTGACCTTTCTCTAAATTGTTTGCAGAAGGAGACAGATCCTCCCCACTCATGATCACGCTGCTAACTAGAGGATGCACATGGTCATTTGGCTGCAGATTTCAGACCTGGGCTCCCTAATGCATGGTTACGGTACAATAAATAATAAAAAAAAAAAACACACACAAACACACTAACAGCAGATAAGACATTTTTGCTTAGTCTGCAGCATTGTCTTAATGAACAATGTAAGCTGAGACATATTTGCATTCACTGAAAACACTTTATGTACTAAAACACAATTGCAAACCCATTTCCCTCATGTGAGATTTCGATTCAGCCCTAATAGCGTTGAAAAGTACATTTCAGAAACATCTAATCCGAACATGATTTGGTACATGGCTTGCGGCCGCTAATGTTATCTGCCAAAGAGATTTTAGCTGGTTAATATGACTTCCCGCCATTGCTGTGATATATAATTCATAAGTCATCTATCTCATTCCTGAAATATCACAGTTACCCATAGCAATAACCTTGACTGGACCCTCCATTTTGGTTCCATTTCATTTAAGACGCAGAATGGAGTTATAGGTTGGATTCTGAGAATCGGACCTAGTGAGGGGGCCTCAGTACTTCTGTTATAATTGATGCCTCTCTCTTGACCCAGTGGGGTGTGTTTCAGCGTCCAGGCTCATCAATAGCCTTCCAGACAGAGTTCCACCCAGAACAGCTGCCCATACCCTAGAAGCTACCGTAAGCTGTGTAGCCCAGCCAGGCTTTCCTACCCATTTCTAGCTGTTTACAGAAGAAACTCAATAGGGCGGAGTGCGGCTCAGCAGGTTAGAAAACTGTGCCTGTGATCGGAATATTGTTGGGTCAAATCCCAGGGTCAGCAGAGTCATGTCATCGTTGGGTCTTTGAGCAAGGGCTTTAACCCCAATTGCTCCAGGGTCCGCCTTGACCCTGCATTGTATGTTGCATTGAATTAAAAAGAGTCAGCTGCATAAGAAAGCAGATCGTAACCACGGCTGGGTCTTCCCCATCAAGCCACCTGCTGCTTTATTATTTGTCACCAAAGGATGCAGATCTATTCCCTTGAGTACCAGACTGTCATACATTACTCTCTACATGGTTTCACCTGTGTTCACCTCTGCAGACGGTATTGGTAACAAATTAATCTCCTTAGTCATTTTAAAAAACTGACCGGCGTAATAGATACTAATTTCCGGCTTGCTCCACTAAGGTGATTTAGGATGATTTATAGGGTGGGGATTCTCCTCTGTAAGAACTGGGGATCACTGGTTTACAATGCATGTGAAAAGACGAAGCACCCATCTGCATCTCTCCCCCTTAGTCCAGAAGCGGTAAAGCCTTTAAGGATTGGAGGCACTGCGCTGTCCATGCTATCCTGTCCTGAGGTCATGTGACAAACGTTAGCTACTCTATAGCAGTGTTTCCCAACGCAGTCCTTGGGGACACACAGACACACATGGGGGACTGTGGGTCCCCGAGGACCGAATTGGGAAACACTGCTCTACAGTTATCATCGTGCCTACTTTTGATGACATAAACATATACATTTTAAAACATGTTTTTTTTTTTCACAAGTGAAATTCACAGATTCGGTGGACACTTCGTGCCCCCGAAAGGTGTTCACGCCTTCCCACTATCTTAAAAAAATTGGATCTGTTACACAGTGGAGGCTGAAGTTGTGAAGTCTAAGACTCCAGTGCCAACCGAATGAGCCCTTGTAGCTGGCTCACTGTGAACCAGTAAAAAGATAACCAGTGCATGCAGCTGGACTATGCTAGCAATGGGTCAGATTCTTTCATATTCTTTCATAGTTACATTCTTGCACAATAGTTACATCCATCCATATATACCAGTCAGGGTCAGACTAAGGGGGTTTGGTGGTGTCTGTATGATAACAGATACATACTGGAACTACATATTCTTAATTAAAAAGACCATATGCTGTATATCACTGTATATTCGTGAGCCTTTTATATTTGATTGTAGGTCTTTTGCAGTATACAGATACTACAGATACAGTACATACATCTTTATAAGTATTTCCTTAATGACAGAATGGCTACACCTCAGTGCCAGCTGTAAATAAGCCATAGCCTGCCCCTCCCCCATCTCAGTGTGTTTTTCAGCCCCCGATTACCTCCATCTCCACCTTGGCTGACAGGGATCGG